>JAJTUV010000886.1:1602500-1914370 GCA_021653895.1 Mastomys natalensis
GATGGCCTGCGGTGATATTAGCTGTCAATTGGACTGTCAGTGCTATAGGTTGAATCAATAGACTGATTGTTTCAATAATAATTAGTATAGGAATTAGGAAAATAGGAGTTCCTTGTGGGAGGAAATGGGCTAGTGAGTTTTTAAATTTATATCGAAATCCTAGAATCACAGCTTCGGCTCATAATGGAATGGCTATGCTTAAGTTTATAGATAGTTGGGTGGTAGGGATAAATGTGTTTGGGAGAAGCCTTGTAAGTTTGTAGACCCAATAAATATAATTAAGGACACAATTATTAAAATTATTAAAAATTATTAAAGCTCAAGTCAGTCCTTTTGGTTGTGGATTAGCATTATTTGTTTAATAATAAGTTTAATCAGTCAATGTTGAAATGAATGGAGAGGTTGCTAATTAGGCTTCTGATGATGGGAATAGAATTGATGGAAATACAATAATAGTTACGACAATACGTGGCCTATTACTGTTGGAGTGATGAAAGAGGCAAATAGATTTTCATTCATTTTAATTCTCAAGGGTTTTTTGCTTTTTGTGTTGTTAGAACTTTTGGTGATGGGGCTGCTGGAAAGGTTTGTGTAGAAATTTTTAATTGAAATAAAATGAATAAGGTAATTATTGATGAAATAATAGTAATAAATCATTGGATGTGTCTAGTTGTGGCATACACTATGGAGATTTGGAGCTAATCCATAGAACAAAAACACTTCATGTGCTACCTATTGAAAAAAGACATGTATTGTAAATATCAGGATGGCTCCCTAGATTTGGTGATGTTGAAACTGGGGACCAAACATTAACAATGGGTTTAAAACTAAGCTTAAGGCTTTTAAGTTTAACCTAATCTAAGGCTTTTAACTAAGCCTTTTAACATGGGAACCATTACATAGTTAGTAAATGTTTTTGAATTAACTTTTAAAAATCTTATGTGAGCTTTCCTAGTAACAGATCATCTGCAGGCAGCTTACATGATTGTTTTTTTAGGTTTGGACAGGTACTTTGTACCGATAATGGAATACATGAATAACAAATGCCTAAAATAGAAAGCAGCTCTCCATGATGGGATTTGCCTGCAGGATTTATGATAGTTGGATAGATAATAACATCTAATTGTATAAGCAAAGTTCTGGTTGCATAGGATTATATAGGATAGAAACTCATTCTATTTAATCAAGTTTTAGTCTAATAATAGTTTTTGAGGCACGGTGTTTGATCTGTGAAGGCAAGTGTAGACTTTAGAAAGCCTTGGCAATTTAAGAAAAAAAGGATACAGAGGTGCAGGGACTTAGTGCAGTTTGCGGGACGTATTGGACCTTAGATGAGGGAAACAGGAAATCCTTTGCTCAAGAGTTACCTGAGCAGGCAGCCGAGGGGAACCACAGAAAGGGACAGCGTGTAATAAAGGTCCTCAGCCATCTCGGATCACAGTTCAAGAGCGCCTCCGTGCGGGATGTAACTGAGTTGGGTGCGACCTCTTGGAAAGTCTTCTGGACTGAGGTGCACAAAACACAAACTATCTGCTCCGTGGGATAGATTTCCACTCAAGTCGCCACACAGGTGTCTCAGGAGGACAGGGCTGTTGCTCAAGGGCCTGCTTTCTTCTTCAAGTGACAGTGAGGTCACCCTTGAATTTATGCTTTGGTGAATAATGCGAAGCCGAAGAGGAGTAGAAGAAGGAGGAGGGAGGAGGGGTAGAGGGAGGAAGGAGGAAGTGGAGGAGGGGGAGGAGGGGAGGAGGGGGAGAGGAAAAAGAAATTGTATTCTTCCAAGAATTTATTTATTATTTTGGCAAGTGCTCATTTTAGATTAAACAACACTCGTGGAACTGAGCCTGTGAAAGTGTATTTAGACAAAATGGACAATATTAAATACATCTGTAATAAGGTAAAATAAGATAACCCATTCAGTCAGCTAGAGTTGGGAAAGAGATAGAATGTTATATTTAATTTACTCCGATATTTCTTGAAGACTTGAAGAGGTTACTGTTCAGCTAAGTAATTAATAGCCTGCTTTTTATTCTTGCTCAGGGAAACAAACAAACAAAGCACTGAACAATAGCGGAGAACCACAGGGGAGTGGACACTGCTAGTCCACTAGTGGCTTAGTTTGGGGTGAGGGATTGTTTGCCTATGTGTGTGACTCCAGTGTATAACAACACAATGTCTTTAATGGAGTCTGGAGAAGAATAAGACAGATTTCTGATGTCAGATGTGTCTGTCATGAATAAGGAAGAATAAGCCATTTGGAGCTCCTCAAGATCTCAAGAAAGCTGGAAGGAAATCGAATGCTATCAAATTAATTTGCATTTGAATTCTCCTTTAACCCAGTATGGAGACTGATAATTTAAAACTATATTAACTTCATCTTGACTAGTCATTTTAAAATTAAGAGTTAATGTGGTCTCCTTGCTAATCGACAAAGACCAATGTCAGTTAAAGGACATTTTAGTACGTTTCTCCTCCCATTGTCTTATTTTTATTCATCTTTGTCTTTTCTCATCTTGTTTTTTGTTTGTTTGTTTGTTTACACAGGCTTTCACTTTGGCTGGCCCTGAACTCACTATGTGGACTAGGCCGGGGTTGGAATTCACTGAGATCTCGCTTCTCTTGACTCCCTGGTGTTGGGATTAAAAATGTACTCAACCACATCGGACCAACCATAGAGTTTTGCTGCAACTACAGACTAACACGTCTCAAATCTTGCTGATTAAACGGGAGTAAATGAGCTGTTTAAATTCACCGCAGTAAAAATGTTCCTCTCAAAGTCCTTCATAATTTTGCTTCTGTTTCCTTGGTTTTCAAGCTTCCATTTTCTTTAGGGGCCAAGTCGCAGAAATTTGGTTCTGAAGAGGTACTGAAATAAAATAAAAGGATGAGTGAATAAAATTAAAAAGAAAGAAGCAGCTGTTATTTGCACAATAATTTAGACTCTAACCTCACGCAGAGATGGCATCCCAAATAAGAAAGATTTCACACGTGGGTCCTTCGATAGCTCAGTTGGTAGAGCGGAGGACTGTAGGTGTAATTTCTGGACATCCTTAGGTCGCTGGTTCGAATCCGGCTCGAAGGAACCTGTACTTTTTAAGTGTTGGTGGGGCATTTTCCGTAGCTGAATGAGTCAACACTATTCTCGATGTGGAGAGAAGTGAAAGTAAGTTTTAAAAATTGTTCTCTGTAATGATTTTTAATACTTCCAAACAGGATTTGACGTCATAGTTCACATAACCCCAGTCCTGGAGATCCTTGTGCCCTGAATAAAGGGACCGGGACGCCCTGTAGGCAGGAGGTTTGGGGCCGAGAGTGAATCCAGGGCCTGTGGGTAATCGGTGGGGCACGCGCGCCCTCCAGTGGTCAGACAGTTCTCAGCAGCTGGACCTCAGCTGCAAGTTTCTCAGCCTGCAGCTTCCTTTCACCTCTAGACAGGAGGGAAATCCTGTTCATTCAAGCTTCTTGGTTTAATTATGTTTACGGTGGTTTTGTTTGTTTGTTTGTTTCAAGAGGCTGGGGGGAATTTGTGTGTATCAGAATGACCTGGAGACATTTTAAACGTAGGCGACGCTAATTTCAAAAGTTATACAGGCGATTTTAATGTGTGGCAAGGGCTTTAAAACGCTGGTAGAGCCTTTCTCTCAAAAAACCAAACCAAACCAAACAAAATAGCATGGTTGGAAACGAAATGGCAGTTTTAGCGGAGAAATGCAAGAGGAGATTAGTTCAAAGGAAATCTTACATATCAGTAGAACATATTTGCTAATTTTGTGCTAATTCCTTCAAACTATGTTACTCCTGCTCTCAAGATCAATTACCTGTGGAAGAGTGTCAACGAGAAGAGATTAATATCAAGTAAGATAAAGTAATTGACAACGATTTTAGTTCAATACATCAAAGTTTTACAAAGGTTTTGTGCTTTGCAATTTCTTATACCTTCCATCCCCTGTGTCAGAATTTTTTATTCTCTTAATAAATTATTTTCAATTTTGGTGTAAATCATAACGATCTTTAATTAGAAGCATGAAAAACCACGAGGTTTTTGGTTGCAGGCCGGTCTGAGATGGCAACTCCGGATGATCCCATGTTTTGAAAGTGAGCTGTGTGCAAAATAAAAATAGTTCAATTTTTTTTTTTTTTTTTTAAAGATAACGTTTGGGCCTAGGATTCAAAATATATTAGATAGTCCTGGACTAGGCGTTTCTGCAAGGTGCAATAAGTTCCAACCTACATAGACTCCTACATTTCTTTCATATCTTGGACTATATTTCGGGATATTCCAGTACCGGTAACTGAACTGAAACAAAAAAAAAAAAAAAAAAAAAAAACCAAACGACCTAGATTCAAACACAGCTATATACGATCTACGCTTCACTGTCTCATTAACAAAGGGAATGCGTTTGCTTACAGCTGTTGAAAACGTGATAGGAAAACAGGAAATACGTGAAATAAAAGAGTATATTAAGATATAACTACTGGAAGTGTAGGTTTGAAAATTCTCTCGACAGTAACAAAACTCCAGAGCTCAGAAGCCGAAAAATCTCAAAGAACTCGGCCATTTCCTGGAGAACAGAGTGTGGTAGGAAGTAGGCTTTTCCGGGTTGCTGAGAAATGTAATTGGAGGTTAAGAGTGACGGAGTTGGTTGTTCTTACTCTAGCAAGGTATGATGGGAAAAGAAATGGGCAGATGCAAAACTGGAGAATGCGGGCATCGATCCCGCTACCTCTCGCATGCTAAGCGAGCGCTCTACCATTTGAGCTAATTCCCCTTCTGGTAGAGATAGGTCTGCTACCTTGCTCCTTTTTGATATCTGAATGTAATTCAACGCTGCTGGTATTTTCAATCTGTCAAATAGAGATTGTGTGGGGGGGGTGGGGGTGGGATGGAAGAGGTGTTAGTGTGTTTGTTGATTCGATTACTTTTTAAGTCCAATGAAATTCGGACAAGATGATAGAAACGGAAATGTAGAAGGTAAAAAGAGTATTTGGAAAGATTTTCCTGGATTAGGTGTAATGTTTTATAATCCCAGAACTGTAGGGGAGGGGAAGAAAGGAGTCCTAAGGCAGGAGAATTGCCCTCTCTTTGAGGCCATCTTGTTTTACATAGCAAAACGAAGCAAAAGTGTGAGATTGTGGCTTGATGGTCACGGAACAGTCCCGGGCTTACTTGCGCCCTGTAGACGACAAACAGTACCTCCAGTTCCGAGGATCGCACAGGGTGGAGTACAAATGGGCCAAGACCCAGAGATCACTGAAACAACGGTGCTGGGATTGGCAAGAACTTAATGCTGGGACCCTGTGCACAGAAACCAGATGCCAGATGGGAATTAAACATTCGCCCGAGAAAAATCTAGTGCCCTAGGCTCGACTTTGGCTCACTTCTTGGTCCACACCCAATCCTCACATCCTTCACGTCTTCTAACTTCTACGACTGACGCAACTGGGTCCAGAAACTGACAGATTGATCTCTACAGCTCAAGTAGGCTCGCTCTTCAAGGTCAGTCCTTTGTCTAGCTTTTTCTTTTTCTTTTTCTTTCCTCCTCGTCCTCCTCTCCTCTCCTCTCCTCTCCTCTCCTCCTCCTCCTCCTCCTCCTCCTCCTCTCTCTTCTCTCTCTCTCTCTCTCTCTCTCTCTCTCTCTCTCTCTCTCTCTTCTCTCTCTCTCTCTCTCTCCTTAAATTACTGCCGGAGCCACATGGCCAAGACTGATGGCGTCTGTCCTGGTTAATTTTTCTTTCCTTTGGATTCTACAGGCACTATTTCGAGGAGTTTCAAACTTAATCTTTCCAAAGTAAATATCGAGACGCTGGTAATTTTGAGTGGTAGAGCCCTCGACGGCCTGAAATTCACTGTATAGTCGAAGAGGACCCCGAAGTCATGATGTTCCAGGGTTTAGGTAGGACTGTGGTGAAGTGAGGTGCCTAGTCAAGCACAAATCCAGTTGCCTCTCCTTCTGAAAGCTTATCAAAGAGACTTCCGCTTGTGTGCTTAATGTTTATTTTTAAAAACTCAATAAAATCGGAGCAAGATAACAAGAACTAAAAGAAAGAAAGTGAAACATTTAAGTCAACGATTATAGAGCCGGTTGTGAGGTGGTGCGTCTCAGCAGCTGGGGGGCTGAGTTGGAGGCCTGCCTAGATTACTTCATGAATACCACCTAGTCAGAGCTAGAAAACAAGGTCCTGTAAATATGAAGGAATAAATGAATAAACAAATAGGAAAAGGAAAGAAAAGAAAAAGAAACATACATCTCCAAATCTGACCGTCTATCTCTGAGCTGTGCAGGAGGCCTTTCCAGCGTCTTTAGACCAGCCTCAGCACTTACTTCTCTCTTTTGCTTATTCATTACAGACAGGATGACAACAAGAGAATGGCTTTCTGTGGGAAGAAGCTCCCTCTGCATAAGAGATTTTAAATCTCAGATGCTGAAACTGTGTATAGAAACCCATTGTTACTCCTCTCGGAGTCAGACACTCCAAGAATCTAGACACTCACCACTGTCTAGATTCGTCCTTCTTACTGGACACACTCCGCCCAATCTGGCCTCCATTTATCTTTCAAATGACTATGAGAACTGTAGGCGTGGAAGAGGATGCAAAGGCTAGCCCATTCCCAAGGCACAGATCCATCTGCTGCGTGATTACACTCCCACTATGAGGTTTTCAGCAGGAACAAATTTGGGGGTTCCAGTAACACTGGATTGGTTGTTAACTTCCCAAACGCTCAGTTGTGGTCGAAGATGAGGAATGTCTGAAAATTCACACTGAAGTTTTGGCAGTTGCTAAATGGTGCCACCTCAGACTTTCAGGAAGAAATACTCAAGCACCAAAATAAACTGGCCATGGTTGTCTACAACCCACAACTGGCTTCTCCAGTTGTTTCATACTTGATGCAACCATATCATTAATCTAGCAAACTTAGATAAATCTAAGAGAAAGGATGTAATCAAGAAAGGATAGGCCGGCTACAGAACATTTAGGAGAAGGTCAAGGACAGGGAATCTTACTAGTTTTTTTTGTTTTTCTTGAAACTATGAGCATCACAGTGCAGAGTATGTCCAATGTTTGAGAACACCTAAGAGAAATAGTTACAAAGCAAATCGAGCCTGGATAATATTACTAAGCAGGTACTGTTTGTAACCTTCGATAGCTCAGTTGGTAGAGCGGAGGACTGTAGTGGAGTTTCCTTTGAGGTATCCTTAGGTCGCTGGTTCGAATCCGGCTCGAAGGAGAACTGTTTTGATGGGTACTTGGTTGTTTAGACCTATCTAGGATACCTCATCCCACCTGCTTCCTCCTTGTAGAATATGTAGAATGTGTCCTCTGTTCACAATACTTGGCTTTTTTTTTTTTTTTGAAACCAGGAATTATATATATGCGACAGCCAGTGGGGTCCCCCTGTGGTCTTGACATTTAGCAAAAATTTTATGAGGCCAGACCAAGCTTACCGCAAAGCAAAACGTAACGTACCATTTCCCAGATAAAGCCATTATCAGTTCATCCTTTTGCATAGTGTGTCCCCATCACACTCTGCCCGACCTGTGACGGTTCTACACATATCTAAAATGTGTGGTCGTTTCATCTGGGACGGTAGTACTGAGAAAAGATCGGTGTAAGGTTATAAAAGAGGGACCTGATCCCTGTTCCCCTCTTTTCCTCTCCACCACCAGTGGAGTCTATTGAGGAGGAGTCTCTGAAAATGACAGATGATAGATGTAGAGACCCACGCCTGGAATTCCAGCAACTGAAGTGGTTGAAGCAGACGAAGCTAGGCAGAGCTTGTAAACGTCTCCAGCGTCTGATGTTGTTGGGGTATGTGTTTTGGTTTTTCTTTCTCAGAGGCTTTCTGGTGCACCTAGACTGTTCCAGCACCTTACAGCCTTCCTTCCGCTCTCCGGCTTCTCCCCTATGCACTCTCTGCTCCTAGCCTTTCATAATTAATAAACTTTAAAAGTTATAAACTTCAACAAATAAAAGTCTCCCTGGATGGCTTCCTATGCATTCCCATGGTGCTCATTTTTCTGTTTCAGGCACCAGGAAGCTGAGTAGCACCATAGGTATTTCCAACCAAGCATAGCAGCATAAAAATGGAGTGGTTAAATGTATTAAGTTTGAAGTATGTGTTGTTATGTTTATTTGCTCCACTATAACTGTGCAACACAACATGGGCCAGGGCATTACTAAATACATGCTGTGATTAGTTTTTCTCAACTAGACGTAAGCTAGTCATCTGGAAGAGGGAACCTCCGTTGTGAAAATACCTCTATCAGATTTGCCTGTAGGCAAGTCTGTGGGAGCATTTACATAATTAAAGATTGGTTGGAATGGCTCAGTCCACTGTGGGTGATGCCACCCTTAGGCAAGTGGTTCTGAGTTATATAAGAAGCAGGATGACCAAACTACGGTGAGCAAGCCAGTAAGAAGCACCCCTCCATGTTATCGGCTTCGTTTTCTGCCTTCAAGTGCCTGCCTTGCTTGAGTTTCCGCCCAGGCTTCCCTTATGATGGACTGTTATCAAGACGTTTAAGTTAAATAAACCCTTTCCTCCCCAAGTTGCTTTTGGTCATAGTATTTTAACAAAGCAATAGAAACCAATCTAAAAACACCATCAAAAGCTTCTTAAGATTCGTGTCTCATGCTTTTGTATTTACTCTTGATTTTCCACGTTTCTAAGGTGAACTGGGCAACAGCTCTGCATAGACAGTATTGTCTGTCTATGGTATCGCTACCATTTCCATTTTAATAGAGAGAGGAGCCCCTAAAGAGTCAGGATAACACCGTAGGACAAGGGCAGTGAAGACCTTAAAATACTTTCCTGATGGTTACCTGCATTTAAAGTAAATCAAAAAAATAGAACAAAATAACCAGCTATTTGATAAGTCAAACAGACAAACTGTATACCTCCCTTCGATAGCTCAGTTGGTAGAGCGGAGGACTGTAGATTCAGACACTGATATCCTTAGGTCGCTGGTTCGAATCCGGCTCGAAGGAGGTGTGTTTTAATGCCATTCACTTTAATGAGACGATCTTTTATAGAGCTGTTTATATGTACAGGCATCTTCTCATCGCTACCCCTTCTCATAATCCAGGTTGGATTTTGTGAAAAGTAACTGCTTCTGGCAATTCAAGGGATACCTTAATCACTTTATTTCTTTGTATTGTACAGCACAGCACGTGAGGTTTGTTTATTTTACCCTAAATCCTACAATTAAGTATTTCAAGTGATATAGGTTCACTGCATTCTCCAAATTTCCTTGAAAATCCTAGGACTGTCACCATGGTGATACCGTCTCAAAAGGTTATTCCTTCGAGCCGGATTCGAACCAGCGACCTAAGGATTACTAGGTCAGTACTACTACAGTCCTCCACTCTACCAACTGAGCTATCGAAGGAAGATATTATAGACCCCTTTAACATTTGCAAAAGTATATAAACACGCCAGAAACACTTTTTATACATGCTATGATTTATAATATCCAAACCTTTCGTAACCCATATATTCCATAAAAATATCCCCGGATGGCTCCCTGGTTTTCCTAACATTCATTTTCTCTCTTAGGATCAGGAAACTGAAGGTATTTGCTAGCCGAGCATGACAGCACACTTAAAAATGAAACAGTTAAAATTTAAAATTTTTGCTAGAAAGAGAGAGAGAGAGAAGAAGAGAGGCATGTTTCATTTATTTGCCCCACTACAATTGTGGAAAATAGTATGTACCACTCCTTTTCTACTTGTCAAAGGCCTCTCAAGTTTTCTGTCTCATGCATTTGTGTCTACCCCTGGTTTTCCTTGTTCAGGAAGGAGAATCAATAGCTCTGCTTCAGGATGGTATTGTTTGTCTAAGTTACCATTTTCACTCAATTTTCAAAAATTATCATTTTACTAATTTTTAATAAAGGAGGTGCTGAGACTGGACAGCACAGCAGGGAAAGGGCAACAAAGGGAGTGGATGGTCCTGTCTGGAAGGGTTAGTGAGCATTCTTAGGAGCAGTTTTTGGAAATGTAAAACAGTTATGCATTAAAAGAATTCAACTCAAACGTGTTCTTAAACACCTGTTGAGGGATCACTAGCTAAAATTAGTTTTGGAATATCCTAGTGTCCAAAAAAAAAAAAAAAAAACATTTTCTCATATTTCAATATAAATCAGAACAAGTCCACCAACTATTTTATAAATGTAAAAGAAAGACTAAGTATCTTCCTTCGATAGCTCAGTTGGTAGAGCGGAGGACTGTAGTGTACTAATGGAGTGATCCTTAGGTCGCTGGTTCGAATCCGGCTCGAAGGAGTGCCTTTTTTGTGGTAGGAATCCTAGGATTTTCAAGGAAATTTGGAGAACGTAGTGAACCTAAGTCACTTGAAATACTCAACTGTAGGACTTGAGGTAAGATAAACAAACCTCAGATGCCGTAAAACACAAAGAACTAAAATGATTAAGGCATTCCTTGAATTGCCAGAAGCAGTTATTTTTCACGAAATCCAGACTGGGTCAAGATAAGGGATAACGAAGAGAAGACTCCTTGCATGACTATTTCGCAAGTTCATTCATTGACGACTCAATGATTCTTCACGATCCTCTCTATGCTCCTCTACAAACATTTCAAAGGGTCTCTCTTGTAACCCAGGTTGGTCTGGAACTTCCTTTCTTCCCCATCTCCCAAGAGCTGAGGATTACAGGGTCGCCACTACCTCCAGTTTACTTGACATTTAATGTGTATATAATATTTTCATTAACAATAATTTCAAGCACAAACAAAGTAGAGAAAGCATCAGGTGTTGCCACTTAGCCATCACACTCTTGTATCTTCTTTACATGTGCTCCTCCCCCAGCTCTCAATGTTTTGAAGTAACTCTGTAAGAGGCTCTCAAGTGTCACCATTGCTGGTGAATTTAAAAATGAAAAGTAGGGGTCTTTTCTCTCCACATTCACTTTTAATAAAAGGAGCAGAAGTAACCAACAGCAAGTTCTCTTCAATGAAAGTTCTCAAAGTCAGGTTTACTTATTAGGTCCTCAGACGCACCTGAGCTTTACAAATTAACGCCCAGAGTCTGCGGACACGGTTGCTCTGGCTTCTGTCTTCTATAATTTTCACGACGATGAATGATAAAAAAAAAAATTATGTAGGGCCTTGGCGAGGGAAAAATTAAGTCCAGGGTCATCTTGGGCTCCGTCGGTAAAGCAGGAGGGAAGGTTAGTACATCTTTTCTAGCAGCATCGCTCGAGCGTCATCAGCTGCTCTTAGGAGCCTGAAGCATAGCTGTGGCCACTGCGCTGGGCCCTAAGGTCCCAGCCACAAGACCTGACCTCTTAGCGACGCAGGCGGCCAGCTGGTGTACGGACCGCGCCCCCTGGCGGCTGTTCCGAGGCTGCACAGGGCAGTGAGCTGAACTGAGAACTGCTACTCATCAACTTGCAATAGATTCGACACAACAGTAGTCAAACAAGCTTTATACTCATACGTTTACGGATTTAACTATTCACAAGGTGAAGTGTAAAATTACTAAAGGCGCGTTTAAAATTTTAACAACCGCAACTCCAGTCAAAATTCCAAAAGTATATGTGCAAATTTATAAGCTGCTTCAAAAACTTTTTAAAATGTTTAAAACTCAGTTGAAACTTCAAGTTATTAAAACTTCAAAGCTCAGACTGAAGTTTACAAGTTGCACTTCATAAAACTCTTTTAACATGTGAGTTATCCCTTCAACCACATTCGCACCACCGTCCTGGAAGAAAATGCTGTTTTGGTCTCTATAACACACTCTCCCAAAACTGTTCTGCAAAAATCCCGCGAGAGGCACCAGGGCACGCTCTTGGTGCCTGGAGGAAAAAATCATTCATACACAGTTTTTTAAAAATTAAAAATATTCCGTGAGAGCTTGCCTCAGATCAGGGTTGCGCACGACGGAGGTTCTATCAGGACCTGCGGCTCCCACCACTTCTTTAGAGTCAGTCTGTTGGGCTCGCCCCGCCCCGCCCCCCCCCCCGCCCCGCCCCGCTCCCCCGCCCGCCACCCATCCCGCCGTAGAACGGCACCCAGGATTTACGTCACTTGGCCCGAACCGCAGATTGGCTTGCAGGATGTGCGTCATCAAATAGCGACAGATTGTGGCTGTCGTGCTCCCCGTATCTGCCATGGTGAAGGCAAGAAAGTTGGTGGAGGAGGAAAAGGCAGCGATGGAGGAAGAGGAAGAGCTGAATGCAGAGGCGCGGAGGAGCAGGAGGAGCCCGAGGAAGCGGCCAACAGCAGCAGCAGCAAGAAGAAAAAAATAGTTCCGGGTATTGTGTACTTGGGCCACGTCCCGCCGCGATTCCGGCCCCTGCACGTACGCAACCTGCTCAGCGCCTACGGCGAGGTGGGACGCGTTTTCTTCCAGGCCGAGGGTAAGCCCTGAGCCAAAAGCAGAGGGTGGCGATGCAGGCAGGCGGGTACGTATGAGGCGTGGAGTGCTGGCTCTTGGAAGGTTCTGGCTCCCTACTAGCTGCTAAGTATGTAGCACCCACGTCCCTTAGGTGCCAGGGGCGGGGAAGGAAAATGGAAAGAGTGAGTAGATACAGATACTGCTCTAATAAGGCCTGAAAGATATCCTCAAGTTTTTTTTTTCTAATAAGGCCTGAAAGATACCCTCAATTTTTTTTTAAGATTTATTTATTTACTTACTTATTTTTTATGTGTGTACACTGTAGCTGTCTTCAGACTCCAGAAGAGGTTATCAGATCCCATTACAGATAGTTGTGACCCACCATTTGGTTGCTGGGAATTGAACGCAGGACCTCTGAAAGAGCAGTCAGTGCTCTTAACCACTGAGCTATCTCTCCAGCCCCATCGATTTTTAAATAGTCCCTGGCACTGTATGATGAGCCTCCTTCAGCCTCTTTCACCTCTTGACATGCACAATTTGGAATTGGAGGTGGGGACTGGTGCCATTATTAAGTTCAGAAAGTTGTCATTTGACGGGAGGAATGAGTTAAAGGAGAAGCTGCACCTTACAGACAGCCCTTTTCCATCAACAACTGTAAAGCAGCACCTAACAAGCAGGTTTGGACTTCTGGCCAAACTGAGGTGTGTCTCAGTGGGTGCTTGACCCGTATGCGCGTTGTGTTTGGCCCACAGACCGCTTTGTGAAACGCAAAAAGAAGGCAGCCGCAGCCGCAGGAGGAAAGAAGGGAGCTAAATACAGCAAGGACTATACCGAAGGCTGGGTCGAGTTTCGAGACAAGCGCATAGCCAAGCGAGTGGCTGCCAGTCTACATAACACGCCCATGGACGCCCGCAAGCGCAGTCCCTTCCGTTATGACCTGTGGAACCTCAAGGTGAGATTCTAGGTTTCTCTGCCACACTTTCATTCTTCCTTCTAGCTCTAGTCCAGGGCACCCTATCCTTCTTGCTAGATTTAAGCAGCTCCCAGTTTCTTCTCCTGTTCTAGTCTTCCCTAGCTTGATGTTTTCTTGTTTTCCTGCCCACAGTATTTGCATCGTTTTACATGGTCCCACCTCAGTGAACACCTTGCCTTTGAGCGCCAGGTACGAAGGCAACGCCTGAGAGCCGAGGTCGCTCAAGCAAAGCGAGAGACTGACTTCTATCTTCGAAATGTAGAACAGGGACAAACGCTTCCTTGCAGCCGATGGGGATGCTACTCGACCAAATAGCTCCTGGACATTTACTCAGCGTCCTACTGAGCAGGAGCTGAGGGACCGGAAAGCAGCACGGCCAGGAGGGCGGGAACGAGCTCGGCTGGCTACCATCCAGGACCAGGCCAGATCCAACCGAGGGCTCCTAGCCAGGATCTTTGGAGCCCCTCTGTCTGCAGAGAGCAAGGAAGAAGCATAGCGAGTAAGGGACTCCTGATGGAAGAAGCCAGCCCTGCCCCTTCTGATGTGCCTCCTGCAGAGGGTGGCCATCTAGGCAGAGTTTTCTCTGTTCCACAGACCAAGAGTCTGGTAAAAGGCCTTTTCTGTTGGCGTCTTTTACCTACTTTGACCAAATCCTGTAAGTGCCAGACTGAGAACCTTACTCGTCCTATCCAGGATAAAGACCACTGTAGGTGCCTTTTGTGTTCTGTTTGATTTCTGATTGCCTGCCTCTCTCTCAGTGGGCACCTGACAGTTTCTGGCTAGAAGAGTGGACTTGCCTTTCCACTAGGGTAGTGGTCTGTGGTGTTTGTTCTCTGTGGTGAGGGGACTGAACTAACAGGAATTGGATTAGTGGTCCAGTTTGAGGTTTATATTTGAAAATAAAAAATAATTTATTTTTTGTTTTGGTTTTTCGAGACAGGGTTTCTCTGTATAGCCTGGGCTGGCCTGGAACTCACTCCGTAGACCAGGCTGGCCTCAAACTCAGAGATCCTGGGATTAAAGGCGTGCGCCACCAACACCCGCAAAATAATTTATTTTTATATGCTTTTTAGTTTTTCATTCAGTAAGTTTCAACTTCTTTTGAAGCCACACATGCCTCTCAATTACTTGAGCACAGTCATGATTCTTCTCCACCCGTGAATCTCAGTTACTCGAGAGATACAATCTCGATGCTCTTGTATTTGTCAGGGTTTTCTAGTGTGGCCCGGATTAAAGGTGTGTACCAACACGCCTGGATCTGGAACTTGTTTTGTCCCAGATGACCTTGAACTCAGAGATCTGCTTGCCGTAGTCTGGGATTCATAGCCACTAAGCCTTAAGATCTCCATGCCAAGATCCAGGTCAGAAACTTGTATCTCCCAGCCTCAAGATCAGGATGACAGGTGAGCCTTCCAATTCTGGATTGTAGTTCATTCCAGATATAGTCAAGTTGACAACCAGGAATAGCCACTACAATCCACCCCTTGTCAACTTGACACAAATAATATCTTATGTCCACATGAAATAATAACAAGGTCATGAGTACACCTAGCATGATATAACTATTCCTCATTCAATCGCAAACATTTGTAAATTTACAGTGGGGCAATGTCCCTTTTAGTAGCTCAACTTAAATACCAATTGATGTTAAAGAAATTGGAAGAAAGACAGATGTGTTCTTCACAAAATAGAACAGAAGCATTCATATTACTGTATAACCCTTGTTTCTGCAACTGGTTACATGGCCTTAGCTGGTATTTATAACTACCTTCCTCTACTACCCATTCTGTATTTCCTCCACCCTCTGCAAGCACCTCAGCAGGTCTTGGCTCTTTTCCTGGAGGAGTGACCCATACCTTCATTCCTGATGGGTCTGCGTCCTTTGTCATCCTGCTTGGATTAGGCTGTTGTAGTTTCCCATTGACTTTAATCACAGGACATGGTAGTACTAAGAGGAGCCCTAAAGGATCTCCTGCACTCCAGACATAATCCTGCTTGCCTCCACTGTGGAGAGGCAGTCCAGTTTCCCCATGGTGATCTGGATCTGTCACCCTCCTGACACTGTTACTCCTTTCTTAGCCTGTTGGTTTAAGGGCATTAGAACCCAACATGAGCAGGGGAAGTCTGAGCTTCCAGCTCAGTGGGATGTTTGCTGTGGCTCCTGGTAGGAGCACTCCTCCCCCACCCCCAACTTGGAACCAAAAACTTCTAGGTTAGCAGAACCTAAAGTTGTGGGGACAGGAAGCAAAAATTTTCCTAGAGAGTCACTAGGAATGACAGTGAGTGGAACTATTCCCTTTTCCACCCTTGATTCCTGGACCCATGGATCCTGGATATGGGAGAAACTGTACCATATATCAGATGCTGATTCAAAGCATATACTGCCTTCTGAAGAACTCTGCCCCAGCCCTCCATGCTGCTGCCACCTAATTGACACTAACTGCGTCTTCAAAAGGCCATTCCATCTTTTCTATCAGACCAGCTGCGTCAGGATGGTATGGAACATGGTAAGACCAGTGGAGTCCATGATCATGGGCCCAATGTCACACTTCTCTGGCTGTGAAATGAGTTCCTTGGTCAGAAGCAGTACTGTGTGGAATACCATGACGGTCGATAAGGCATTCTGTATGGTTGGTGGATTTGGCAGAAGCATTATGTGCAGAAAAGGCAAATCCATAACCAGAGTAAGTATCTACTCAAGAACAAACACTTCCTTCTTCTACGGAGGAAGTGGTCCAATGTAGTCAGCCTGCCACCAGGTTGCTGGCTGGTCACCTTGAGGAATGGTGCCATATCTGGGGCTCAGTGTTGGTCTCTGCTGTTGGCAGATGTGGCATTCAGCAGCAGCTGTAGCCAGGTCAGCCTTGGTGAGTGAAGTCCATATTGTTGAGCCCAAGCATAACCCCCAGCTCAGCCACCATGGCCACTTGTTCATGTGCCCATTGAACAATGACAGGATAGCTGGGACAAGAGGCTGATTATCCACAGAACTGGTCACCGTATACACTTGATTATTGAACTCCTCCTCAGCTGAAGTCACCTTTTGGTGAGTATTTACACGGAACACAAATATCTTCACATCCTTTGCCCATTTGGAGAGATCTATCCACACACTTCTTCCCCAGATGTCTTTCTCACCAATTTTCCAATCGTGGTCTTTCCAAGTCCCTGACCATCCAGCCAACCCATTAGCTACAGCTCATGAGTAAGTGAACAATTGTACATCTGGCCATTTCTTTTTCCAAACAAACTGTAATACCATGAGTACTGCCTGAAGTTCTGTCCACTGTGAAGATTTTCCTTCCCCTGTATCTTTCCCTGGAAAGGGGTTGTAATACTGCAGCTGTCCACTTCTGAGTGGTGCCTGCATAACGCATAACGTGCAGAGCCATTTGTAAACCAGGTCCTAGTCTTCTCTTCTTCAGTCAGCCAATCATAGGGAACACCCCATGAGGCTATAGGCACATGCTTGGCAGCAGATGGCATTGTAACAGTAGAAATCACAGGCATTTATGCAACTTCTTCATGTAACTTGCTTGTGCCTTCAGGACCTGCTCAGGCCCGATCACATATATATCACTTCCATTCAATAATAGACTGCTGCTGTGCATGTCCTACTTTATGACTTGGAGAGTCTGATAACACCCAACGATTGATGGGCAGTTCAAGTCACATGTCAAAAGTTCAGTTTCCACTAAGGCCCAATAGCAGGCCAAGAGCTTTTTTTTTTTTTTTAAGGGAGAATAGTTGTCTGCAGTTGATGGTAGAGCTTTGCTCCAAAATCCCAAAGGTCTCTTCTGTGATTCACCTACAGGTGCCTACCAGAGGTTTCAAACAGCATCTCTATCTGCCACCTACATCTCAAGTACCATCGGGTCTGCTGGATCATTTGGTCCAAGTGGTCCAAGTGCACAGCAGCCTGGACCTGTTGGAGAGCCTTCTGTTACAGGCCCCCACACAAAGCTAGAAGCTTTCTGAATCAGTTGGTATATGGACCTGAGTAACACACCAAGTGAGGAATGTGCTGTCTCCATATTCCAAATAGACCCACTAAACATTGTGCTTCTTTCTTGGTGGTGGGAGGGGCCAGGTGCAATAGCTTATCTTTCACCTTAGAAGGAATATCTCTGCATGTCCACACCACTGGACCTAGGGACAGCTCCTCATTATCTTTTTTTTATTTTGAGATAGGGCTTCACTCAAGTGCTCAGGCTATCCTTGAACTCATTCTGTAAGCTGCTCAAGTTAGCCTTGAGCTAACTTTGGTCAGGTAGGCTCTGAACATGAAATCCTGTCTCAGCCTCCCAAGAACCTGGAATTATAGGCCTGTATTAACAGGCCTAGCTTCAATATTCTTAAATAAACAAAATAATAATTTATCTTCCTTTTCTTTGTAGGGTAAATCTTTACCTGGAAAAGGCATTTACAAACTATCACAAGCCTTACCTTTTAAAATGTTTCAATACTCATTTTGGCACATGTCTTCTGTATGAAAACTGCATATGTGATAATAAAGATGTTTACTAATAGATCTAGGGGTTAAAAAAAAACTCTCATGGTTTGAATATGCTTGGCCCAGAGAGTGGCACTATTTGGAGGTGTGGCCTTGTTAGAGTAGGTGTGTTACTGTGGGCATGGAGTTTAAGACCCTCATTCTAGCTGCCTGGAAGTCATTCTTCCACTAGCAGCCTGCAGATGAAGATGTAGAATTCTCAGCTCCTCCTGCACGGTACCTGCCTGGATGCTGCCATGCTCCTTCCTTGATGATAATGAACTGAACCTCTCAACCTGTAAGCTAGCCCCAATTAGATGTCTTTTATAAGATTTGCCTTGGTCATGGTTTCTATTCACAGCAATGAAACCCTAAGACAAAGAGTGACCAGTGTATGAGCCCCTCATAAATCCATCCCCTCTCCAACATCTTATCCTTCCTCAGTCCAGCTCACACCATGGTTCTGTCACATGGACTGCCTTCCTAAGCACCTTCTGAAACTTCTCTTCCAACGGCCTGAACTGCTGGCCCCTTGTTCCCTTCCTCACAAACTCAAGTGCATTTCTCCTTCAAGATTAAGTCACATAGACTGTCAGGGTGGCTTCCCTTGACTTCCCCTCCTAAGGTGAGCATCCTGCTTCTATAGGGCTGAAGCATTGTCTTATCTCTGGAGTAGCTCCTCCTGTTTACAGTAATTGTTGATATTTTTACCCTGGTGTTATCAGTATGAAGATCCAATGACTCTTAGTCTTTCAGTTTGGTAAATAAATATTCACTAATTCTTTGAGTTGCTGTGAGGAGAGGTTTTATAAGAATCCTAAATAATACACTTTCTGCACTCTACTACCTATGATGTTTGCTTTGACAACCAACTTGGGAAGTATCATCTACGTGTGACAGTGATAAGGAGTGTCAGAAGTTCTTGGTCTAAACAGTCACATAGCTAATAAAAGGCAGAGTTAACATCTTCTTCTGGGTCTCTGTAAGCCTACTCTGTCCACATCAAGTCCCTTCTACAGGAACAATGGTAAGAACAGAGAGAAAGATACTAATCCGTGGTTGTTAGAGCCCAATAATGAAACACTGACAAAAGCAAGTTTTGGCTGGACTTTGTACAAACCTCTAATCTCAGTACTTGGGAGGCAGGGAGATCTCTGTGAGTTCAAGGCCAACCTGGTCTATATAGTGAGTTCTAGGACTGCCAGGGCTACATGGTGAGGAGGAAGTGGGGAGGAGGAGGAGGAAAAGGAGGAAGAAGAGGAAAAGGAAAAAAGAAGAGGAGGAGGAAGAGAAGAAGAATATAGGACAAAGTGTTTTTCAGGCTCAGAAAGTGCCTTGTGACTTCATTACTAGCTGTAGGATCTGTGGTATAGAGTCACAGCCAAAGCTAGCTGACTCCTACTTGTAATGCAGTGTGGAGTCGTGTGCAGTTAAGGTCATTGTGCCCATACTTGCTGCATCTCAGTTGGCAATATGGGCTATGGATTAGTTTATCCCTGGAAATTAGGTACAGACTGATGTGAGTTAAATATAAGGAAGAGTGCTCCCATTTTTATTTATTTGTTTATTTATTTAGGTTTTTCCTGACTAGGTTTCTCTGTGTAACCAACTATCCTGGCTGCTCTGCAACTTGCTTTGTAGTCTAGGCTTTACTTGAACTCACGGAGATCTGCCTCTACATCCTCCACTACCTCTGCCTCTTGAGTGCTGAGATTAAAGGCATGCACCACCACTGCCTATCCTTGCTCTTTTTTTTTTTTTTTAATTGATTTTTAAAATTTTTTTTCTTATGTGTATGGGTGGTTACCCTCCTTTACGTCTGTGCGCAGTGAATATTACATCCCCTGATGATGACAGTTGTGAACTGCCGTGTGAGTGTTAGGAGCCCAGGTCATCAGGAGGAGCATAGATCCCATTGACATCAGAAGACACTGAAGTAGCCACTGTCATTTCTGTCCCCATGTTTGTGGGTATGACAATAAAACCACCTCATTTAAGCTGCTTACTGCTGAAAGATTCCTGAGCTAGATCTGTCATAACTCAGTATTGGAACCTTACGTCCCAGTCCCCTGATCTACCTCATGAAAAGTTCAAGTTAGCGATGGCTGGCTGTGTGCCAAGGGTCAGTGGGGTGCACCAGGCCAAATGGAAATGAATTCGGTCGGATTAAGGTGTTTTCTGTTGTTTATTTTCTTACTTAAAAATAGGCCTCACTATGTTGGCTGGCTCAGGCCTGCTTATGTGGACAGGATGAATTCTCAGTCCTACCTTCTCAAAGTGCTGAGATAACAGGCAGATTGTTTCTATCAGTTTCAGACTCCTGGCTTCCTGTTCGGGAATCAGACCTGTAGAATCTTCCATCAAGCTGTTTCCAGGTTCCTCCCACTGAGGTCAGGATTTGAATTTGTCAATGAAAGGAATCAGCAAGTGAAAGCGCTTGTCGCCAAACCTTATGAGCTGGGTTTGCTCTGTGGTGGAACACATGGTGGGCGAGAACCATCTCCTGCATTTGCCCTCATTTCCACAATGGAGCCAGAGCACTCTCTCCTCTCCTGCCCTCTTGAAAATACATGTAAAAGAATTAAAAACAAAAGACTACGTCAGGTAAGCTGAGAAGCTGGAGGGGAGACAAATGTCAGGAATGTCATCGACTTAAGAAGATCACGGTATCTAATCATTGTAATCTACCCATGTCAAGAAAATCTTCAGAAAGCTTCTTTCTGAGACGTTCATAAAAAAAACTCGATTATGACTTGCATTAGGTCATTGCACACTGGGAAGGTCTTGGGGGAGGTGCAAAAGGCTTCTGAAGAAAAAAAATAAGAAACTGGCATGGTCCACCATAGGCAGCACCTTTACAAGGAGAGTGTCCATGTGAGGATTCTTGGCTTTGTTTTAAACCTCCCCTCCGAGAATGAATACAAAAACAGCAGCTCATTTTGCTCAATTCTCTTTGATAAACAACTGTTGCAGTCCATGTAGAAACAAGATACCATATCTCATAACCAACAGAGAAAGAGGCAACAGTTCCCGCAACAGGGGAAGTGAGTGCACCTGCTCAGTCAGGCATAAACACTACACAATCGCGCGAGTAGACCTGAGAAATGGGACCTTCCTACCGCTAGGGGGCGATGTGGATGAGTTTCTGCCCAGTGATTGGGTCTGAAGTCGGATGAGCTGTATTTTCCCTTGGTCTCCCCACTAGGCCCTGTGGGTCCTGAACCCTGTTCTACTCTGTGCGTGCACCAAGCCTGTTTCCTGCGTTCCACCGTTAGGACTCTGGATTTGTCCTTAAGGAGACATTCATACCCCGAGAGGATCACCAATGTAAGGGAGGTTAGCCCACCTCTCAATCAGTGCACGACATACTCAGTCACCAGATTCTCAGCACAAAGATTACCCCAGAGGGTTTCAAGAGGGGCTGGGTGGCTGGTGGTGTGTGTGAGCGTGCAAAGATGGCGGCTGTGACAAGCAAGCAAGCAAAGCAAAAGAGCAGGAATGGGTTTTTAAGGAGAAAAGGAGGGAGTCTGCTAGAGTGAGCTGGTAAATCCTGATTAGATATATTAGACAAATAATGAATTTTGATTTGGGGGCCTCAGTGTTTTGTCTCAAGGATGAGTCAGTGACCAAATAAGGGAATATACCTTGGGGGCTAGCTTTAGGAATGTAACAGTTTATAACAAGGGAGAGAACAAGGGCAAAAGGGCAAAACCTGTCTGCAGTGTTTGCCATGCTCTGGCCTGCTAGAGCCCCTTCAACCAAGCAAACGCAGGCCAGAAAAGGAGACTGGAATTTGGACCTCTAAGCGGGTTTTCTCTCTTCTGGTTGTTTTGTGGCCTTGAAGGACAGTATAGTTCAAGTATGTTTCAAATATTGGAAGACTTGAATTTTAAATTGTGTTTTTCATTGAATGTTATTGTACGATGTAGTTCTTTGTACTACAATACTGTCTTTGTTAGGGTTTTGTTTTTCTTTTTTTTCTGCTGTGAACAGACACTATGACCAAGGCAACTTTTATAAGTACAACATTTCATTGGGCTGGCTTACAGGTTCAGAGGTTCAGTCCATTATCGTCAAGGTGGGAGGGAACATGGCAGCATCCAGGCAGGCATGGTGCAGGAGGAGCTGAGAGTTCTACATCTTCATCTGGAGGCTGCTAGTGGAAGACTGACTAGGACTTTCAGATATAGAAGGAAAAGCTGAACTGTGGTTCTATCAAACAGCAGGGGAAACTGTTGCATTCAGGTTATACGCATAGGGGAACAGGCATTCTGGTTTACTGCATTTTCCTGTCTCACTTATTTTATTTGGAGAAATATGTAATACAGCTCCATGACTGTATATCCTGGAGCTGGCTACACAAACAAGGATGGCCTTGAGTATGTCCCAGTTCTGTATGTCAATAAACTCATATATTTTATACAATGATTTGTGCTCCATTCTCAAACTGGTAATAGAGCCAATTAAAACCTTTTTCTTCTTTAAATTTATTTTTGATACAGGGTTTCACTGTGCAGCTCTGGCTGACCTGGACTTCACAGCGAAGACTGGGCTGGCTTCGAATTCACAGAAATCCACCTGTCTCTGCCTCTCATTGTGCCACTGCCACCCCAGTGTTGAGATGAAAGGCATGTGCCACCATGCCAGATTCAATTAAGATTTATTTATTTGTTTAATTTTCGGATAGGGTCTCACTGTGAAACTAGAGTGACCTCAAATTTCAGATTCTCCTGCCTCAGCCAGTTCTGGGAATGCATATCTGGGTGCTGGAATAGGGAAGTTTATGAAGGAGGCTAGCCTCTTTCCTTGGTCTCCTCAATAAAATAATTTAGAAAGAGACTCAGGAGTCCAGCAAGCAAAAGTGTTCATTTAAAAGCTCAAGTGCATGCTGGGTAGCAGAAGGGCAACCTCAGATGGGGATCAAGGATTCAAAACACCTAGAACTGACAGATTTAGGTAAGGTGTAGTATCAGCCACAAAGACCACTAGCATTTCTAAACACAAGCCACAAAATGCTTGAAAAAGAATTTACAGTAGCTACAAAACAGAAATAATACATTTATCCAGCAGGTTGAAAACTATAAAACATTTAAAAGGATATGAAAACAATGAAAGAAATGATAGCATTTCAGCAAAAACAAAACAAAAAACCCCCAACTCCACAAAACTGGAGTCATCATACTGTCTGTCTCAGAAATATAGCCTACAAAGTTATGGTAATCCAAACACTATGGTGCTGACATCATATGTAGACCAATGAAACAGAATAGATCTATGAATAGATAGTCAATTCATTCTTTAAATGGTTGTTAAGACACAGTCAGTGTGTATGTGTGTATGTTTCTATGATTGATTCATGCTTGCAACCCCAGTATTAAGAGACTGAGGCAGGAGAATTGACCAAACTTGGGCTATATGGTGAGTTCTAGGTCATATTGGGGTATTGGGTGAAACATTCTAAAAACAAACCAACAAAACCTAAAAGAGAACAAAAACGTGAAGGCACATCAGGGAAAGAATACTCTATTCAATACTCCATATTGGGATTTGGATATCTGCATACAGAAGAATGAAACTGAGTACATCTCACACTCCAGAAGGGGGGAATACCAAATGTATTAAAGAAAACTTCCAGAAGAAGGCACAAGGGCAAAGCACCATTGTACAAGTCTGGCTGTGGTTTTGCATGCATTTTAAAAGCACAGGCTACCAAAGCAAAGACGGAAAACACAGCTCCTTACCCAGAACCACAATCTTCTGCACAGTGAAGCAAGTATACAAGCAACAGAGACCCAGGAAGTGTACAGAGTCGGAGAAAGCATGGAAAAAACCCACACATCACATGGGAGTTGATGCCCAAATACACACAAAGCACCATAGGTAGAAAACAAATAGTCTGACATAATGGAGAAAAAAAAAATCAGGTTACATGTTTTTCAAAGAAGACAAAGAATAAACTAATCTATGAAAATGTGCCCAACTTATGAGTGACCAGGAAAATGAGACCCAGAGCCCAGTGAGTGTACCTCACTCCTGTCCCCCAGAGAGGGCTATCTATCCTCAAATATAGAAAAGAGCCAGTGTTGGTGAGTTGGGGAAAAAAGAGAATGCTTGCACAATTTTGGTGATTTAAATTATTACAGCCATTAGAGGTACTAGTATGACAATTCCTTTAGAAATTTAGCAATAGAGAACATTGCCAGTCATAGACTCATGTTTGCTCTGTTCATGGTAATGAGTTCTTGTCTTCTGAGACACTCGTGATTATTCATAATAACTAAGATACAAAGTCAAGCTACTGTCCATCAATGGACAGATGAAAACACAGCAGACGCACATGAAACATTACTCTTCCCTTTATAAAGAGGCTCTGTCACTTCCCACCACTAGGATGAAGAAGCTGAAGACATGGAGTTGAGTGAGGTAAACCAGCCACAGAGGGAGAAATTCACTGACAGTGTGCGATCTCAGTGATCAGGCATCAGTAGAAGAGTGGCTCACCAAAGGCTGCGGATGGAGTACAACAACCACCTTGGTTATTTTTGATTTAGTTAGCCCATAATACAAGTAAATACAACAAACGCTAACTCCAAGCCGGTTACTAGGCGTGTTTTTGAATGCATGTCCTGAAACTAGGAAATTTTACTAGCTGTGGGTGTTTCCGTAGTGTAGTGGTCATCACGCTCGCCTAACACGCGAGAGGTCCCCGGTTCGAAACCGGGCGGAAACAGTTTCCTCACTTTCTTGTGTGTTTTTAGACCCTCAGTTCACTCTCTATACTTTTGAGCAGTTAGAAGACATCAGTTTAGACCCTGTGAATTTAGCTTTGACCGGTATGGTTTCCTGAACCTTAGTCATAGCAGGTGATCTTGTGTATCTTGTGTAAGGGCCACTGGAGGCACTTGACATAAAAGAAAGTGCAAAAAAATCCTCTCTTGTCTTGGGGGATTAGCTCAAATGGTAGAGCGCTCGCTTAGCATGCGAGAGGTAGTGGGATCGATGCCCACATCCTCCATTTATTATGTTATCTTGCACACCTCGGTTCCACCAACAGCCTGATGCTTCAACAGCTTCACAGGTATTCAACTCCACACATTACGGATTAAAAATTATCCTCATTAGCATTATGCTTTCCTCTCATACTCTAAGCATAAACTTTAGTGCGCCCTTCTGACTTTCCAGTTTCTCATATCCACATCATGCTCTCGTGTGTTCGTTTGACAAATGCTTCTGAGCTTCTAGATTTGATCCTTTACTCTACAGACACTGGGTCAAAACCTATTCTGTGCAAATAGGTTTAGGCTTTTTCTCTTAAACCACCCTGTGCTGTATGTTCTTTGGCCTGACTCTCTGACTTTCTTTTCCTCATACGTCTCTGCTCACTCAACTGCGTTATTGGAGGCTTGTTCTGCTCCTCACGGGTGACCTCCACTCCGCATGAGTGGGATGTGGCACCCTCCGTCCAAGTCTCAATTTTCCATGTCTAAGCTCTGTAAAAAACAAACACAAAACAAACAAACAAACAAACAACCCTGGAGAATCTTTCCTTAGGGGGTTGCTGTGACTATTTGAGCCATCTGCCCGGGTTCTCTCAAAAGTTCTCCACCGTCTACATCGCTCTCTTCGAGGTGTCTCCAGGTTATCAGGCTCTCCCAACCTCCTGTTCTCTGTGTGTTTTACGCGCACGCGATTCCCCTGAGGTGCAGCTCTGCGTCTCAACGCCGGAATCCCTACTCCCTCGCTTCTTCCTTTCCTGAGCTCTCTGCCGAGCCGCCTGAGGAACATTTTTTTGTTCCTTCCCTCTGCCAGGATCTCGCCTCTTCTCTGTGATTTTTATTTCTGGTTTGTGTTCATTCCTTGCGGTTCTTTCCATTAGTGTAGATCTACAACCTCTCCATCACACTTTATATAATAGCTGTCTTGCTTTACAGAATTAGAAGTTAAAACAAACAAACAAACAAAAGCTTGCTTGTCCTGTTTCCATAGTGTAGTGGTTATCACGCTCGCCTCACACGCGAGAGGTCCTCGGCTCGAAACTGAGTGGAAACATTAATATTTTATATTCCCAGTCACAGAAGAAAAGTCACAAAATCCAACGATTTTGCCGCCTGCCCACGACTCTAACAGAGAATGCGCTCCACGAACACCTTTATCAAGGCGGCTGGAACATCCTGAAGTGGACAATTTTTAACCTATCTAACCTGAAGTGGACTATCTAACCTGAGTCTCTCCCTGTAGACTATTCGGATTTCGCACTAGATTTCTTCTGCTCCGGAATGTGAAACCAGATTCTGGACTGCCCCCCCCTCCCCCCTTATCTGGTCCATTAGTAGTCCTAATTAGTAGTGCCTCACAGCTGAGGACCAAGTCCGAGGCCCTGGAACAGGAGACCAAGAGAAGTGACCTTTAGGCTACAACTGGGTGAGGGTGAGAATAAATGAATGAATATTGGGGCTGGGAACGGCGGGAAGGGCAATGCTGGGGTGGGGGGCGGACTCCCGGTTCAGGTTCAGAAACAGAATCTGCAGATTTACTTTGTCACTTGGTTCCTAAAGGTGAGGAATCTTCCAGCCTATACAAGTAAGGAAACAGGAGTGTCAGAACACACAGCTCATTTGCAGGCTTCTTTGCTTGCTGAAGGGCTGGAACACACATAGCCTAGTCGGGGCAAGTGGTCTGCTGCCTCTGGGTCTAGAGATGTGGTCACAGGTTTCAGCATGCACCAAGAAAAGGAAGGTCATAAAACGAAGAGTTTCATTGTGAATGAAAGAACAGAGAACAGAAGATTAGCCAGTTTAGCTGAACAAGACTTCAAAAAGAAAATGTAAGGTAGACAATGATCTGTTTCTTGGTAAATACAAATTGTCATCAGCTAAGCATAGGGAAGAATTTGCTACAGTAGACTGGCTTGCATAAACTTTGTTAATCTATGACAAAAGGATTATTGTGGGGACTGGAGAGATGGCTCAGCAGTTGCAAGCACTGTCTCCTTTTCCAGAGGTCCTGAGTTACATTTCCAGCAACCACATGGTTGCTCACAACCATCTATAATGGGGTCTGATGCCCTCTTCTGGCATGCAGGTGTACATGCAAATAGAGTGCTCATACATTAAAAATAAATCTTAAAAAAAAAAATATTGCTTTGGGGTTATGATGAACTTGCGGAGAGAAAGATGGAAAATGTTAGTTACGTGTGAGTTTCAAAAGAAAAATACATAATCAGTAATCCTGTTATAATTTCCTCCTATGTAATGATCTTAATCTGTTTCTGAATAATATATTTTTGTGGTGGTTGTTTTTAGAGAATACGTAACCTGTGGCTATGACGTAATTTTCTTCTTTCATAGAAAACTTTGTCTTAGTGGGTATAAAAGGGTTAAGAGAAAAAATAAAGTTGCTGGAGCTTGTTTCATCCACCGTGTGTGTGTGTGTGTGTGTGTGTGTGTGTGTGTGTGTGATTTACTTTCCCCTCTCTTGCCAGCCCCAGAGAATTAAGCTTTGCTCCCTCAGAAGAAGTCTGATGAATGTCTAATCCCCAACTCCATACTTAGCCTTCCTTGGTTTGCCCTGTGGTGTTGAAGCTGTCCTTCAACACTTTTGCTGACAATTTCAACTGGACTATGTGGAACAAACCCAACAAATCTTTAAGAGTAGTTGAGAGCATATGGAACTGGAAACCAGAGGATAGATTATGTTGTAAGAGGAATGTCTCTACTTGTGTAGTGTATTAGTCATGGTCTTCTAGAGTAACAAAACTTATAAAGTTATGTTGTCAAAAGCCCTTTTCTATATCTAATGAGATAATGGTATTTCTTGTCTTTCAATCTGTTTGTGGTGGATTATGTTTATTGATTTACATATTTGAACGGCCGGAGGCCACATGCGTGCTGCAGGTAGAACCGGCCGCCAGAAACACCAGCCCTGCCACCCACTAGATGCCAGCGTAAGAGATGGCTTTGCCAATCTTCCACGCTGTCTCTGCAAGACAGGGCATTGTTTCTTATATTCAGTAGAAAGATGGAATCTAATCTGCTAGTCTGTTATCAATGAGCAGTGTTTATTGATTTTTGATATTTTGTTGTTGTAGTATGAGTTTTCCTCCACTCTTTTGATTTACTGTTCTGGGATCATTTTATTTCCTGTGTCTTTTTGGATGTGGCTAATCTCATCAGAGTGAAGTTTTCCTTCTAATGTTTTCTGTTCAACTGGATTGATAGATAGAAATTATTTAAATTTGGTTTTGTTGTGAAATGTTTTTCTTTCCTTGTTGGTTGCAATTGACAGTTTTGCTGGATATAATTTCTCTGAGTTTGTAGATATCTGTCCAGGCCCTGCTGGCTTTCAGATTGTCCATTGACAAGTCAGGTGTTATACTAATTGGCATGTCTTTATAAGATTTATCTTTCTCCCTTGCAATTTTCAATATTGTTTCTCTGTTCTATATATTTAAAGTTTTGAATATTATGTGTTCTGGGAAGTTTCTTTTCTGCTCCTGTCTATTTGGTGTTCTATGTGTTTCTTCTACTTGGAAAGGTACCTCCTTCTTTAGATTTGGAAAATTTTCTTCTATGAAAGAAAAATTTTAAAATGTTAAAATGTTGTGTTAAAATGTTTTTTGTGCCTTTGTCAGATTTTCTGGATGTTTTGTAACTGGATTTTTAAAATATATTTAACATTTTCTTTGACTTCATTTTACCTTGTCTTCAATTTCTCTCTTGAATGTCCTGTAATCTGTTGGTGAAGTTTACCTCTGAGGTTTCTGTTTGACATCCTAAGCTTTTTATTTCCAGTTTTAGTTCAGTTTAGGTTTTCCTTAAGTGATTCTATTTCTATTTTCCTGTCTTGAAATGTTTTCCTTATTTCATTGTCTTATGGTTTCTATTCTGTGAAGAGACACCATGACCATGGCAACTTTTAAAAAGGAAACAACTTAGTTGTGGCTAGGTTACAGTTCACAGCAAAAAGAGTGAGCCAGCCAATGGACCTGGCTAATGCTTCTGAAACCTCAAAGCCCACCTTCAGTGACATATTTCCTTCAATAAGACCACACCTACTCCAACAAGGACACATGTCCTAATCCTTTCAAATAATGTCACTCCTTATGAGCTTTTAGGGGCCACTTCCATTCGAACTACCACATTCATTCAACTGTTTGTGTTCTTACACTTTTCAGTTAGGCATTTTTCTTATCTTTTTAAAGGTGAATGTCCTTAAACTCATTCATAATTACTATGTTAAACTCCTTGTTTTCTGCTATTTTGAATATTTAGCATTTCTCAAGGTCTATTGCAATATGGTTACTGGCTTCTCAGGAAGGCATATTGTCTTGCCTGTCCACCTGGCAGAGCAGTTATGATACTTGAAGTGTTTCTTGGTGTAGATATGTGTTTCCTGTCCTTATTGGGTGGGTATTCTGTTCTTTGGTTACTGTCGTCTACTCTGGATCCTTGGCAAGTGTGGTGGCTGTGGGGTTCCTGGTGGAGAGGACTCCTGTAGCTTGCTGGGTGACACAAAGGAATGGAGATGGATTATGAAGAAAGAATCAGAGCAGCAATGGGAAAGAGCTAGTGGACCCGGCATGACCCGGTCCCCACAGGGTGGAGGTGGAGTAGAAGGAGGGGCTATCGCAGGCAGGATGCTACAGGACTAAGAGTAGGTCTGGAGAGATCAGAACCGAGGGCAGGAAGGATAGTGAAAACTGCCTAGCTTTGTCCCAACTCAGTGTGGTTTCTGGAGGTTCCTGGTAGAAAGCATTTCTGATCGATAGCTGACACAAAGGAATGGAGATGCGTTTTGAGGAAGGCTCAGAGGGGCTGTGGGAAAGAGCTAAGGGGATCATAGGTCCCCACCAAGCAGCCAAGTTCCCAGGGAGGAAGATGGGGTAAGGAGGAGGGGATTCTGGGTTTCAGCTCAGTGTGGTCGCTGGGAGTCCCTGTAAAAAGGCTTTCTGTGTGACATTTGCTGACACAAAGGAAGGAAAAGCTGAGTGGATCCACAGGAAAGTCTAGTATTTCTTATGTGTATGGATATTTACATGCAGTGTCCAGAAGAGGCCAGAAGAGGGCAATAGATTCTCTAGTACTGGAGCTGATCACGTTTACGAGCTCCCCTTGGTGCTAGAATTCAAAGTCAGGTCTTCTGAAAGAGCAGCTAGTGCTGTAGCATGACGATTTCTTTAGAAATTGGAAATAGAACCACAGAGGCTGCCTTCCACGGCATGAGGCCACAGTATCATAATCAAAGTGTTATGAGACATTCACTGTGTTCTGAACATTCATGGAAATGGATCAGTGTCTTCTGAGACACTCACACGTTTGTATTCATAGCAGGATTATTCCAGTAAGTACAGAATCAAGGCACTGCCCATCAATGGACAGATGAAAACAGAGAAGACACACATGGAGCATTAGCTATTCCGCCCTTTCTAAAAAGGCTCTGTCACTTGCAATCACTGGAATATCGAAGGTATTCACTTGCAATCACTGGAATATCGAAGGACAGGGTGTTAAGTAACGTAGAGGGACAAATTCTACAGAACTTCATTTACAGTGTGCAGTCTGAGTGTTCAATATCTTGGCAATAGCAGTGTAGAGCGCGGTCACCAAGGGCTAGGGATTGAGAGGGACAGTTACTTTAGTTACTTTGATTTAGCTATCCTGCGATACATACATATACAAAAAAAAAAAAAAAATCAATATTACACCATTTATCAATCACGTTTTGAATGCATAGTGCATGTGTGGAAATTAGGAAATCCCATAGTTTCAACTTGTTTCCGTAGTGTAGTGGTCATCACGCTCGCCTAACACGCGAGAGGTCCTCGGTTCGAAACCGGGCGGAAACATTACTAGTTTTGTCACTTTCTTGTGTATTCAGACCTTCGTCTCATTCCCTACAATTGGGAGACATGGATTTCGGCTGTGTTGTTAGCCTTTATTATCATGTATTCTTGGATCCTAGCTATATTAAATAAATTGTTCGAATGACAGTAGAAATTACTAGTCATAAAAGAAAGTACAAGAGATAATGCATACTGTAGGGGGATTAGCTCAAATGGTAGAGCGCTCGCTTAGCATGCGAGAGGTAGTGGGATCGATGCCCACATCCTCCACAGCTTTTGAATGTCACTCTTAAATAAGTTTTCTATTGGATCCTGTGGAAGAGATGTCTGGTTTGGACTAAGTTGATCTTACTCTTTACTGTCACACTTAAAAGTATAAACTTTTGAGTTCCATTCAACTTTCAGTTTTCATCTAACAAATGCTTGTAAGCATTTACAAAGTTGAGTAAAACTTTTTCTGTGCAGGGGTAGAACTTCACCCTTAAACTTCCATATTGTGCCTGCTGTAACTTCTCTGGAACCTTCTTTGCCTATCTTTTGCCAATTCTACTGCTTTGGTGGGAGGTTGTCCTGAGCCCCACGGAAGGGGAGCCTCCCACAGCCCTGCACAGCCACCACCAACAGCATGTGGACAAACCTCTACTGGACCTGAGTGGGAACTTGGTCCTTTCCCTATAAGTCTCAGTTTCCCATTTCTAAGCTCTGTGTAAAAACTGACAATCACTTTGCTGTGACCATTTAAGGAACCTGGCTGGGTTCTCTCAAAAGCTCTTCAATGTCTACAGCATTCTCGAGGTGGTTCTGAGTGCCCTGCCCTACCCTCCTTTCTTCCCTTTTTGTCTTTACCTTCAGAAGGCAGTGTAGTATGCCCTACACTCTGCCTTGCCTCCTGCCAGAGGCTCTAACTGAGAATGCTCCCTCATGACATTCCTAGACAGGTTGGAAAACAACCATTAAATCCACCAAGGACACTTCCACCTCGCCGGCTGAAATGTCATGAGTGGACCCTCTTTTTTTTTTTTTTTTTTTTGGTTTTTCGAGACAGGGTTTCTCTGTGTAGCCCAGGCTGTCCTGGAACTCACTCTGTAGACCAGGCTGGCCTCGAACTCAGAAATCCGCCTGCCTCTGCCTCCGAGTGGACCCTCTTGAGTTGAAGTGTCTTGAGTGGACATTCTAAAGCAAGACATTCTCCATGGAATGTCCGGATCCCAGATTAGCATTCTTCTGTTGTGGAATCTGAAACAAGATGGTGGACAGTAGTTCCCTCCTGGAAGATGAAGCAGTGGGCGTGCTTGCCTGGCCCTACTGCAGCCTGGGTTTAAATGCCTTCCTGGTCTGGAACTGCCCTGGTAGTGTCCCCCAGTGATAGAGCCCAGCTCTTGGGCCAGGAGACTATTACCAGGAGCCCAGTCTAAATCAAGGCTGTGGAAGTTGAGAGATTAGATATCTGGTGTGTTAATGAGTGAGTTACTGTGCAGACCAGGCAGAGACAGGGGAGTTGAGGCAGAGAAAGAGCTCATTATTTGATACTCAATCTCTGCTTCCCAATTCAGGCCTTGTCACTTTCCCCACTCTGAGACCCTGTGAAAAACAATCTACCTGAGCCTTCATTGCATCTGGAAAGGGTGGATGTGCACAAGTCATTTTAGTGTCAAAATTCAACTGAGCTACATGGATAAACTGAACAAATCATTTCGATTAGTTAAGGACATATGGAACTGAAAAGCTTAAATTGTTTGTGGAATTATTGAAAGAGGGAATGTCTCTAGTCATGTAGACACAGACGGAAGCAGAGGATACAGAATGTCCAGCAGAACAAGCTTGAGCACTATTTACTTGCTCATTCACTCTTTCAGTCAGGGAATGAAGAATCTCCTTGTTACTTCTCTTTCAAGGAGAGCAGTGAGGTAAGACTCCTGAAAGAAGAGAATGCCAGAGGAGTGAAACATGAGGTCAGGAATGGCACAGGGCAGTTGTAAGTGAATCTGCTCCCTCAGCTCAGAGGGTCTGGTTTAAATGAATCCCAGAGGGGTGTGGACGCCATCATTCTGGATATGAAATGCTTCAGATGCAGCACTAGGGTGCAAAATCCAAGTGAGGCTTTGTTCTTTAAAAGCTACAAGTGGTGCTTGGAGACTAACATATTTTTAATGTGAAGTTGTGGATGGGAGAGGCAGTCTCAGTGCAACAGTAAGTCTGTCAAACTCCTGACTAGAAGGTCCTGAGGTCCAACCTCAGAGAGGGCAAAGAGGCTTCCTTTTCCACCCAGGGTTGATTAGTTGCTTGTGTAGTAGGTTGACAGTGGGTGGCAAAGAAGAACTGGAAACACGTGCGCACGCACACACACACACACACCCACACAACACACAGAGTTACTGATCACAGTGAAATCAGGAGCTGACCCTGGTTGTTTGGTGAGATGTGTAGGAGGATTTCAGGCCACACTGGACACTTTGAATCAGTATCTGCTAGTACTATCATGTGCTGGAGGAAGCACAGCAGACACCTTCTCAGCATGGTACACTGAAGGTGCCTGGCTGCAGTTAAAGCACAAAACCAAATGTGAAGCCATCCACTCTTTACTCAGCTAACAAATGAATCCTAAACTACATTGCTGTTCTGCTTGCAATGTTTTGAGAGTAACAATTTCAAAGAAACTGATTGACACTTAAAAAAAAAAAAAGCAAAAACTGAGACTGTGAATACATGTCAGTACAAGGGACACAGCAGAGCCAAGGATAGGCAAAGGCAGATCCTCTAGAACCATTTTTTTTCCCCATGTAATGTCACAGCAGGGAGAAACAAATTCCCATTACTCTACCCCTAGGTACCCACCTAGGATCAGGAGGCCGAGTGAAGCCAGTAGAGGAGGCCTGAGTGTTGAGAATAGAGTCAGCAATTAAATGGATCCTGTTGTGTGCAACCTCAACTATTTCACTGTTGTAGAAGGCTGTGACCAGCTTTATTTTCTGTCTCCTGAAAGCTAAGATTTCATAAACTGTAGTCTTAGAAACATCCCTTAAAACTTGTTCTGACCATTCAACTTCTGAAGATGTTTGGGTCTGAGAAGCCTTTGGCTCACTGTTTTATTCACCTCAGATGAGTGGACTGGAAATTCCCATCTCTTAAAACACCTCACTCCCATTGCTTAGCTTCATTGAATTCAACCTTTCAGAATCTCCCTGCATGTGTATTTATTGGCTGTACTCTGCCCTTCACTGCTGTCCTGGTTTTGGAGCATCACAACCCTTGCTCAGAGAGGACAAAGCACGCCTCCTACAGATTTGTGTGCCTTTTAGGAGCACAACACTACGTCTTTTTGCCTGCATACTTCTCAAATTCACTGTAAGATTTTTTTTTAAAAGTACCCAAGTAATGGACTGTGGCTTAGTGGCATGGTGCTTGCCTAGCTTATAAAGCCCTAATTCAATCCACAGAACTTTAGAAACACAATTAAGGTGGTATGCCTTACAAATTTGTTTCATCTTTTATTTCGAAGGCAAAGCATAGTAGCTAAAAATAGAACACACATGTGGCCCGTACGGGGATCGAACCCGCGACCTTGGCGTTATTAGCACCACCTCTAACCAACTGAGCTAACCGGCCACTCACGAGAGCTCTTCTCTACAACGTCTACAGATATTTAATGATAAAGCTGACAAAAGAGAAAGGGTTTTATTTTCCAAAATTTTAAGATTTTCTTTAAGATGTAAAAAAAAATTACAAACCTTGCCTTATTCTAAGTAGAAAGTTTCTATGAGCAGAAAGAAAATTATGTACCACAGCAACAAATGTCACCTTGCTCTCACTCATCGCTCAGCTCGGTCTGTAGGACCCACGAAGACTCGCCCTATAATCCAGTACACTAGCTCAGTCGACGCACATACTGCAAGTCATCCTATGGCTAACACGGAGTTCTGCAGCCCACTTCTCCCTCTTACCCACAAGTACTATTTGAAGTCTTCCCAATTTTAAACAATTTCACAATACATTCGCCAAAAACATTTAGGTAAAGCAGTGGGTGCAGGCCTCCCCCAGATCGCGCCTCTCTACTGAGCTGCTATCTAGACGAGGGTACTCCGGACCAGTGGCAGAGAGGCCAGGTATGTGTTCCCAGACGGGCTGCGATGTTCCCGGCCGGCGGGACGTGGTCTCTCCGACTATTGCGGTCGGTGGAGTCGCTGCGTGTTGAGAAGAGTGCAGGACCAGCGCGCCCTAGTCCGTCGCAGGGACGAGTCTTCTCGGCGCATCCATGCTTGTCTTGGGTCGCAGTAATGCCAAGTTCTGCTCAGCTTGAACTAGGATTTACCATCGTCACTAGATCAGTAGCCATTCCAGAAGTTTTGGGGACGCCTGCTCTCGGCGTTTCAAGGCTGTCTCAGCAAGAACTCTAGGAGGCAAGATCCGGCTTTCACATCCTTGGCGCCTGAATTCTGGGACGGGCGCCGGTGTTATTTTGTCCTTCTTTAAATGAAGTCGCGAAGGAGTCGACAACTTGAGATTCTGAAATGAGTATTTTCGAGTCGCCCAGAAAATGCTTACCTTGGTGACTATGAATATCTGTGACTCCGAAGTCGCCCGCATTCTCCTAGTCTGTAACTGAGGAGGTCAACCCAGTGCATCAGCTTCCACCTCCCAGTCTTTGTTCTTCGAGGACCTTTTGCTGAAAAGATACCGTTGGTCCTGTTCTCTGGGGACTCTCAGAGCTCCAGTCCCCTAACTGGTGGCCTTACTGTGGCAACAACCACAAAAGTAGACACGAACAAAGAAGGATTTTTAAAAGCGCTACGCGTGAGGCGTGAGGCACAGCTCCGAGAAACGTCCCAAGCCACTACACCACTCTAAACTCAAACTGCTTTTACCGCCAGACTATTAGGACCCTTGGGACAAGGTCTCCGACTGCCAGTCCAAGAGCTCTGCTGGGTCTTCATTTCAACAATGCTGTGTCCTCGATATTGATCCAGTAATTTTCCAAAGTTAGAAAACCTGTGCGAGCGCAGCTGACAAGGCCCTTACAAACCTCTCTGAAGTTAACCCAGGAAAAAGTCATTTACCCCCTTTTCAAAACTACTGAGATCTGCCGGGGTGTGGCTATAGGGCACAGGAAGTTTAAATGGGACGTTTTAACATGATAGTTAATTTCTTTGGGAGATGGGGGCAGAGTTCCACGAAGTGTTGACTCTGGTCCCCGTAGGTGGGAAATTAAGAATTGATATTCCGGTACCATTGTTATGTGTTAGGTGACAAAAACCAGATTTGTTTGACTACCTTCAAATCCGTAGTAAGCTGACCGTCCAAAATACTTGCGGGAGTCCCGTTCAGCTGTCTCATTACTACTAAAATACTTGATAAATCTCACCCCAAAGTGGAACACCGGGTTCCTATCTGGAGAGACTGTGGACACCTCAGGTTTAGACTTCAGGACTCCAGACCCCAGACAGTGCAGTCCTGTTGTAAATCGCTGGGCGTGGGAGAATCCACAAACTACTCCAGTGCCACTCACCTGTTTGTAACCAGGATTACGATACTGAGCAGTGTGAAAGAAATTAAGGCAACTGGTTTCTTCAGCCGAGTCATTTCTGAATGGAAAGGGAAGGGCTCTATGTGTTGATTTAAAATTGAAAAGAGGAATTAGTAAAGACCCCAACCCCCAAACAGAGAAGCCCACACATACCAGATGAAAGATGATGTGACCGTGCAATCTGCAGATCAGACCGTGCTGATCTGGCACAAGTGATTCTCTGGATTTCAGCTTCAGATCACAAAATAGTAAATATATGGTAAATAAACACCTATTGGGAACACCGAATCCTGGGGGGTGACAGGCTCAAAAGATAGAGCAGTCACTGATCTAGAATGAGAGGGAAGGGATTGATCCAGTATTTCCCTGTTTATGTCCTGTTCTCCCCAGTTCTAGGCTTCCCTTGCCCTGATATCTGGTAACTACCTTCATGGGATTTGCCCTCTGTTAGCTCAGTGCCCTGTGATGGGGCTGTATCGTTTTTTTGCTAGATTAAAAAAGCAAACAAAAGTTAAACGCACACACACACAAATATAAAGCAAATAATCTAAATGACATCTCTATCAGGCTAAGAACTCTTTAGGACGTCAGTCAAAACATTAATATTTCTGTGGGAAAGTCAGACTTCAGCCTCTAGGTCCTTGGTGGGAAATGGCTTGGGAACTCAGTCAAGAGTTCCCATTGACTAAGTGTGCATGTCACCACACTCTGTTTTATTCACATTCACGAGCTGTGCTCAGGGAGCAAGGGAGAGTGTTCTTTCTACCAGATTGCCCAAGAGTGGGCCAGGCATTCAGAAGGAGGACTAGCCGGAAATCAGCCTGAGGGAAGTGGAGTGTAGGACTCAGTCTAGTAACTCCTTTTGAAGACCACTCTCGGTCACAAATCCAAGTTTGATCCCCAAAATTGAAAATAAAAATAAAATGATAAAAGACCAAGTATGGTGGGCTGTGCTTGTAATACTCTCTAGAAGCACAGACTGGGGCTTCCTCGCCAGCTCATCCAGCCTATTCAGAAAGTCACAGGCCAAAACATACTACTATCCCAAAACAAAAACAAAAATAACAAACCCACACCACCAATTGGACTGGTTAGTCTCTTAAATGTGCACAACATGTATACAATATAATGAAAATACATTTATATCATTTTATCTTGAGTTTAAAATTGTGAAATTATGTTTGTGTGTATTCATGCACATGAACACAAATGCCTAAAGAGGCCAGAAGAGGACATCACATTCCTTGGAGTGGAGTCATAGGTGCTTGTGAGCTGCCTGACTGGGTGCTGGGAACCAACTCTGTTCCTCTTCATGAGAAGTATGTGCTCTGAACCATCTCTACAACATAGCTGTACAATTATAACATCTGTTGCTGTTCAAAGAAACTGTGTGAGATTCTGGATTAATCACTAGCCATGTGGCTTAGCTCACTTATCTGGAGCACAGCCAGCGTGCTGCAGAGGGTGTTGGATTCCCAAGGGCTGGCTGCCTTTAGGAGCTTCTGCAGGTCCCTGCCTCTACCCTTACCATCTGTGTCTTTCCCACCCATCTCATGCAATTGACTCTTCTCAGCTGTGGGATGTAACTAATAAAAAGAGAAACACTCTATTAATTCCATGAGTCCATACATTTATTCTCTCCTATCATTAGCAGATAAATTCATAAGCTAGGGTCCTCAAGGTTTCCACTCCCGCCACCCCAGTCACTTAATTTATCAGTGAGATAGGAATAATGATGTTCAGGCTTATGGGAAGAAATGAGTTGAGTGAAATAATGTCAACAAGATGCTTAATTGATTTTGGGGTCATGGAAGTGGAAAAGAAGAAAAAAAAATACAATGAGGTCCCATCTTAATATCATTGTGAGACTTTTTGAGAATGTCCAAGACAGTATGGTTGGAACTGCAAGATTTCATGGACTATTCTGCCGGCTTATCTCCCATGCCTCATGGGAGCTCTTTATTCTTTTAAGTATTCATTGATAGGTGCTGTTACAATAGGGCATTGTGCAAAAGTAAAAGCTGGGTGTTGAGGAGGAAACAAAGACTTACAACAACGGAAAGTAAGAGAGTCTCTACTAGGCATCCTGGTCCAGTCACCCTACACTATGGTTTCACTGTATGTGAGGTTCGTCAAGAGAGAGGATGGGATAGGATGGATGACAAGTAGGAAACAGTAACTATATCTTCTAAGACACAACTAGAAAGGATATTTCTGTGGTTGTCTTAGCGAAGCAGGTAGTACATCAATCTCTTAATATGAAGGTTCTGAGTTCGAGCCTTAGAGTTTTGCAGATTTCCCCTCAACACAATCTTGAAGCTATGCTCATGTACAAATGACCGAGGATTTTGTAGGACTCTTTCTCTGGGTGCAGACTGAGAACTTCCTTCCCAGATGTTTTTCTGTTCTAATCTTTATGAAGCTCAGAGCCACAGAGGACACAGGGGTCCTTGAGGCATGCCTTGAGCTGAGCCTTCCTCTCCAGGTACTTAGAACTTATTGAAGGACCTGAAGACATACATGCTAGCAACAATAAGAAAATCCATTGAGAATTGCTACTCCTCTCTTGTAAAGAAATGTTAGGACACAATTTCTTTCACAGAATGACTTCAAAACAATAATCTGGTACATACTTACTAAATGAGTAAATTAAAGCTGTGTACCCCCATGGTGTCCTAGAATTTTGGCTAGGGTGATGTAGACTTTTTATTCAGTTGTTCTCCAAAAAGAAGAGTCACCAAATGTCTTATCTAACATGTTTTCTTGCTTCTTAAAGTGTCCCTTTTCCATCTGATTCTCAGAGTTTCTAAAGTTTGGTTTGAGGGCTTCTTTGGTTTCTGGAGCCAAACCCATAAAGTTACCTACTTTCTGGAAAAACCTAGTCAGTTAAAGTAGAAAGTTAAGACAGGACGCTTGAAGTCTCAGCCCCCAGGAACTTAAGGAATGTCTGGTATTTCCTGGAAGCTGGTTATGATAGTGGAATGGTCTTAGGCAATGAGGATACCATAGTGGGATAGTCTTAAGCAATGATCCTTGCCTAAACTTCCCGTTTTGCTATGTCTTTATAACCTGCTGCCTGAAATTAAAATTTGAGCACTCGATCAGACTTTTAGACTTGTGCTTCTTTGTTGTGTCTCTTGTCTTTTCATTCGTTCCCTTCCCCCCACAACCCTGTGCTCGTTGAATTCCCTGTGCTCAGGGCATTTGGTCTTAGAGGAACAAAGCACTATTGACTGATTACCTGACAATTTAAAATGTTTTTCTTATTGGTTAAACATTTCTTATATTCTTTCTTCAAGATAAGGTTTCAATGTCTAAGTTTTAGGAAAGATGTTACAAATAGGTGTTACAATAGTTTGAATGAGGACCATCTGTCCCAGGCTCTAGTATTCTACTTGGTCTCCAATTGGTCGTACTATTGGGAGGATTAGAAGGTTCAGTCTTGGCAGGAAGTACATCGCTGAGAGTTGGCTTTGAGGTTAAAAAGCATCATCTTCTTCCAGTGTGCTCCCTCTGCTTCATGTTCACAGTTTAAGATGTGAGCTTTATGCGTTCTCTTTTTGCCACCATGCCTGAGCCTAATTGTGCCATCACAGACTCTTATTCCTCTGGAACTGTAAGCCAAAATCAATTCTTTTTTAAGTTTCCTTTACTCTGTGTTTTATCACACTAACAGAAAAGTCACTGATACAGAGGATGCTATCAGAGAGTCGGCTGTTGCTGTGAAGAATTGGTGAATGTGGAAAACGATGGAACTTTGGACTAGAGAAACACTAGCAGATATGAGCTCTGAGCCTCCTGATGCTGCCCCTGTGCCTGCTACCATGCTGTCCCTGTCATTTTGTACTCTAAGTCTCTGGAATTGGTAAGTCAAGATAAACTTTCTCTTATAAGTTACTGTGGTGGTAGTGTTTTATCACAGCATCAGGAAAGTAACTGATACTGGTACTGTAAGACTTATCTTGGAGCTGTGATTCTCTGGTAGAGCAAGACCTTGAGATTGCTCTGAACATTCAACAAGGCAGCACAACATGGTAATATTGTTGAATTATCTATGTGCTGTCCATACTCACTCTACAAAATGATCAACTCTATCTTATTATGGGAAAACATACATGTTTTTGATTTACTATGAAGATTTACAGTTAGGAATAAGTATTTCCTTTGAGATAAAGAAACTGCAATAATTGGGGCTGAAGTGATGGCTCAGCAGTTAAGAGTGCTTGCTGCTCTTCCAGAGGACTCTAGCTTGGTTCCCAGCATCTACATTATGTAACTCATGACTTCCCTGACCAGCAGGGTGGTGGACTTGGACTGGGGGACCACCTGAAAGAGAGAATGGGGCACAGGGGTATGCAAGAAACGACAGCAAGTCTGGAAGTCTGATCAAGTTGTCAAATTTTAATTTTTCCATACGGGGGTTATATACACATAGAAGCAGGATATGGGGAGGGGGATGCCATAGGGTCAGTCTTCTTTGTTTCTGGGGAGTGCAGGTGATCTCAGGGGGAGTACAGATGTCTTTCAGAACAGGATATTGGTTGGGTGAAAAGTTCACAGAAGAAGCAGGGCAGAACAGGTCACTATGTACCTGTCCATAAGATCTATTGGTCATTTGTTCTGATCTAAGTTAGTACTTTCCCACCAAGGCTACCTGTCCATAAGATTTATGATTATTTGTTCTTATCTAGGCTGGTACTTTCCCACCAGGGCTACCTGTCTACAAGATCTATAGCTATCTGTTCTAGGGTTAGTACTTTCCCACAGACGCTAAGACTTGGTGTCAGTAGGCACGTATGGCTGACTTAGGCCATTAATGTTTAAGCAGGGTCACTCCCAACACATGACCACATGTAACTCCAGTTCCCAGGATCTGATGCTCTCTTCTGGATTCTAGAGGCACCTGCACTCATATAAGCAAGATACCCCAGTATAGACAAGCACACACACGTACACATAATTATTAGAAGTTTAAAAAATTTAATTTTTGTTTTAAATTTTGGTAATGAGGATCCAGCTCACAGTCTTGAGCATTACAGGCAAGCACTTTACTACTGAGACACATCTCAAAAAAAATTTTTGGCTTAAGTCTTAAGATTCTTATTTCTTACTAACGATATTCTTCATGCCCAGTGAACTTCAAAATAACACTTCCTTAGTCTATACCTATTGAGTTCCATATTTTTATAATAGTTTTACCTAAAATAAGAATTATACTCCAATGAGGCCTATTCCATTAAAAACATTAACATCCTTCTATTCCTGTGGTAGGAGCTTCTTGGAACTGACTTTACTTGTTCTACACCTAGTCTTTGTTTAACTGATGACAGTCTCTTCCTTTATAACCACCTCTTTTTTTTTTTTCATTAAAAAAAAAATGTTTTTTTTTTTTTTAAATGTAGTTGCTTGGGGCTGTTGACCTCGCTGCCGCAGCCACTGCACCAAGGGGAGAGGGAGGCTGGGGGTCGCGGGCTCGCCTGAGGCGTGAGATTGTGCGGCTACACGGTTTGTGGGGGCTTGGACCGTGACTGCGGGTTGATGTTGGGAGGCGGTGATGACCGTCTTGGCCCAGTACTCAATCTCTGGAAACATGGCTACAGAACATGTTAATGGAAATGGATACAGTTATCCATTCAGAAAAATTTCAGACATTGCTTGATGCTGGTTTACCACAGAGAGTTGCTGAAAAACTTGATGAAATTTACATTGCAGGGGCTAGTTGCACATAGTGATTAAGATTAAAAAGCTATCGAAGCTTTTTTTTCTTTTTCTTTTTTTTTTCTTTTTTTTTTTTTTCTCCGAGACAGGGTTTCTCCGTGTAGCCCTGGCTGTCCTGGAACTCACTCTGTAGACCAGGCTGGCCTCAAACTCAGAAATCCGCCTGCCTCTGCCTCCCAAGTGCTGGGATTAAAGGCGTGCGCCACCAAGAGTTCAATGAAGACAGCGCATTGGCAGCACTTCAACAGTTTAAAGACAGTGATGTCTCTCATGTTCAGAACAAAAGTGCCGTTTTATGTGAAGTCATAAAGACTTACAGGTAGAGAGAGAAACAAGGGACCAAAGTAGCAGACCAGATGAGGCAAAGATTAAGGTACTTTTGGAAAGAACAGGCCTGATGTGACTATAGGTCAGAGGAAGTATGGAGAACCACCTCCAGAATCCGTTTATTCAGGTCAGCAGCCTTCTGTTGGCACTGAGATAAATGTGGGGAAGATCCCCAGACATCTGTTTGAGAATGAGCTTGTTCCATTATTTGAGAAAGCTGGACTTACAGAAGATCTTTGTTTAATGATGGATCCGCTTACTGATCTCAACAGAGGTTATGCATTTGTCACTTTTTGTACAAAAGAAGGACCACAAGAGGCTGTTAAACTGTATAATAATCATGACATTTATTCTAGGAAGCACACCGGTGTCTGCATCTCAGTTGCCAATAATAGGCTTTTTGTGGGCTCTACTCCTTAGAGTAAAACCAAACAGATTCTTGAAGAATTTATTAAAGTGACAGAGGGTCTCACAGATGTAATTTTATGCCACCAACCTGATGACAAGAAGAAAAACGAGGGCTTTTGCTTTCTTGACTATGAAGATCACAAAACAGCTGCCCAGACAAGGTGTAGGTTAATGAGTGGTAAAGTCAGAGTCTGGGGGAATGTTGGAACTGTTGAATGGGCCGATCCTGTTGACGATCCTGACCCTGAAGTCATGGCAAAGGTAAAAGGGCTGTTTATACGCAACCTTGCCAACACTGTAACAGAAATCTTAAAAATTTCTTAAAAAAGTCATTTCGTTAGTTTGGGAAATTAGAACCAGGGAGGAAGCTAAAAGGTTATGCTTTCATTCATTTTGATGAGAGAGATGGTGCTGTCAAGCTATGGAATAAAAAAAACAACTTGGAGGGAGAAAATATTGAAACTGTTTTTGCTAAGCCACCAGAGCAAAAGAGGAAAGAAAGAAAAGCTCAGAGGCAAGCAGCAGAGAATCAAATGTATGATGATTGCTATTGCGGTCTGCCTCATATGCATCCTCCTCAAGAGGTGGAGGGCATGGAGGTAGAGGTGGCTATGGATATCTTCTAGATTATTATGGTTATGATTACAGTAACTATCGTGGTGGATATGAAGATCCAAACTATGGTTATGAAGATTTTCAAGTTGGAGCTAGAGGAAGGGGTGGTAGAGGAGCAAGGGGCACTGCTCCATCCAGAGGTCCCACGGCTACTCCTCCCCGGGGTGGAGCTGGTTATTCACATAAAGGAGGTCCGGGGCAGGGAAAAGGGGTCGAGGCTGGTCCTGACCTGTTACAATGAAGACTGATTTGCTATATTGGATTATGCCAGAAGCTTGCAGTGAAGTAATGGTAAGGAAAATCAAGCAACCTTAAATATCTCGGCTGTATAGGAGCATTTTCTATTGCATATAGACCTTCCTATGAAGATTGTGGAAACTTTGATATGAATTTCTTTAACAATTTTCTCTGCAGTGCAAGTTATTAAACTAAAACTACTCTATTTTCCAAATGTGTCCCAACAAAAATCTTTCATAAATTCTAGCATGGTATCTTAATAAAGAATAAAGTTTCTCCTTAAAAAAAAAAAATGTAGTTGCTAAACCTATACTCTTGGGTGATTTTGAAGAAACAGAAGTCCAACAAAGCTAAACTGAGTTCATCTCCCATGTAATTTCCTAGAAGGACACACAAGCACACATATTCATGTACACACACACATCTGTTGTATTGTGATACTGAGCTTGCTCTTTCTGTATATCCTGCTTATACATGTCACTTGCTCTGTAAGACCCTTGCCTTTTACCAAACAAGAAAAATAAACAAAAGTCATTCACCTCTAATCTGCTACTGTGAGAATGTGCTCATATTTCTTCTGTGTGAGCCCAGGAGCACGTGTGAGGGTGAAGAGAAGAACGTGTTTTGGAAAAGGGCAGTAACCAATCAGTAGTTGTGCCTATCAGGCCGTAGTGTCTATTTTTATATAATACACAAAATATGCATTTATATAGTGCGTGAAAGCATGTCTTTTTTTTTTTTTTTTTTTTTTAATTTGGGAACCTTTTAAATGATGACTGGTTACTCTCTGTATCAGACCCACCTCATGGTACATTACTTTTAATTTTCTCTGTGCTAATTTGGCGGCTTCAAAGCCTACCTCTGGGTCATACGGTATTGAACCATCTTCCATACAAATATGCACAACTCAATAAGTAGCTCAAAGGCACATTTTTAGATTTATTTTTTACACTTATACAACAGTTTACTGTGAGTTAGTAAAAACTACTATGAAACATATGGCCATGAAGGCCACATTAACAGTCATCCACTAGAATTTATGAAGGATGTGCTTCTGTGTGCAAACAGTGGCTAATAGCATAGATGGAGACTAACCTTTTAGTAGTAGTTTCTCTCTCTCTGTGTGTGTGTGTGTGTGTGTGTGCACTTCTCTATGTAGCTCTGCTTCACCTGTAGCTTGCTGTGTAGAGTATACTTGCTTGCACTCACAGAGATTCCCCTTTCTCTGACTCCTGACTCCTGGGATTAAAACAGGAATAATTTTACAGTGCTAGTAATTTTAGCACTGGTGGAGACAGCAGGATTGGGTTTGAGGTCACCCTTGGCTATAGAGTGAAACCTATTTTCAAAGAATCAATAGGTAAGAAGGTAAGTAAGTAAATGATTTTTACCACTGATAGTGCTGGATAAAAAAGTCTTATATTAGTATTCTTTACCTGTTTTTATTTCTTCCACCTATTTTACTATGCACTGGTACTTGATAAATTAGAATCATTTCCCTCAATAAGGTTACACTGTAATCTTTTATACTTAATGCAACTTTTGTCACTTCTATTTTTCTTTTGAGACAAGATTTCAGTGTATAACCCAGGCTGGCCATTTACTTGTAATCTTCCTGCATTTGTCTCCCAGTTGTTGGTGTTCTCTCTGTACATATCTTTTCAATTGAATGGCATTGCTTTCTTCCCAGGTGGTAAATTTCGTGAAGAGATTTTTAAAGGTTTTCCATTATAGGGAATGATGTAGCCACAGATGACAGTGATCCACCGTCCAGGATGATCTAAACTGCAACCCTGGCTTCCTCCATCTTGAGGGGGGAGTATAATACAGACTTTCAGGAAGAGGAAGGAGTCTTCCAATACAAGAGAAAACATTTCTTCTATCCTAAGTGCTGCAGCTTTGGCAGCACCATTAACTAGATGGTTATTCAAGATCATCAGTCCCCTTCCATTTTGTATTCTTGGCAGTGCATGATAGCAACCTCCTGGGGAAACAGGACCTCATATAATAACTGCAAGATCTTCTTGGAATGTTTGATAGATGTCCTCCAGAAGGCAGTGTGAGCATGCAGTATCAAGTATGCATATTTGGAATTTGTCTAAGTATTTACCTGGTTTCTTTTACCAACAGTCCTTATAGGATGATAAACTCTTCCGGTTGAGCAGTGGTGTTAACTCAGAGTCTCAACTGGTTACCATTACATACCTCAGTCTCTGAGTTCCATTCTGTGCAAACAACCATCAGTGAACAGCTACAGATTGAGATTTCCTAAAGTTTGGTCTCTAAGGTGAGCTCTGGCACCACAGATTTCTAACAAGACCTCACAGTATGAGTGTTTGGGGGTTTTCCTCATCAGGAAGGTAAGTAGCTGACTTGAGAGAAGGGCAGACCTTAAAGATCACTTCAGTGCCTTCTATGAGGACAACCTGATAGCTTGCCATCCAGCTGTCTAATAGCCAGAGGAATCCCTTGGAATTAAGCATTCATCCATACTATAGGGAACACATATAATCAGAGGCTTTTCTAGAGTCAACTTATGTGTTTTGAGGACCAGAAGTCTGACTGCTGCAAATGCTGTCTTAGGCATCCTGTCCACCCTTTAGCCACTGAATCTAGCTCTTTGTTCTGGTAGCTTACTGACTGGGAAGTTGGTCCGATTGTTTGTACTAAGACTCCCGGCAGTCTCCTTCCTCTCAGTTACATAAAGGAAAAATCAAGGTTAAATGGTGTGGTGGTTTGAATAGGAATGGCCCCATAGACTCATGTGTTTGAATGCTTGGCCCATAAAGAGTGGCACTATTGGGATGTATGGCCTTGTTCGAGTAAGTATGGCCTTGCTGGAGGAAGTGTGACACTGTGGGGGCAGATCTTGAGGTCTTAGAAGCCCAAGTTGTTTCTCTCCCTGCTGCCAGGCAATCAAAGTGTAGACCTCTCAGCTCCTTCTCCAGCACCATATCTGCTTGCACACCACCATACTCCCCCCATGACAATAATGGGCTAAATCTCTGAAACTGTAAACCAACTCCAATTAAATATTTTCCTTTATAAGAGTTGTCGTGGTCATGGTGTCTATTCACAGCAATAAAAACTCTAAGAAAAATGGATAGCCCCAAACCAGGGGACCAAGTAAGTATCTCTTTGAGTAGCCTCAGGTTCCCATATGAGAGAGTTGGGGGACATTGCTGAGCCCCATTAAGAAGCTGATAGAGAGACCTAGCCATCTGTACACATCCAGGAATCCAGGTTCTTCAGAAACCCATCGTACTGAGGAAATCCCTCAAATGCTTGACAGCTTGGAAGAGGAGAAAAGTTAGCATAGACTGGATCATTCATACCCAGACCTCATTTTTCTAATATCATTTCCAAGTATGTAATTTAGGAGTGGCATAGTTGTGTCAGTCCCCAAGAAACCTTACATCCCCTTTTGGTCTTTTATCTTTATGTCCTTTTTATATTATTTTGTTTTCTCCTTGAGATCAGAGTAGGAACTGAAATGAGCTGCTAGGCTATTTCCTTCTAGTCCTGTGGCTTCTTGTTGTGGCCTGGCCGCCTTGCCCTTTGTTTTTTTTTACCATTTTTACAGTCCAGAGAATGAACCAAGCTAGGTGGGTTCCTGGTTTTGAATGAGTACACAAAGCAAATAGGAAGAAACAACAGGCACATAGCAAAATATTCTCAAATCTACATTTACAGCGGTCCTGGTTACTGTTCTATGGCTATGAGGAAACACCATTACCAAGGCAACTTATAATTAGGGAATTGCTTACAGTTTCAAAATGTTAGTCTGTGATCATTATGGTGGGACGCATGGTGGCAGGCAGGCAGGCATGGTACCAGGGCAGTAGCTGAGAGCTTACATTTGATCCACAAGAAGAAGGGAGAGAGAAAGAGAGAGAAAGAGAGAAAGAGAGAGGAGAGAGAGAGAGAGAGAGAGAAGAGAGAGAGAAAGATACCCGAACTAGAGAGTAGCAATAAATGTTCAGAGACTGAATGCACTCTTCATGGGCCAATATTTTTGTGGTAATTGACTAAAGAGGCCCAGCACTTATCACACCTTCTTAATGTCTACTCTAGTACTTCCCCACAATACTCTGAGGCAGTCATAAGTATGGCAGCTCCAATAATCGACTCTGGTATCATTTAATTCAAATCAGCTTCTGTTATTAAATGTGTAAGTTAGCAAGTTAATCTCCCTGTTTACAGTAGCTGTTAAGAGTCCATGCATGGACCTTGGTAGCTCTAACAAGCTAGGCTCAGCTACCTATCTTCAATATGTCAAAAAGACAAGCAAGAAAAAAAAAGCAGTGAAAACGATTTACTCAATATGGTCACACTGGGAAGAGGAATGAGTAAAGAGGTTCAACCACTAACATGAGGTTCAGATTTTTTTAAAGGTCACAAGATGTGCATAAGTAAGGAGTCCTGGTCACTATAGTCAGAACTGTGTAAAATCCTGCCCCAACTTTCCCACTGGCCCTAGTTCTTCTCTTTTACCCAGCAGATGACTCCTGCCACAGTTCCAATCCTTGGAGTCCACTGTCTCAGCAGTCTTATTGTTGAAGGGGGTGGCACAAACATCTCTCCCCTGCAATTACACGTGTACATAGCTTCCTAATATAGTCACACACAGCTCATTCCGTAACATGATTCGAATTGTGTTTGGTACAGCTTACACTAAAAACAAGTAATAAAAAGTTATTTAAATATTAAAATTAGGCTAGAGAGATGACTCAGTATTTAAGACCACTTGCTCTTGCACACAACCCTATCTGTGTTCATTTCCCAGCCAGCACCCACATGGTAGCTCATAAACTATGCATTATTCCAGCTCCAGGGGATCTTACATCCCCCGAGAGCACGCGCACACACACACACATCACGTGCACATATATGCTGAAAAAAATACCCATACATATAAAACCTAAGAAAAAAAAACCTTAAATATTAGAATGACATTGGTGGGATTCTTTTTGCTTTAAATTTTCTATTTAAAATAAGCTGCAGCAACTCTGCAAATTCTGAAAACAGAAATTAGTTAATCCAAAACACATAACTGCCATCCTCAGACCCTAACTCTAGAATTTAACACCCAATCCAAGTTCTTCACCAAACCAGAGAATTCTAGTATTCAGCTTCCTCTGTGAGGGTTTTTCTTATATGCATATATGTGTACATTATATACTTATTTATTATTGTGTATGCCTGTCAGAAGACAACTTTTGCGGTCAGTTGTCTCTTTCTGCTTTTGATATTGGTACCAGGGATCAAATTCTGGTCACCAGGTTTGAGCAATAAGCACTCTCCGGTCCTCACTACCAACAGGAGCCATCTCGCTGGCCTACATACGTTGTTTTTTTTTTGTTTTTTTGTTTTTTTTTTTTGGTTGTTTTTCTGAATCTGCTCGCCAGCCTAGAATCGCAATTAGAAAGGACAGAAATCCTTTCAACACGGTTTCCCCGCAGCTTTCTCCACGCAATAAGGCCACGCTGCTGCTCTCTTCTCCTTTGCTAGCATGAGTGACAGCTCCACAGAGCCTTTGGAATTCTCCACTTCTTCGGATTTTCAAGATATTTAAGAAGGGATCCGCAGCATCTATCCTTGTGACACTACTCCTGACTCTTGATTTGAACAGCCGTGGAGAAAGAAAACAGAAGTCCAGAGTCACAGTACCGGGCGCAGGGTACGGTTTCAATTCAGTGGGTACCAGAGCGTAGGCCTTCTCCGGAGTCCCAAATTCCAGGAGTTGAAAAGGTACTTTGCCGACCCGAAAGAGCCAGGGCGCAGGCGCGTTTAGGCCCCGCCCATTTCCGGAGGTTCGGTGCCTATTGGCCCGGAACCCCGGTGAAGCCCTATGAGGGGTGGTTGCGTGACCCGGGGCGTGGCTACGCCTCTCCCAGCTGGTGAGAGCGGCTTGCGTTGGCCTTGTGGCGTGGGTGCACGGGTTCTCCAGGTTAGTATCCTGCGGCTGTCTTGTTGACCTCTCGGCATCTCAGTTCCACCCTCCTTCCCTAAGAGACGGTGGGACCGAACCGATCGCCGCGGAGTGCGCGGCCCCGGAAGCTCCGGCTTGAGGGTCCAGTCACCGGAAGTGCCGCCCCGGGCGGCGGGGTAAGCGTGCAGCGGTCCTCGCGGTCCTTGGCGGTGAGAGGGTCCGGGCCGGGCGCGGCGCCCTTGTTGCCGTCGTCAACGAAAAGTTGGGAGGAGAGCCTGTAAGACTGTCCTAGAGGTAGTAGTGGAGCCAGGCTCAATGCAGTCTGTAGCCTTCCTGAAAGTCTAGAGAACCATGGGCGCTGAGAAGACCCCCCACCCCCACCCCAGCCTTAAGGGCGGAGATTAGTTGAGTTGCCCTGGAATCTGCAGAATCTGTTTGTTTGCTTAAAGCATTCCATAATCATTTATTTTTTAGCAGCCTTGGTCCTATGTAACTTTGTATTCATGTATCGTATCCCTGCAGTTTTTAGTGTGCGAGGAATGAATCCTTGATCTCAGAAGTTGAAATACTTATGCGCTCTCAGTCACCTGAGAGTTTGGGAGGCAGAGGCAGGAGGATAGGGAATTCAGAGCTAGCCTTAACTGCCTAGATAGTTTGAAGCCAGCCTAAGCTACATGAGATTCTCCACATCTTATCAGCAAAAATTAAGTGATACAAAAACAAGTAGCAGGAGAAAAACAAGGCCTAGGGCTTTGTTCCGAACTTAAAATCTTTCAGTTAGAAGAATTCTTGTTAATTTGTGTAGAGCAGGTCAGAAAGAAACTGAGCAAAATTTTTGCTGAAGGATGATGTCTGGATTGGAGAGTGCATGGGACATTATTTAATTGGCCTGCTGTAAAAAAAAAAAAAAAAAAAAAAAGAATAAGTTTGCAGTCATGTTCAACGTTGTTGCTTTTTCCTCTAGCAGAGGGAAGAATTAAATATTATGAGTAGTTCTGGATTAGAGACCTTGTGGATCCGAAAGAATAAGTCGTTGAGTTCTTGTTAAGGTAAGTAGTATATATCTGTTTCTGTATGAATGTGAATTTTGGAGTAGGGATGGGACAAAAAAGAAGGTAAAGCATACTTGGGAAAAGGAAAAGGGTCTTTCTGGTGGCTAACTTACTGGTCCTTTGATAACCCTTCAGTACACCTACTTTTCTAACAAGCGTGTATATTCACAATAGGTTTGCAACGATTGTCCCTCTTTTGATTTGCCATACAAAGAAGGCAGTGTGCTCAGTGCTCAGGCAAGCTCTAGGATGGATATTTAAACCCTGGCTCTGTTACTTAACTATCTGTGAGTTTTTGGGTAATTAGCTAATTGCCATAGCAACAGGTTTCTATCAGTAAGATGGTGATAATACCTGATTTTACAGTGTTCTTGGAGGATTGTCCATAATCCTTGTAATCAATGAAAATTGAGGCAATCCCTGATCTGAGCTGTACAGCAAGTATGTTTTTTAAGACAATACTTTAAGCCGGGCGGTGGTGGCGCACGCCTTTAATCCAGCACTTGGGAGGCAGAGGCAGGCGGATTTCTGAGTTCGAGGCCAGCCTGGTCTACAGAGTGAGTTCCAGGACAGCCTGGGCTACACAGAGAAACCTGTCTCGAAAAACCAAAAAAAAAAAAAAAAAAAAAAGACAATACTTTAAATATTTGCTGTTTGATCATCCCATATATCCTTTAACTGAGAAGATTCTTGCTCTCTGAAGTTCTGTTGCTCAGCCTGTCTGTTTGAACTTTTGTCTACTCTTTGCTTATGAAATGCAGTCTGATGTTGCTCATGAAAAAAACAGAAGTCCTCCCTTCCTAGGAGGGGTAAAGGAAGCATTTGAGAGGCAGTAACCTGGAGTAGGATTTGGAGGATGTGCCTGTGTGTGCCAGATGCACATTGGAGACCCAAGGATAATGATACTCCTTTTTCAGTCTGAGACTTGTTTACTCGTTTTTTTTTTTAATTGTTTAACAGTTGTATTCTAAATGTTACAGATATTGCAGTAACCAAAAGACAAAATCCTAACCATAGTAGATGTTATGCTATAGTAGGAGAGACGAACAAGGCAACGTACATAAAGTACATGTCACAAAGTTGGATAGTCATGCTGAGAAGTAAGGTGGTGTGGAGGGACATAAAGTCCTTTAGGGAAGGTAGTCAAGGTGTGCTGCTTTTTCAGGTAATACGTTTCAGGCTGCTACTTAAATCGGATAATGGAGAAAGCTACATGGAGGATAAGTGGTTTAGGCAGAAGAAACAAAATTTTTTGAGGTGCCTGTGAAGATGAAAATGGCAGAAATTCCATAGTATGGAGGGCAGCCAAAACCTTGGATTTTATTGTAAATGTGTTAAGAAACAGTATTTTAAACTTGGGAAGTGTCATTCTGTTTTGAAGATTGGCAGCCAGATCATATTTTATTTGCATACAAAAATTGTTTTTCCTGGTTTAAAATTGGTTTTCTGTTTGTTTTTCTTGTGCACCATAGTTTCTTGGCTATTGAGAGCAATTGTGATGCTTTGGACTGGTAGTTTAATAAAATAATCTGATCCATTTCTCAGACTATGAGCAAACTCAGTTAAAGAGCTGAGGCAGGAGGGTTGGAAGTTACAAAACTAGCTTGGGCAACCTAGGGAAAACCTTTCTCAAAGTGTAAAAAGGATAGGGCATATAGCTCAGTGGTAGAGTATGAAGTGTGTGCAGCCCTTGGGTTCAATCCCTATCACCATGAAACAGTAACAAACCAACATACTGTATTTTTGTTTGAGCATTTCTATATTTTAGCTCAACAAAGATACTTATTGTAGGCTGGTTTGCAAACCCTGTTATCTACCATGTCTCCTGATTGCATTCAGTGATGAATGGTATCTAGGACCTGGAGTCTTAGTATTTTGTATGTACATTACTGCTGTATTTAAGAGCAGACATTATTAGAGTAAAAACCCCTTTTCATGTGTACACTATACAGCTTCTGTATACAGTATAAACTGTGACCTCATGCTGATACTGCCCTTTAATTCCAGCTAACCACAATACAGAGTGTTTTCTAATCTTGTTCTTTTCTATTTGTAATTTCCTTCTGTAACTGGGGATTCTATGTTCCATTATCCAACTCTGGTATACATACTAACTAGTATGTACTATGAGGAAAAGCCCCATAACTAGGGTTCAGTAATTGTATATATATAGTTTGGGAGGCTCTGTGTGCCTCTAATCTCAGTATTAGGGGTGGGAGTCTGAGGCAAGCAGATCAGAATTCAAGACCTACCTGAGCTATATAATGAGCCAGTTTCTCAAAAAAAAATAAAAGAAAATTTAAAAAGTTATTGTCTGTAGCTTATATAGTCTCATACTATGTAAGAGTTATTTTTTCCTTCTTTTGGGTGATTATGTTATTTGTTTGAAACAAACTGTCTTGGTTTGTTTTGAAACGAGGTTTCAGTTTGTAGGCCAAACAGACTTGGAATTTTATAGCCAAGGCTAGCCTCAAATATTCACCAGTTCTCCTTATCCTCCCAAGTACTGGGATTACAAATGTGGGCCACCACACTCAGCTGTCATTTGCTTTCTTGTGTCGTTTTACAGCTCTCCCACCTTCTGCCTCCTTGGCACTGCTAGTGATAAGGGCTGCACTACAGAGCCCTATCCCAGGCCACCCATTTATTTCTGTTAAATATGTATGTATGCAGAAATATGTTAGAGAAATATAGCACTTTGTCCTTTGATTCACATCAATTCTGTCTTCCTAGGTTTTGATCCCATTTTCACCTATCTTGTGATGATCAAGTACACTAGTTTCTAATTTTTTCCTAATTTATTTTTGACCAAATCAATAAGTACATTTTTTTTAATATTTTTAAGATATAGTTTTATAGTTTTAAATATAGTTTTTTAAGTTTCTGATTTCTTACATAAAATATAGCATTTGCTTGCACTTTAAAATTTTTACAGTTGAATTTTAGGGAGTGGTGGCACACACTGCCTTTAATCCCAGCATTTGGGAGACAAAGTCAGGTGTGTTTGAGGCCAGCTTGGTCTACAGAGAGAGTTGCAGGACAGCCAGGGTTACATTGAGAAACTGTGTCTTGAAAAACCAAAAAAAAAATTTTTTTTTTTTTTTTGAAAATTTACAATTGGAGTTGGAGAGACAGCTCAGTTGTTAAGAGCATTTTCAAAGGACCCAAGTTCAGGTCCTAGTACCCACCTGAGTTAACAATAGGCTGTAACTCCAATCCCAGAGGATTTGATGCATTCATTCTGGTCTCTTTGGGCATTGCACATGTATGGTGCATGTACATGGTGCATGTTTGAATGACAGTGGCCCCACAGGTTCATATTTGAGTACTTGTCTCCCAGGTGGAGGAACTGTTTGGAAAGGGTTAGCAGTTACGGTACTGGAGGTGTGTTACTGAGGCTGGGCATTGAAGTTTCAAAATATGTCATTCTTACTTAGCTCTTCCTGCCTTCTACTTACAGATCATGATGTAAGCTTTCAGATATTCCTGACATCATACCTTTGTTCCACCATCATGGATTCTAACCCTTAAAATCATAAGCCCAAATTAAATACTGACTAATTGCCTTGGTCTTATCCCAGCAATAGAAAAGTAAGAGCTAGTGCATATACATCTGTGCAGGGGAGAAGATCATAACATAAAATAAAGTAAATCATAAACAGCAAACCAGAGGGAGGGAACAACAAAACAGCTTTCAGTTTGGGCTGGAGAGAGGCTCAGCAGTTAAGAGTGCCTCCTGCTCTTCCAAGAGGACCTGAGTGCAGTTTCAAGCATTCTTGTCAGGTGGCACACGCTGCCTGTAATTCATTACAGGGACCCTCTTCTGGACTCCTCATGCAACCTGCACACATGTAACATACAGGAACATGGAAAGAAAGAAGAAAGATATTTTGGTAGGGTGTTTTGCTGGCTAGTTTTATGTCTGTCTGATACAAGCTGAATCCTTTTAAAAGAGGGCCCTCAGTTGGGAAAAATACCTCTACCAGATTGACCTATGGACAAACCTTAGTGCATTTTCTACATTGATGATGTGGGAGGTCCCAGGTAATTTTAGGTGAGGCCGTCCTTGGGCTGGGGGTCCTAGGTGCTATAAGAAAGAATGCAGGCTGTGCAAGCCATGGAGTGCAGCCCAGTAAACAGCACTCTACTATGGCTGCTTTATCAGCTCCTGCCTCCATTTCACCAGTGCTCTTAACTACTGAGCCATCTCTCCAGCCCCGTGCTAGTGATTGTTAACCACATGTCTTTACATTCTACGCAAGAACCATGCTGGGGTTTTGTTGGTGGTGATTTGGTTTTGTTTTATGAGACAGAGTTTTAAACAAGTTGCCTGACTGGCTTTAAACCTGTTTGGTGGCTCAGAGAAGCCTTGAACTTTTTTTTAAAATTCAATATTTTATTTATTTACATTTCAGATGTTATCCCCTTTCCTCATCCTCCCCCCACCCCCATTAATCCTCTATCAAGCTTTGAACTTATATGATCCTCTTTCGTTGTTCTCCCAAGTAGCTGGGATTTAAAGCCTCTGCCCCAAGGCCAGGAGAAGTACCAGTATTTTGATTTATGACTAAATTTATAAGAGCTAGAGAGATGACCCAGTAGTTTAGAGCACATGTTGCTCTTGTAGAAGACTCCGGTTCTATTCCAAATACCTATATGGTGGCTCACGGTTGCAGGGGATTCTTCTCTGCCCTCTTTGACCAGGTATGCACTGTTGCACACACATACATGCAAGCATAAAGGTGAACAAAACATTTACACACATAAAATAAAAATATTTTTTGAAAGTACTTTGTTCTGTTCTCTAGATTGTTGCTTTCCAAGTTTATGATCATTATTTTCTTCAACTTATTATTTCTCAGTATTTGATCTAAGAAGTTTATGTTTATTTAATTATTTAATTCTTTTAACTGTTTTTTTTTCCAGTACTTGTACACTTAATGGTTATCCTTTCTAGAGTTGAATCAATGAGATTCCAAAAGAAAATTCGTTTGCTTTTTTTGTTTTTAAAGATTTTTTTGGAATTTCACTTCATGTATATGAGTGTTTTGCCTGCAGATGTGTTTGTGCAGTATATTCGTGTCTGGGGCCCTGCACAAGAGTATTGGGTACTTTACTTTTGAACTAAAGTTCAGATAGATGATTGTGAGACACCATATGAGTGGTAGGAATCGAACCTGGGTCCTCTGGAAGAGCAGCAGATGCCTGTAATAGCTGAGCTATTTCTGCACCCTTGTCTGCTGTTTTCAAGGTGTAAGACTTTCCGGTCTAAATGTTGGATTTTCAGGTCTCAGTTTGAATTTAAGATTAAAAGAATCTCACTGTCCCAGGACACATCCTGGGAGGGGCACATTCCTTAGAGGACACTTGCTGGATTAACATTCAGAGGAGGAAAGGAGAGGCCATGGGGGAGGGAACCCACCTGCTGGTGAGGAATGGCCAGAGCATGTAGACAGACAAGGGAGGTCCTTGCCACCTCATTCCCCAAAGACCAATCAGTTTAAAAGTCACACTGTTCTGCCAATCACATTGTGCCTAGTCACTGTTTCTCTGTTCTAACCCTAGACCCTATAAAAGCTATTCTTAGCTCGAACTCAGGGTTCTCTCTTCTTGCTTGCATGCGAGGGAACCCCAGTATACTGGAATCATTAAACCTCATGCTGGTTGCATAAAGATCGGTGTCTTGTGAGTCATTGGGTAGTCGTAATCTCTTGAGTGGAGGTCTCCCCCATCTAGGGGCTTTTCAAAGGGAAATGTTTATTTACTGCTAAGTTCATTATGTATAAATGATCTGGTGTAAAGTTTTTTGTTTTTTTTTTTGTTTTTTTTTTGTACTTGTGTTTTACAGAATGCTGTTCTTTTAATTTCCATTTTCTCAAGACCATAAAGTGAATGCTGCTTTTCATCTGTCTATATTATCGGTAAGCTACATTTTTCTGCAGTCTTATAAAATTGACCTTCTTTTCAGACTGCACCTCACCAGAGTATGGGGGAAAATAGATTTTTTTTAATTCTATTTTTAATTATTATATTATGTTATTGGTGTTTTGCTTGCATGAAGGTCTGCACATCATGTAGGCCCAGTGCCCGTGGAAGCCAGAAGAGGATGCCTGGAACTGGAAGTACAAAAGATTGTGAGCTGTCATATGGGTGCTGGGAATCAAACCTGGGACTCGGGAAGAGCTGCCAGTGTTAACTGCTGAGCCATCTCTAGCCCAAGGAAACAGAATTCCTTTGAAAATCCATTTATGACAGCAAGTGCTTCTTAAACACTGCGTATATATATACTTAGAACTACTCTACTGGGGAAAGAACACTAAAAGCATCTTTCCTATACTTAGCAGTATACAATAAATTAATAAGTGAATTATAGAGTGTGTTAGAGTGTGATAAGTGCTCTGGGAAACTATAAGACAGGAAAAGTGATATATAGCTTCATCATTAGAGATTCACAGTATTAAATAGAGTGGCCAGAAACAGTTTGATTAAGAAGTGATAACTGAAAATATAGTCATTGGAGTATTAAGAGAGAGCCACGGCCATACCTGGAGCAAGTACGCCAAAGTTGGAAGAAGTAAAGGGCACAAATCCCAAGTAGAGAATGTGTAGAAGGGAATCAGCTCGGAAGCTATTGTGGCTGGATCAGACCCTGTAAGAAGACTGAGGAAGAAGTCAGGTGATGGCAGAGAGCGGCCAGGGCAGCTCCAGTTGAGACTCTTGGTCTGTTGAGATTTGAGTGGAAGAAAAAATATTGAAAGAACAGAAGTATGTAATCTAGCTTTCTGTTTTAACAGGATTAGACTGGCTGCAGAGCAGAGAGTGTAGAGAAGGGTAGTAATACACAGGTGGCTTGTTAGCTTGTTAGAACTGCTCTAAAAGACATACTATTGTCTGAGTGTTTCAGACAACCAAAGTTTGGTCTTTTTTTTTTTTTTCACATTCTGAAGACTAGAAATCCAGTATCAGTTGGTCTGGAAGTCCCCTTGCCTTACAGCAGCTGCTTTCTCACTGTCCTTAGAGTCTCAGTCTGGATGTGCTTCTTTGCCAGCTCGGGGTATTCTAATCTCTAGTTAGAGGAACATTAGTCCAGTTGAATCAAAGCCGTTCATATGGCCTCAGTCAGTCATTCTTTAAAAGATCCTATGGCTAAATATATCACATTTTGAGATGGTAGGGATTAGGAATGGCGTGCAGTTAGGCCTATAACAGAGAAGAATCCCCTAAGAAGTAATTATAATAATCCACAGAAGTAAGAGTGGTTTGAACCAGATTGGTAGCAGCAGAAATCGATGAAAAGTGGTTGGATATGCATTTATGAAATTTTAAATGAAGTCAACAAATTCTTGACACCTTGATTGTGAGGTATAAAACAAAAGAATGCAGGGTGATCTTTCAAGTTTTTGGATTAATTGAGAGCTTTCTGTCACTGTAAAGAAGGCCTTTGCTTGCTTGCTTTGACTGTAAGGCAGGATTAGATTCTAGACAGGTTCTAGGCTCTAGTTTCTCTAAACTCAGCCTCATAAAAGAAAGTAGGAATATATTGTCTGATGTTTTGGGATTAGAGGATTGATTGTGACAGGGACAAAGCATGCTCTTTGCTCAAGACGTTGTTAATGATTTTTCTGATAACTTTCCTAAAAGGCCTTTGTTGAGTAGACAAGCAAATGAGTGTATGAAGTGGCTTCCTCCCACCAGGCAGTCTGTTAGCACTCTGACATCCTCCAAACATGTATAGACAAAGTGAACTTTGATTCACCATCTTGGTTGGAAAAACATAGAAGTATCTGCTTACGTGATGAGGGTGGGTATTTTATTGTCTAACAAGGATTCACTTGATCGGTGTATTTGCACTTCTAGGATACTATCAGATAAACAGAGGAAAAGGGCTTAGAGTATGAGGAGTTTCTCTGTGATGCCAGGAGACATCTGAAAGACAGCAACCACCATGCAGAATGTTGAAAATCTGGACACAATCACTGTTTAGCACAACCATGTCTGTGCTATTTAGTTCACTGGACTATTTGCCCCTCCTTATACTTGCTAGACTTCTAGCACATTGGTGTCTCACTCTGTCCATCTGCAGCATAAAGCTACATTTTCTGCCTATCTGTTTGCCTTGTATTCAGCTCTCATATCCTTCGAAGCTAAATTTTAAAGCTTTTCCAAGTGACTTTTGGAACACTGGCATTTGTTTATAGGTATCTTTTTCTATTGATTAAATTTATCACAGCAATAAGCAAGAGCAATGTCTTTGCTTTTCATAAAGAAATAATAAACATTGCTGAATAAAAATTAGAAAACTGGAGTTAGTAAATTGATGGAATAAGAAGTCATCTATTATCTCATTAGCAGAGGTAAACATGATCCTAGTGTACCCTGAGATCCTTTTGGGGTGTTTTTTCCAAGTTCTCCTCCATTTTATTTTTTAGTGTTCTGTATTTGGTGAGCTTTTTCCATTTGCTAACATGCCATTTTTTGTGAGTTTTGATATTTTTCCATTTACAGTTTTATATATAGGCTCTAGGCCAATATCTGTTTCTCGAATATTTAGCCTTTATGATAAATTGTGAACATACTTCCTTGAAAAATAGACTTAAAGTGAGCAACAAATGCTTTATAGGTTATACAGGAATCTATAGATGCCAAATAAAATCTGTTGTAAATTTGAGAACTTCACATGTACCAGGTATTGTCCTAGGTGTTAAACAGCAGTGAACAAATTGAACAATAGTAATGGAAACGTGTGTGGGGATTCTTGTCTATTATGCTCATATTCAGCAGAGAAAAAAATCAAATAGAAAGATGGGAAAGGTGTTCTGTGAGTTCGGATGGTGATTAAGGTGGCCAGAAAAGGCCCCAATGGGAATGTGTAACAGTTGAGCAAAGATTTACATGAGGTAAGAGAGAAGCTTTGAAGACAGTCTAGAGGAGAAGTCCTTAGGCAAAGGAGGGAGGGAGAGACAAAGGACACGAAGACCCTGAAATGGAAATAGTTCTGCTTGCTTGAACCATGGCAAAGCCCAGGGTGACCAGAGTAGGGGACAGTAATGACTCAAGCTGGGAGCTAGGGTCAGGTGTCCTTGATGTTTGTAGGTTTCTAAAGGAATCTGGGTACAAGTTAAGGGTGAATGTCTTAACTGGAATATGTATGTTCTAGAAACTTTAGAAGACAAGAACCAGAGACAGTTAGCAGATGGTTTTTCTTTTGGTGAGTTCTAATATAAAGGAGAACAAAACGGGAAGAGTAGTTTGAGGCTGAGGTGGTTGAGAGAACTTGCTTGTTGGTTTTGGTTTTGTTTTGTTTTTTTTAAGAAGAGAGAAGATAGCCTTTTTACTAACTAGAATGATTCTGTAGAAAGGAATAAGTCGATGATGCAGAGAGTGATGGCAGAACAGCTGTCAGGATGCAGTTGTGAAGAAAACAGATGGAGCCCCAAACACAGGTGAAAGTTTGTGGAATGAGCAGCAGCAGCTTGACATCCTTGGTGAGAGTAGGAAGCAAGCTGTGCTTCAGCACACCTGCAGGCAGTTTGCTAGGTGCTGGCAGTGACAGAGAGGGGTGCTGTTTGGCTTTACACTGATGGGTGTGCTTCAGTCTCATCTGTTGTTCTCTTTGATTCTCCTAGTAAAATCAAGTGAAAAGTTAACTTTATATCAGTAAATAAGTCAGTGATGCTTTATGCAAAGGGTTCACAAGACAGTAAGTATGAAGGACTAGGAGGACGCTCATCTTCGGTTTGTTCACTTCCTAAACAAGTGTACTGCTTATCAGACATGTCCTGATTTCCCAGCTAAAGGAATCGAAAAGAGCAGCCCATACTTATGTGTGCAGATGTATACGCTTGGAGGTCAGAAGGAAACCTGTGGGAATCTTTTCTTCTTTCCCCATGTAAGCCCAGGGGATCAAGGTCAGGCCAATGGGCTTGCTGCTTCTCACTGAGCCATCGTGCTGGCCCAGAGCCCTGGTTTTCAAATTGCCAATTCATAAAAGAATTGAGTTCCTATTGGTAGTTTATCATGTTTAATGTTTGTCATGTTTGTAATAGCAGAGAAGAAAACCATAGATTGAGCATACCTCAATCCAAAATTTTAAAATAGGAAGTGCTCCTAAATTTGAAATATTTTGAGTGCCAAACTGATGCTATGAAAATTTCAAATAACAAACTTTGTTTTAGTCACAAAATTATTAAAACTATATGAGGGCTAGTTAGATGGTTCAGTGTGTAAAATGATTGCCATGGAATTTGACCCTTAACTCAGGGTGCACATAAAAGTGGAAGAAAAGAACAAACTCTTCAGAGTTGTCCTCTGACTCCAGCCATGCTCTGTGGCACGGGCACAACAACAGGAATTTGTTTTTAATTTCAAAAATGCGTTATGAGGGGCTGGAGAGATGGCTCAAGGATTAAGAGCACTGTCTATTCTTCCAGAGAACCTAGGTTCAATTCCTAGCACTCCCATGGCAGTTTACAATTGTCTGTAGCTCCATTTCCAGGGCATCTGACACCCACACACAGACATATGCAGGCAAAAGCACCAATTCACATTAAAAAAAAAAAGAAGCAAAAAATGTTATGAATTTGTCTTCAGGTCCTGTGTAAGATGAGTATGAACCTGAGTGAGTGTCTTGTTTAGACATGCATCCCATCCCCAGAGCAGCTCTTTATGCATATGTAGATATTCTAAAATCCTAGATCCAAAACATTCTGTTCCCAGGTACTCTGGATAACGGTTCCATGTAAAATTTACAGTTTATCCTCCCCTCTCTTTTCTAGTTCTCTCTTTCCCTTTCTTTGCATTTGTTCTGTGTGTCTAGGGGTAGGTAGGTGCTGCATGACACCAGTGTGGATATTGGAGGACATTCAGTTCTCAACTTGTATCATGTAGACAGGTGTGGGAATAGGACTCCTGTCATCAGGTTTAGTAGCCATTTCACTAGCCCCAGTTTCTCTCAGTTTTTACCACAGTGATTTTGGCGTTGAGACTTTTTAGTGACAGAAATATAAATAATATTTCTACTTTGTCTTATAGGTTTGGAGGTACCAGTAAGAAAATAATATATATGATGCTGGAAATTTTTAAACACAAACTGCTAATGAATGAAAGGCTTAAAACAGATATATTTTTGAAGTTACCAGAAAAATGACTGTGAAAACAGGGATCAAGAAGACTGATGGAAAGCCACTTAGGAGGGAACCATAGAAGATGTACACTTCAGAAGAGAAATGTAACCAGAGAACTCAAAAAAGGAAAATATACCATGTATGCCCTCAGAAGGGGAAAAAGATTTATATTCATGTGCATGAGATTACTCAAGTAGATAATCAGATATATCAGTGCCTTGAACGTGAACGAATGTGTGAGAGAACATACACTGGGGAGAGACCTTATAGATGTGATATGTGTGAGAAAACCTTCATCCAAAGTTCAGATCTTATTTCCCACCAGAGGATCCATAATTATGAGAAACCTTATAAGTGTAGCAAATGTGAGAAGAGCTTTTGGCACCACTTAGCCCTTTCAGGACACCAGAGAACACATGCAGGTAAAAAGTTTTATACCTGTGACATCTGTGGCAAGAATTTTGGTCAGAGCTCTGATCTGCTTGTCCACCAGCGAAGCCATACAGGTGAAAAACCTTATCTGTGTAATGAGTGTGATAAATGCTTCAGTCGAAGTACAAATCTCATAAGGCACCGAAGAACTCACACAGGTGAGAAACCGTTTAAGTGTCTGGAATGTGAAAAAGCTTTTAGTGGGAAATCAGATCTTATTAGCCACCAAAGGACTCATACCGGTGAAAGGCCCTACAAATGCAATAAATGTGAGAAAAGTTACCGACACCGGTCTGCCTTCATTGTGCATAAAAGAGTTCATACTGGGGAGAAGCCGTATAAGTGTGGTGCCTGTGAGAAGTGCTTTGGCCAGAAATCAGACCTCATTGTACACCAGAGAGTCCATACAGGTGAGAAACCATATAAATGCTTGGAGTGTATGAGAAGTTTTACTCGGAGTGCCAACCTAATTAGGCACCAGGCAACTCACACTCATACTTTCAAATGCCTTGAATATGAGAAAAGTTTCAACTGTAGCTCAGACTTTATTGTACATCAGAGAATTCATATGGAAGAAAAACCACATCAGTGGTCTATGTGTGAGAGTGACTTCCTCCTAGGTATGAACTTCGTTGCCCAGCAGAAAATGAGGACTCAAACAGAGGAGCTCCATTATAAATATAGTGTATGTGATAAAAGCTTTCAACATAGCTCAGCCCTTCTTCAACATCAGACAGTGCACATTGATGACGAATACATCTGTGATATGAGTGAAAAAGGGCTTGATCTCAGCTCTCATGCATCGGAAACCTCACGGATGTCTTGACAAGAAGTCACATAACCTTAAAAATATATTTACATATCAGAATTCAATAAAAGAAAGACTCCTAGGTAAATTTCAAGATTTCACTTAGATCTCAGACTTCATTGGAGTTCAGAGAAAGTCTACAGTCTTGGGACTGTAAGAAAAGCTTTAATGTAGAGCGTGGCCCTGTCAGGTCACCTTTATTAGCCACACTTGTGCAGAACTCCACAAATGCTCTGGGTTTTGGAAAACCTTCCTCAAGATTCATACAGGTAGGAAGCCTTACAATGCAGTATGAGAGCTCTCCAGCATTGTTAAGTCCTAATTTTTACAAGACAATTCACACCAGAGAACGACCATATAAATGTTTTGTATTGGCCGTACTACACACAGTTTGTACGCCTTATTGGATATCAGAAAATTCACCTGGGAAGAAGCCTCAGACGTTATAGGAGAAAGCTTCTAACAGAACTCTGACTTTCTTAGCCCTCAGAGAAGTGGTACTGGGGTAAATGGATATTTTAGTGTGGCAAAAACACGTTGGAGATTCATACTCTGGTTTGCATCCTCCTAGACAAAAATCAGAGGAACAATAAGTGTCTGGATGAAAAAAATCTTACTAATTTTCAGCTCTTGGGGCACATCAGGGAACTCACATTAGTGAAAACCCATAAATGCATTGTGTCTGAGGAGCTAGAAAGAAGCTCTTGTCGAGTCGGGACCCAGAGAATGAGTTCTTCAGAGGAGTTGTTCCAGTAGAGATCTAATTGTGTGAGAATCTGTATATATGCTGTGTATGCAAAGAGCTGTTCTCATAGTTGAATCACATTGTGAAAAAAAAAAAAATGAAAAAAACCTAGAGTTGTATGGAAACAATGTCTTAGCAACCCACAAGCTTTCTGGAGGAGCTGGGGCAGGTCAGCGTGGATCTGGAGGGTAACTCAGGTAAAGATGCTTTGCTTTTGTCTCAACCACTTAATGATTGCTTTAGTTTCTCTTTAAAAATTTCGTAAATCCAATAAAGGAAAGAACTGTAATCTTGTGTATAAGTAGGGCGTGGCTTATTGTAAGAAGAAAGCAATGCTTTGACTTTTGCTTCCTGTTTGGTTTTCTTGTTTCTTAAAACCTCTTGGCTAGAATGGGAGTGGTGTGTTGCTAAGAAGCTAGGGAGTACTTAGTTGGGGTTAAAATTCTTAGTTTCCCTTTGGTTTGATCAGCCTCAGCAAAAAGCAGAATATTCAGTTCTTTGCTTAGTGTTGACATCTGCCCTCAAAACTGCCCAAAAATGTCCAAAATTGACCCTAAAATTTCTTTTTGAGCATCACTGGGGTCGTTGAAATTTCATATTTGTAGATTGACTGATTTTCAGGTTGAAATAACAAATTTTAGGATACTGGTTATGATGATAAAGTATTCAGGTTTTTGTGACTTGCTTCATCTCTTAGTGATACTGTAACAGCTGGCTTAGAGCAGAAGGAATAGGGGGCAGGTTGTAAGCCAGAGAAAGTAGAGGAGAGACACAATGAAGCATTTTAATAGAGAAACAGGACACTGATTTTGAGGGTCCTGACTCCAAAGCTCATTTTCTTCTTCAGTCTATTATCCTGATACTTTCAGCAAATTATGCTTCATAATGACATTTTTTTCATTTATTTCAGTTCTATCAAGGAAAGAAAAATACAGTTTAATCCCAGGGAAAGGATTGCAGTCAACACAATATAAGGTATATTCTTGGTTTGGAATGCAGGATTCTAAATGTTAGAATAAGCAGTCAGCAGATTGACCTGAAGTTTAAGGATAAATATGTGTTTCCAGTCCAGTAGGGTAACTGATTGTCTTTCAAATTCTTTGGATCGCTCATGACCCAAGCATCTGTCTAATGGTCACTTCTCATTTGCTTTCTTTGACTTAAAAGACTTAATACAAATATTATCAAGTTCCTGCATATTTGAGACTGTATAGAGTTATTATAATTATTTTTATTGCTAATCACACTCCTGGTTTTATTGTAATCTGTTTAGTGAACCCCTGAATTCCAGGGGGTATTGGTGTTTGGAGTCACAAAATTGGTCTGGTGCTACCTTACATGTAACTATAAGCTCTCAACCTGATAATTGTTTGATTATCATAATCTTAAGGCCAGTGAATTTAGCTCAGTAAAGAATCTGATAATCTGATTCAAATATTTTTCCTTTTAGAAAACTGATTGTGTCAGTTGTTTTGTTCATTTTTGGTTTTTGTTTGTCTGGTTTGGTTTGGTTTGGTTTGGTTTGGTTTGGTTTGGTTTTTTGAGACTGTGTTTCTCTGTGTAGCCATGGCTGTCCTGAAACTAGCTATGTAGACCAGGCTGGCCTCAAACTTACAGAGATCCTCCTGCCTCTGCCTCTGCCTCCCTAGTGCTGGGATTAAAGGCATACACTACCACCACCTGTCTCTGTGTCAGATTTTTTGATCTAACATGTTCCAGTAATTTTATAAATAATTTTAGTACTATGAAAAATATCTATTGTGATAAATACACGAGATGTTTATTTTTCTCTTTGGGGAAAATCATGCCTATCACTAGTAAAAGTTTGAAAATTGTGATACTTAATACTGGGTGTGTGACAATGGCAGTTTAAAAAAAAAAGATCATTATAATAGACCATAAGGAAAGAGACAAAGCTTAAAACAATAATAGGTTGGTGATTTACCCTTCCTTCAGCCTGTCTCACTGGTAATTGTCTATAGTCAGAAATTAAATTTCTGGACTATTCGTCAAACAGAACTTTGAGGATGTAAAACAGGCTTGAGGCTTTTTAACTGTGGTAAGAATGTGTTGATATTACATAACATAACCTGAGGTTGGAGAAGACCACATGGGAGCCTGTAACCAAAGCTAGAAGGTAACTTCTGGGATGGATGGAGGTTCCCTGGAAGCAGTGCCAACGCAAATCTACCTCAGGTAAGTAGTCAGAGTAACTTTTTCAAGATTTCAGACCAAATGAGATAAATTATGTTCCGTCTATGTACTCCTCTATGCTTGTTTTTGTTTGCCTTTCATTCTTAAATAAGATTTGTTCTGAAATACTCCATTTTTGTCTCCACTATACTATGAGAAATTAACATGTCTTTTACTTTACATTGGGGTACTTGATGATGCCATGTGTAGGCGGTACCCGTGACCATTGGACAAGGGCAAAAGGCAGCCCATTCTTTGCCAAAATATTACAAGAAATATCTCTAACCCAGTTGCTAATTGTTTTCATTTCTGAAACCTCCTGAGCGTAACTCTCAGTACTACTGTCTTCCAAGCTCTTAAGTATGATGGCTCATTAGGCTCTGCTTATAGAATTCAACTACTTCTCAAGTCCAAAATCCCCAAGTCTGTTACATTCCTCAAAAAACAAAACAAAAACCCCTCGTGGTTGGGTTTGTCACAGCAATAACCCTGGTACCAAGTTCTGACTGACTTTTAGATTGCTATGATAGCACACCCTGGCCTGGGCAACTTATTAAAGAGTTTAATTTGGCTTACAGTTTCAGAGGCATAGAATCTATGATAGTAGAGACAAAGAAAAGCTGAAAGCTCACATACTGATTCACAAAACTTAAGCAGAGTTTTTTGAAACCTCAAAGCCCATTCACTCCATGTGAAACGGGAGACACTAGACTGCATTTACCCTGCAACCAGTAAGATGATGGGCTCGTAGGAAGTGCTGATATACTCCTTAGGGTGGGAAAACGCAGCCTAAGATGTGGGAGGTCCAAATTGGGGTTCCTTGATTCCTGGATGGATGTCCAGTTTCCGCTGGGAACAGAGTAGTCCGGAAAAGAGGGTCAGGGATCCTCAGGCCTGCAATGAAAAGCCCGGGACCAGTTCTTGATGAAAGGGACAGTCCTTGGTTTCAAACTATTGATTGTTAATTGTGGAAAATGGGTGTATGCCATCTCCTCAGTGTGGACCAGAGATTAAACATCCTTTGCAGGGAGGACTGTCTGCAAAAGGAAGAATATTGGCTAAACCGTCGGGGTCTCTAGATACTTTATTAGCATGGAGAACTGTGTTCTGATATACACGATATGTACCAAAGGTCATGTTCCTATGTAGGGAGTGTGGTCACATGACAGGCCTGGTTGGAAGCTGTTGATGCTTCAGGGTGAGGTTCTGGGGCTTCCAACCCACTCAACCTTACCATGTTTACTGGTACGTTCCACTGCCCCACAATACATTACTCAGAAAGTAGAGATACATGGGAAGATTAGGAGTTTGTCAGCCTGGTCTACATGAGAGCCTCAATCAGTATAAAAGACTGTTGGTAGTTACTAGTAACATCAAATTGAAGATTAAAATCAGCCGGGCAGTGGTGGCGCACGCCTTTAATCCCAGCACTTGGGAGGCAGAGGCAGGTGGATTTCTGAGCCTGGTCTACAGAGTGAGTTCCAGGACAGCCAGAGCTACACAGAGAAACCCTGTCTCGAAAAACAAACAAAAGAAGATTAAAATGTAACAGGAAGACTCTTAGAGTAACTATTTGGAACCTATTTTGTACTCTTATACACCGGTTTTAAATTACTAAAATCTTATTCTCAGGATTCATGGTTTTATAATTGACAAATTGCTCTATTATCTGAAAATGAGAAGCCTTTTAGTGCAGGACTCATGAACCCATCATCTCTTCTAAATGGGCACCTTAGTCTTACAAGTGAAGGGAATTAGGACTGCTTTGAGAAGCATGGCAGTTGGCTCAAAGGCCTTAGGAATTACCTAAGGAAAGTTGCAGCAGTTCTTTTTTCAGAAAAGGACTGCTGAGGGAATTGTATAAAATAGCTGCTTTCTGTCTGTGCTGATGTCCTAACCTACACGGCAGTGTATACACACTCATACACACTCATCGCTCCCTGTGGTTGTCTCTTCTGCTGGGAAGTAATATCTGGCAGTCACAGACCTGGCTACTTGAGAACACACACCTATCCTGTCTTCTCCCAAGGAAATTAGTTCCATGACTATTTGAACATGTCAAACCCTCCTTCCTCTTATCCAACTACATTGTCTTCAGTAATCTCTAGAATCTTCTTTCATGGTCTCAGCTGATTCTTTGAGGTTTTTCCTAACTATAATATGTCTAGATGATTTTTAATTTCCTGTTGAAAAAAAATTGTTCTACGGTTTACCCTTCCCCAGAGTTCACCAACTTAAAGTATTCACTGTCTTCATTTCTAAGATATATTACTCTAAATACGGTTGCTAGCTGCCTTTGAACACAAGTGCAATATATAGTCTCTAGCCCTGTATCTCGATTACCTCCACCCCACCCGCCCCTCATTTTCCTGTGTTTAGCAACATAGGATAATATGGATTCTCTTTTTATCTTAAGCCAGAGTTTCAGCCCAGGCTGGCCTCAAACTCTCTGTAGCCAAGGATGACTATGAATTTCTTTAACTACTACTTTTAGACATCCAAACATCACATGTCCTCTCAAGCGTCCATTTTAGCAAAATATTGTGGAGAGCTGGTGTCACAAGATGACGGCTGGCAATATGCCAGCCCTAGCTTGGACATTGCTGCGCCATGATCAGGGCACGTAGATCTGGCATTACTGCACATGCATATTGCTTGTACATAAGATCAGGCCGTTTGACGTATGGGCGGAGCACCAATCTGGAATGGCTTCTGATTGGAGGAGACAGAGATTTAAGGGCGGGGAACGACGGTTGGCGGGCTTTTCGTATGTTAAAGGTTCCTGAATAAACAGTGCTGAGAAGAAGTTCCCGTGTCCGTTGTCTTCTGTCCGCTGGTCGGATCGGGAGGCGACAGTTAAGTACTATAGCTGCAGGGAGACCAGTCATTAAAATAATTTAAGAAAATAATGATGTCCTGGTTCAGAGAAGTAGTGATCGAAATGAAGAAAATGTTCAAACTTCTGTGGGCTCTTGGAGATAGAATCAACATAATTTATTGATAGATTATTCATACACATTGAAAGGAGAAATAACAATATAATTTTCATTTCTCTTTTAAAAGTTTATTGTTATGTGTGTGTGTGTGTGTGTGTGTGTGTGTGTGTGTGTGTATGTGAAAGAGAGAGAATGAGAAAGACACAGACACAGATAGACAGACAAACAGGTGTGTAGATGCTTGCAGAGCTGGAGTTAGAAGTGGCTGTGTGCTATTTAATGAGGGTGCTGGGAACTAAATTTATATTCTCTAAAAGAACATCAAGTACCCTTAACCACTAAGCCATCTCCCCAGCCCTGAGCTCTGTGTTTCAATGTCTCTAAAACTATAAACTAGAAATTCTCAAACCATAATTTTAATGATTTTGACTGAAAAAACCCATTTTTTTTCTCTAGAAAATGACAAATTGTTTTGCTAACATTTTTTTCTTTCTTTTTTATTGGATATTCTATTTACATTACAGATGTTATCCCCTTACCCCATTTCCCCCCACCCACCCAGGAACCCTCTATCCCATCCCACTCCTCCTGCTTCTATGAGGATGTGCCCCCACCTACCCCTCCACTACCACTTCCCCACCCTCGAATTCCCCACAAAATAATGTCCAGCCTTCATGGGACCAAGGATCTCCTCTCCCACCTATACCTGACAGGACCATCCTCCCTTACATATACAGCTGGAGTCATGGGTCCCTCCTAAGTGCTCCCAGGCTGGTGGTTTAGACTCTGGTGGCTCTGGTTGATTGGTATTGTTGCTCTCCTCATGGGGTTGCAAACCCTTTCAACTCCTTCAGTCTTCACTCTAACTCCTTCATTGGGAACTCCATGATCAGTTCAATGGTTAACTGTGAGCATCTGCCTCTGAATATGTCAGACTCTTGTAGACCATTAAGGAGACAGCTATATCAGGCTCCTGTCAGCATGCACTTCTTGACATCCACATTAGTGTCTACCTTTGGTGACTGCACATGGGATGGATACCCAGGTGGAATTGTCTCCAGATGGCCCCTCCTTCAGTTTCTGTCCTACACTTTGTCTCTATATTTGCTCCCTTGAGTATTTTGGTACTCCTTCTAAGAAGGACTGAAGTAACCACACTTTGGTCTTCCTTCTTCATAAGCTTCATGTGGTCTTTGAGTTGTATCTTGGGTATTCTGAGCTTTTGGGCTAATATCCAATTATCAGTGAGTGCATACCATGTGTGTTCTTTTGTGATTGGGTTACCTCACTCAGGTTGATATTTTCTAGTTCCATCCATTTACATAAGAGTTTACCGAACTCATTGTTTTTAATAGCTGAGTAGTATTCCATTGTGTAAATGTACCACATTTTTTGTATCCATTCCTCTGTTGAAGGACATCTGGGTTCTTTCCAGCTTCTGGCTATTATAAATAAAGCTGCTATGAACATAGTGGAGTATAAGTCCTTGTTATATGTTAGAGCATCTTCTGGGTAATGCCCAAGAGTGGTATACCTGGGTCCTCAGGTAATGATATGTCCAATTTTCTGAGGAACTGCCAGACTGTTTTCCAGAGTGGTTGCACCATCTTGCAATCCCATCAACAATGGAGGAGTGTTCCTCTTTCTCCACATCCTAGCCAGCATCTACTATCACCTGAGTTTTTGATCTTAGCCATTCTGACTGGTATGAGGTGGAATCTCAGGGTTGTTTTGATTTGCATTTCCCTGATGACTAAGGATGCTGAACATTTCTTTAGGTGCTTCTCGGCCATTCAAGTTTCCTCAGTTGAGAATTCTTTGTTTAGTTCTGTACTCCATTTTTTAATAGGGTTATTTGGATGTCTGGAGCTAATTTCTTGAGTTCTTGTATATATTGGATATTAGCCCTCTATCAGACGTGGGATTGGTAAAGATCTTTTCCCAATCTGTTGGTTGCCATTTTGTCCTATTGACAGTGTCCTTTGCCTTACAGAAATGTTTCAATTTTATGAAGTCCCATTTGTCAATTCTTGATCTTAGAGTATAAGCCATTGGTGTTCTGTTCAGGAGCTTTTCCCCTGTGCCTAGGTATTCCAGGGTCTTCCCCACCTTCTCTTCTGTTAGTTTCAGCGGAAAATACCCATTTTTAAGGACTAAAAAATCTTATACACCACTGACAGATTTCAAGAGAATAGAGAAAGGCAAATAAAGTGTTGTGTTTTTTATGAACCTTCTTCATATGTCTTAGATTGCCATCCAAAAACAGCAATGTGTACATCATTGGTAAAAAAATAATCTTTATTCATGGCCTGTCTTGGGTTGAGAAGGTTTTCAAGACAATCTTACCTGTCATTGACTACTAACTTCTGCTAGTGAAGACACTGGAGCTTGAATTTTTGCAACACTGCTTTGACTTCTATAAAAACTCTGATGATTCCTCTCAAAAGAACAGGTAATAGACATGCCATAAAAAGGATCATAAAGCCAAGTCCTGCTAGTTCCAATAAGAGAGGTGTTAACTAAGTCCATGAAAGAAAAACAGCCTGTAATTTTTTTCAGAATATCATTTGCAATGCTAGCAGCATCAAAAGACAAAGGCTTTGCATTTCTTAAATTCACAACCTCCTTATGAAGGGCTAATACATCTGAAGTAGTATTAATACTATGCCATTTACCTTGAAGGTGCCTTTTTATTCTGGTCCAATTATGCTGATTCTCATTGTCCATTTTTGAAGTTATACAGATCCCTACATATTGAGCATGACATTTCAAAGGGCTTCTGACTTTCATTCCTTGTACCTCATCTCTCATGATCTGCAGTATATCATATAATGTGTCAATTCTTTGTTCTAGCCATCTATCTAAATCCTCTTGTATGCTCAGGGCATTGGTTACATTTTCAGGAAGATGACTGACAAAACTAGCTGTTTGTACCTCTTGTACTAAAGCTAATGTGGAAGTAGTAGCACTGTTTATAAGTGTTATGAGTGCAATAATACTGGTAATGATCAGCCCAACTGTATGCTTGTTCCTTGCCAGAGCAAGATCTAATTCTTCCAATATTTGTAAGCCTTTTTCAGAATACCAAGGTTCAAATAAATTTACAGGAATTATAATAAAAGCTGGTTGATGTACTACCTTCACAGATAGACCATCATGCAGTGCAGAAACACAATTGGACAAAAGACAATTAAAACAAGAAACATTGAACTCATCACAGCCAATAACAAAGATTAGGTGGGGTAACACAGCATGTCACATTTACCTTAACCCCAGAAACTGTTTCAATTTTATCCACAGTAAACATAACATCATACAAGGTAGCTGTCAATTTCTAAATATGTCTCTTCAAATGTCCAAAACCAGCCCTCCGAATGCCCACTGTTATTCCCTTAGTCCAACATCTTCCACATCTAAAACAACTCCCTGGAGGTCCAGGATGCCTATGAAAATTTCAAGGTTTTTGTTGCTGAAACAAAATTTGTTTAATAGTTTTTCCCTGCAAGGCAGCAGCCATAGCACATGCAGCTTCTAAATCCTTAAATTGTTTAAAAAGTGTAGATTGATGAACTCTAACAAGATTGCCCTGTGATGGCACTGAAAATGAAATCCTTGTATATTCTCTCCTGGAACACTGCAATCATGCCTGCAGTGTGGGCATAATTATTTTCTATTGAGGGCAAGAGCCAGCCCACCCCTACCCCCCATCTTAGCATACATCAATGCCACTAGAGGATCCCGTCTCTTCACTGGTGGATCTAGGCCTGCTATAACACTAGGCATGATAATATCCTCATCGTCCTCCTTTCCTTTAGGCTGTAACTTCCCTAAATTTTTTCCCATTAAATGAGTAAGACCTTGTATGGGTTGTTGGAATTGCTCCTCTGTTCATCCTTTTCCTTGTGTCTGCGAGTAACTGCAAAAGCCTGTAAAGGCCAGTTCTCATTATGATATTTTGCAGGTTCTTCCTCTAAGTTTTCTTCTTCCTCAGGATCAAGACACTCCTCTTTCAGTGTAGTTATAGCCTTTTTAGTATCCTCATAAAGAGGAAGGGCAGTAGGCTTGGTAGCACTGTTGTTGTTTAATTTGCGTTTATCAGTAATCACTACTAGAAGACCTAACATCGCTTGGACCTTTTCCTTCTCATGTCTAGAGTCCAAGCTGTCCTTAATTAAAGCCCACAAACTAAAAAATGTCCACGGGAATTTTCTCAGGCCATGGATATCATAATGATTATGCAATTTTTGTCTTGCCTTTATCCAGGTTTTTAAATTTATGGTCCCTTCTGCAGGGAACCAAGGACATACTTCCTGAATAAAACCTAAAGCTTAGCAACTACTACTGGTATACCTTAGCACCTCATGTTCTAAGTTTATCTCTGTACAAAAAGGAAGCAACTATTTCCCTATCCCATTTTTCTTGTCTCTTCTCTATTTTTTAAAAAATTTTCTATAGTTTTTATTTTTTCTAGATCCTTTACTTTTTCTGAGCTCCCATATCTGTGTTTTCCTATGTCTTTTACCCTTGAAAGTTACTCACTGCTGCCAACACTTTCACTTTTCCAGAGTGCTCCACTTCCAGAGGTGTTCTTCATTATTGCTTCCATGTACTATCACCTAGGGCACCACTCTGCTTCAGGCAGCGCTGACATTACAGGGATAAGCCACTGCTCCAGCTCTGGCCTTTAATTATAGACTGGTTTTAACTATAAGAAATTCATTGCTTGAAATTCTTACCAAGGAAAATCCCTAACCAGGAATCTATGAGAGGTAGTCAGACTGTGGCTGCTCTGTCTTCATGAATGGAATCAGTACACATAGAACTGAGAGCCCAAGACCTAACTTCTTTCTTCCATCATGTAAGGATATAGGAAGTAGATGCCATTGCCACAACAGAAAAGCAGACCTTCAGACAATGAATCTGAAGATCTGATGGTACCTTCATTTGGACTTCCCAGTCTGAAGAAATGGGAAATAAATTACTTTGTTTATAAACAGCCTGGCATGTGATATTTTTTTTTCTAGCAGAATGAATGAACTAAGCAGCACAACTCTAAATGGAAGCAATTAAAAATATAGCCAAGAGAGCTGGAATAAAGTGCTTACCCACACTCAAAAATGTCAATAATGTGAATTGTTAAATAATGTGCTGTTATTACTGCAATGCAGATGTTCAAACCCATGTCTTCCTCAATCTAGGCATTTCATAAGTAAACCCTCATATTGGTATCATCTCAATATTTTAAGGCATTTAATGAACAAGACCTATACAAAAGCTAAGGGGATATAGCTGTTGAAAGATAGTACAGACAATTTTTAGAAATAAACTATTAATAATGAACACTAGCAACTAACCAACAACTCAAACATAAATGAAATGCAGCCCTTTTATGTGGCATAATAGAGAAAGCAGCTGTCAATCTGTGTGTACAGAGGTTGGAGTTCATACTAGTAATGTTGAGTTTTGAGTGCTGGGATAGTGAGGAACATTACAGTGCTAAAGTATTTATAAAAAATTCGCCTGCCTCTGCCTCCCAAGTACTGGGATTAAAGGCGTGCGCCACCACTGCCCGAAAATCAATAATTCTAAAAGGGATTTATTCTCCCCTCCATTTTCTCTCACAAAATTCCTTAATGCTAGTCTCAGTAGCCAGAGAGTCAGCAAAATTTATGTACTTTCCATTGCTTACATGAAATTTAATTGCCTTTTTTCGAAGTCATTCTGATTTCAGTCCAGTTCTTAAATCTGTGATGTGTTGCATTCTGTAGTCACCACAAGCAAACCCAGCCAGGCCAGTGGCACAGCCACTAAGTCATAAGCTGATCTCCAAGCAACTAAAATTGTTCTCTGTTTATTGTAAAAGTTACTATCCATCTTTCCATTAATTATCAGCTTCCACACAGAAACCACATCCTTTGTAAATTCTAGTGAATAAGTGGTCTTTATGACCTTTTGTTAGCCATTAGTTTTTGTGTATGTGTGAATAATTCTAAGAAAAAAATATACCTTTGAGGTACTTAAGGAGTTGTACAGAACTGATGTCCGAACTGGAGCTTAAGAATTCAGTACCATGCAATCTAGAGCTAGGCTTCAAAGTCACTAAGTTAGCACAAGAAAAATTAGAAATAATATATCATGAAGTGGATCTGATATGGAGAATAAACCAGTCAGCATTTAAAAGGCTCCCAAAGTAAAAATACTTGCAAGTATTATATAAAAGCATATTGTGCCGGGCAGTGGTGGCACACGCCTTTAATCCCAGCACTTGGGAGGCAGAGGCAGGCGGATTTCTGAGTTTAAGGCCAGCCTGGTCTACAGAGTGAGTTCCAGGACAGCCAGGGCTACACAGAGAAACCCTGTCTCGAAAAAAACAACAACAAAAAAAAGCATATTGTATGCATTATAGGAAAATACACACTATTGACTGCCTGAGCATAAGTACTGATTGGTTACTAACTTTTCCAAAATACAGACTTTTCTTCACCTCCATTTGCCCACAGATCAATAGGAAGTGGCACAATATTTGAGTGATTTATAATGTATTTTTGATAAAAGACAAACAATAACAAACAGGATTTACAGAAATGGCAAGTTCACTTTCAGAATATAAGGGTGATGTATAATGCTTGTGTGTGTTGTGTGTATGGTTATGTGCATGTTGTGTTTGATGTCCCACTAGGAAATTACACAGGAGATATATAATTAATTTTATATATATAATTAAAATGTAATTATCTGAAACTATACTCATGATATGAGTATCCACAGTCCTGGGATACTTCTTATGGCATATACTCATGATATGAGTATAGTTTCAGATAATTACATTTTTAAAAAAAGATAAAAAACGTTTTAAAATGAAGATGGTCATAAAGGAAGAGGCTGTCATCAGTTAAACAGCTAAACAAAGACTAGGTGTAGAAAGTAAAATCATTTCATGGATAAAACCTTAGTTTTCAAAAAGCTCCTGCCACATCTGAGTTGGAGTATGCTAACATTTCTACTGGACTAGCCCTAACTGGAGTATAACCTTTATCCTGGGAAAAAGTATTTGGAAAAATTATGGAAATTGATAAGTACAGGCTAAGGAAGAATTATTTTGAAATACATTGAACATGAAGAATATTATTTGTAAGAAATACGGGAGAATCTGAAGACTTCCACAGTGTTCAAGAGCACAGCTTTGCTCCCAGCACCAAAAGTAAAGAAAAAGAAATGTCTCTGGAACCATGACAACACTGACTGTCCTGGAATTTGCCTTGTAGACCAGACTGGTCTTGAACTCACAGAGATCTACTTGCCTCTCCCTCCCAAGTGCACCTCCATGCCTAGCCTTTTTAAAAATGAGTTTTTATAAACTAAGTTTATCTTTCATTTTCTTTAAAAGGTTTTTTAATTTCTAATGATGTATCCATGTGTGTGCATGTCTGTGTGGTGATATGTGCATGTGTGATTGCAATACCTCTAGACCCTAGAAGAAGCTGTCAGATCTCCTGGAGTTACAGGTGAACATGAACTACCTGTGTTGGAAACCAAACTAAAGTCCTCTGCAAGAGCAACAAGCACTCATTAACTTTTAAGTCTCCACTCAGTTCCAATTGCATTTTAATCTCAAAGGAAACAATAGCTTCTCATTCAAACTACACTTGGCTTATTGTTATAGATGATCAAGTCCCTAATGGCTGACATAGCATGGCATGTGTGCATGGAAAGCAGCACCAGGAAGCTCAGAACTCACATCCCTCAGCTGCTTTTCTACTCCACAGTACTAAAGTCATCTACATTCTTTAAAACTACCACCACACCACATCAGGTTCTGCACAGCAACAGCCAATGCTCTGATACCCACTTCTACATTAGTTTCTTTTCTGTTCCTGTTGTTGACTATAGCCAAAGACAATTTAAGGAAAAGAGGACTGACTTTGGCTTACATTTCAAGAAGGATAAGAGTCTGTGATGACACAGCGAAGACATGGAACAAGCTTAGGCATGGTGGGAAGAACAGAACACTTAAAGCTCACATCTTGAACTGTGAGCACAAAGCAGATAGAGCACACTGGCAATATATGACACTTTTTAACCTGAAAGCCCACTCCTAGTGACCCACTTCGTGTTCTTCCTGCAGTAAGACTGAGCCTCCTAATCTTCCCACCTGAGACCAAGTGGAATATTGGAGCCTAGGGGAAACAGTTGTCATTCAAACCACCACACTACCTTAAAAAATGTTTCCTAAAACAAACACCCAACTTTACATCCTATGTTTTTTAACTTCTTCAAAACAAATTTGTGCTGCCTATATATCCTTGGATGCATGGTATTTCACTAGAGAATAGATGATTTATCACAGCTTTACTCTAAAACTGACTCTGTCTTCTAAAAAAGTAACAATTGCCAATAGTTCCATGGCTAGCAAAGGGATCGTGTTCTCCACTCCCCTCTCCATGCTGCGATTTTGGTCTGTGTGGTGGTTTGAATATGCTTGGCTCAAGGAGTAGCACTGTTGGAGGTGTGGTCTTGTTGGAAGAAGAGTGTCACTGTAGGGATGGGCTTTTAGGCCTTCCTCCTAGCTGCCTGGAAGACAGTGGTCTCCTCCTGTTTGCCTTCCAGAAAAAGATATAGAACTCTCAGTTCCTCCAGCACCACAACTGCCTGGAGCCTGCCATGCTCCCCCCGTGATGATAATGGACTGAACCTCTGAACCTGTAAGTTAGCCCCAGTTGAATGTTGTCCCAATATAAGAGTTGTCTTGGTAATGGTATATCTTCACAGCAATGAAACCTTAACTAAGACAGACTGTCTTGGGCTTGCTTGGGTTTTGTACATGCTACCCAAACCATATGTTCAGATGTCCTACTGTATCCAGAAGATGCTTTCTTGTTATCATTCATTAACTTTTTTTTTTTTTTTACATTCATTCCAGCTTCTGTTCCACAGTGATCATTATTATACCTACAAGTGTCTTCTTGTACCATGATATATGTATGGTAGGGGCCTCTGAGAGCCAGGAGAAGAAAACAGAAAAATAGCCATACAGACTGAGCAACGACCTTGAATTTATGTGATTTGCACTGAGTCCTCCCTCAACTCTGTTTTAGGAAGCCTTCCCAAAGGCCTTGGGGGAAAGACAAGGAGACCACCACATGGTTTCATCTCTGCCAAAATGCTTATGTGGCTTTGCTACACTCCTCTAGAAGTCCTTCTATCCTCAATATATAAATCATTTTCAGAATTTTATTCTATGGGTTTAAACTAATCAATAAAATTATAAATTACCATGTATAGGAGACAAAAAAAAAAAGCAAAAACTCTGAGTGTGGTGGCACAGGCCTTTAATCCCAGCATTCGGGAGGCATATCAGAGCATGCAGATCAGAGACATGCAGATATCCTGAGTTTCAGGCCAGTTTGGTCTACAGAGGGAGTTCTAGGACATCAGGGTTACTCAGAGAAAACTTATCTTGAAACAACAACAAAGCAATAAATAAAAGATAGTAGATAGATGAATAAATAAATAAATAAAGATGAAAAAAACTTGTAATGGTTCTGCTTCACTCAGTTGGGTCTTCTAGAAGAGCAGTTTGAGTCATTTCCCTACCTCCCGATTTACTCATTTTAAATGGGAATATGTTGAGGGTAGTGACCAAATGAATAATTTGTGTTTTTCTTTCATTCTTTAGGCTTTCTTTTCAATCAAAGATTTCCTGTATTGTAAAAAAGACTCTTAGTTTAACATAATACCATTTGTCTCTTTTTGCTTTTGTCGCCTCTGCTTGTGAGATCTTATAAATTTGTTGATAATACCTATATTTTGAAGTGCTTCCACTGTTTTCTTCTAGTACTTACATAGTTTCAGGTCTTCCATTTAACTCTTAGATCTGTATCATGACTCTTTGTATCTGGTGACAGATAGAAATCTAGTTTCATACTTTTGCTTGTCGACATATAAAATTGTTTTTTCCTAAATGGAGAAAATGTAAATCCATTTTAAAAGCTCTTCTATTGGCTCCCCTTGGGCTTCCTGAAAGACACTGTCTTCTGAGACTGCTATACTGCAGTGAGAACAATAGTGTTTAGTAAGGTTGTTGCTTGAAAGCTGTATCACAAGGTCCCAAAGGACTTCTGCTCCTGTTTTCCCTTTCACCTCTTCCATGTGGGTCACACTAATTAATCTCAGCCCTCATACTCCTCCCTGATCCCCAATACAATAGGAAAGGATATGAGGCCCAACCACTTGGTACCCCATGAGCTCCAAGCCCCTCTGAAAGCTTTGCTAGACATCTTCTTTTAAAATGGTTTTAACATGTGTGTGTGTGTGTTGTGTGTGTGTGTGTGTTGTGTGTTGTGTCTGTACACAAGCATGCCACATTGCATATATGGAAATCAGAAGACAATTTGTAGAAGATTTTTTTTTAACTCCTACCTTCTGGGTCCTAGGGATCAAACTCAGGTTGTTACCATTAACAGCAAGTGTCTTGCTAAGCCATCTCACTGACCCATTTGATGAATTTATTCTTGGTTGACATTTTCCCCCCTTTAAGACTTTTAAATAAGTCCCCTTCTGGCTTCTTGCTTTATTATTTCTGAAAAGAAATTAGCTATTAATCTCATTGAAATTTCTCATTGTTTTTCTAAAAAAGTAACTGCTTCTCTCTTGCTGCTTTTAAATTTGTTTTTAAACGGCAAGTAAATCTCTGTACTTGTCGTTTGGGGTTTGATTGTAGTGAGTCTTTAAGGTAATCCTATTTGAAATTTGTTGAAATTCTTGGATGTGAATATTTATGAGTATTGTCAAATCTGAGAAGTTTTCAGCATTAGTTCTTCAAGTACCATCCCTGCCTCATCTAATTCCTCCTTCAGAGTCTCTCATAAAAATTGTCAGGTCACCTGACACTATCCACAGGCAAAGTCCGTTTTTTTTTTTTTTTTTTTTTTTTTCATACCTTCTGCTTGTTTTCAATGATTTTCTGTCAAGAGACAGGAACATAGAATCTCCTCGTCTTACTGCAGAAGTTTCTCATAGAGCTGCTCAGCCTTTTGTAGGAGCGGTTACTGTGTTGATTTAAAAATTCATTGTAACTAGAGTCCTTCCTCTCCTACAGCTGAGGAACACTACATTTCAATTAATAAAAAATAATTCAAATTTCCAGCCATCACTCAACCCTGCTTTGTTCATCTGAGACAAAAATAAGCCCTCAAAATCTTAGAAACTTTAAGAAGTGGATGGAAAGAACAGAAAACAAAGAGAAAAGCAGGGAGCCACTTTGTATAAGACAGTTGATGGCTCTTGTTTTTGGAAAACAAGTGAATAGAAACTCATCATTCAGCTGCAGCTCTAGCTGGACAGTGTCAGGTGAACAATTATGTTCATATTCTTGGATACAATGAGAGCACATTTACTCATCTAGTAAGTATGTAACAGACTCTTGGTATGAAGCCATGCCTGTGAAAGAAGTTGTGTCCTAGCATTTTCTTACAAGAGAGTAGTAGCAGTTCTCAAAACAGACACAACTGATCTCTTCTGTATATTTCAAAGACAATGGATTGTTGCTAGCATGTATATCTTCAAAGATGCTGAGCTAAACAATGTGATGACTATAATGATGTTGATGGTTTTATCATCCCACAGTTCTGTAGATCAAGACTCTAGCCTAAGTCTCTCAGTTATAATGAGTGTTGTCTGTACATGTTCCATCAGGACAATCCTTTTTCTTCTCTTCCCAGCTTTCAAGTTTCATCTCTTCCTTCAGTGTAGGCCTCTTTCACCATTTTCAAATCCAGCAATGAAAGACCAGTTCCTTCTCACATCTCTCTAAATCACCTGCCAGTGAATTACATTGGATAATATCAGGGAGAGGGCCTCCATTCTTATTGACTCATGTGATTGTACTGGGCTGACCTAGGTAAACCCAGGCAATGTCTCTATGGTGATTTGCAGTGAGGAATGTTCCACCTTAATCTCTGGTACTTTGAAGACTTGGTTTCCAGTTGGAGAGCTGTTTGCAGAGGTGGTCCTTCTTTTCAAGAATGTCAGAGGGTCAGCTTTGAGACTTTATGGTTCACTCTACTTGCAGTTCTCTGCTTGCTGCTTGCCCGTTGGGGTGGGATTCCTCAGCTTCCTGCTCTTGCAGCGATAGCCAAGGCTTGCCTTCCAGCCTCCCACCATCTTGGCCTCTTAGCCCTGTGGAACCCAAAGCTAAATTAAACTCTCTTCTTCTGTGACCTTAACATACCTATAAAGTCATGCATGGCAACTCCTCACAGGTTCCAAAAATTCAGGCATAAGGATCTTTGGAAGGGACTTTACAATGTGTAAAAGAGGAAATTATATTTTTCTCATTTTCCTTCTTCCTAGATTGATGTCTTGTTAGAATTTGAAAACTATTTTGCAAGAAATTCCAAGAAGGTCAAGTAATATATATTACAATGTAGCCTGAAAAGTGTCCAATTTCAGGTCAGACGACTGCATTATAAGAAAATCTGACCTAGTCCTCAAGGCAGAGACAACTGGAAGACAGGAATTATAATTAAAGGTTAGAGATTTGACAGAACTCCTGTTTTGTCTGCATGTTGGAGCTACTCTTAAGAGAAACACTTTTTTCCTGAGGGCGGACTAAGGGCAGAGGGCTACTAGCTAGCAGCACCACACCTGTTGCTGCCACCCCCCTACCCCCCACTCCCCCACCCCCCACGCCCCCCCCGCGCCGCGCTCCCGCCCCTCAAGGCGTAGGTGTTTTTTATCCTTTATCATTTTTGACCATCATCGGTTTTTTCATAGCAGATTACCCTGATGTCGTTGTGGAAGAATGGCTAGTCATTTTGTTTTTCTCGGAAGTTTGAGGAATTCCGAGGCTACAGTTGAAATAGCTAGGAGTGCAATGCAAGGCATGCAACCAACTCTTACTTGAAGACAGTGCTTCTCAGGGTCAGAGCTCTCTTGGAGTATTCCTACAGGTTCCTTGGGTGTCATATCCTCCTTAGGAACACAGAAGCTTTGCATCCCCACCCCCACCACCAGATAGATCCACCTGACCCCCCCAGGCCAGTGTTTTCACAGTCTGAATTATCCCTATTCTCACCGCCCTACAGAGCATTCATATCTTGCTTCTCTGCAGCTCTAGCAGGTCTGTGGATGCATTAGGGGACAATTCCATTCACTAACCTCCAAAACGCCTCTGTCCTCTATGGCTCTGAGCTCCATAAAGACTGACTCTGAGTTCAGTAAAGATGAGCATATTTGGGCTTATTCTACAGAGTGAGTTCCAGGACAGCCAGGGCTACACAGAGAAACCCTGTCTCTGAAACCAAAAGAAAGAAAGAAAAAAGAAAGAAAGAAAGAAAAAAGAAAGAAAGAAAGAAAGAAAGAAAGAAAGAAAGAAGAAGAAATTTGGGAAGGTAGTTTTTGGTCAGTAAGAGTCCTGAAAAAGTTGTGAAGCTAATTTCAATGTGTTGATTTGTTAGCAAAAACTGCCTTCTCTGAGGTTCGAACTCAGGACCTTTAGATTATGAGACTGACGCGCTGCCTACTGCGCTAAGAAGGCTGCGAAAGTCTATCCCTGCCTCTACCGTACAGGGCCTTACAGGAAGTATTCACTATCTTCTGTTTGTCCTTGCCCTGCCTCCTGACTGCGAACTCTTGCATTTTGAGGTGTTTGTTTTGGGATGGGAATATTTCCAAAATAGTCAACACAGGTACTTTTGAAGAGCCTCACAAGTCTCAAAACCAAGATGTAGGTCTGAACAGGAGTACCTAGTCTCTGCTACTACTTGCAGTCTTACTTTGTTACTCCATTGTTGTCTATCTTTTTGTCCTCTCCTGAGTCAACCCTACCCTGTTGGAACAGTGCCTACCACAGAATACTTAAAAGTATAAACAGTCCATACCAGTCCTGGGAGAGGTATGCAGGACAGCTGATGCAAATTTGCAGGTCCAATCATGTTCCTTTGGATATTATCCTCAAAATGCCACAATTGATATTAGCACAGTATATTGATATTGTGGTTTTTGTTTTGTTTCTTCTTTTCCATCTCTATGACCCCCAAACCTATTAAGGATCTTATTGACATTATTTCTCTCAATCTATTTTTTCATAAGCCTATATATCATTATTCCTATCTTACTGATGATAAAGCCAAGGCTCAGTAGAACTAATCACACAGTGATGATTAACAAAGCCAGACGACAAACAAGTCAGGACTCAGCTTTCAATTTTTTTCTTTGAGAATTTCATGCATGTTGTCCTAGTTAGGGTTATCATTGCCGTGATGAAACACCATGACCAAAGCAACTCTGGAGGAAAGTGTTAGTTTGGCTTATGCTTCACTGTTCATCACCAAAGAAAGTCAGGACAGGAACTCAAATCAAGTAGAGCAGAAGCCTGAAGGTAGGAGCTGATGGAGAGGCCATGGAGGAGTGTTGCTTACTAGCTTGCTTCCCATGGTTTGCTCAGCCTGCTTTTTTAAAGAACCCAAGACGATCTGCACTGGGATGACCCCCCTTCCCCAACACGCACTCCGTGGGCTGGGGCCTCTCCTATTGATCACTAATTAAGAAAATGCCCTAGAGGCTTGCCTACATCAGATCTTATGTAGACATTTCTCAGCTGAGGCTCCTTCCTCTCCAAGGACTCTAGCTTGTGTTAAATTGACACATACCAGGCAGCAAACAGGCATACAATGTATCTTCATCATATTCCCCTTTCACTCCTTTCCTGCTCACCTGCCTCTGCAGCACATCTCATTCTGAGTTTCATGAATTCATGCAGGCAACACTTTATAGTTTTCTTTCTCTAGAAATTTCTTTTCCTGTATTAGCATAGATCTGAAAGACCGCCCAGAGCAAAGGAAACCAGCAGCTCCACACTGTCTGATCTAAAGGCACTTATCTCTAAGTTGCCTCACCTTCACCCTACCCTGCCTCCACTTCTCTTGTGTTTACTGAGCCACAATATCCTGCTTCATCCTCCCCACAGTCTGTCTCAGTATTCAAGTGCCAAGGGAGGAGAGGAGGTGCACAGCTCAGAGGGGCTCCACACCTGTTTCTCACCCAAGCACGACTCTGGTTTAATACTGAAACGTGGTCATGTTCTCTGAGCATAGCTAGCAACAGGGTAGGGACTATGTTTAAGATCTGTGGAATGACAAGGCCAGTCTAATCTACGTAGTGAGCTCCAGGACAGCCAAGACTGAGAGAGACCTGACTCAATCAAAACAAAATAAAATAAAACAAACAAATAAAAAAATTTGCAGAATGAAAAAATGCTAGCCACGTAATCTGGAAATCTTTAAGAAAAGTGCAGTTTCAGAAAAAGAGTGGACAGAGACAGGGTCTGAACAACCCTTATCTAAGAAAGAAATGTCATCATGGGAGAGTAGAAGAGCATTGTCGTCCGAGTGATGGAAACAGACATTAGCAAGTGCCTTCCATGGAACTGGAAGTACCTGGGGAGCGAGGCTTGAGGACCCTGGTTTATGAGGCTGTCTGCTAAGAATGGGAAAGAATGACTGTATGGACTCGTGGGATTAACAGAGTGTGTCTTCTTTTTATGAGTCACATCCCGCAGTTGAGAGGAGTTGAGTCAATTGCATGAGATGGGATGGGGAAAGACACAGATGGTAAGGGCAGGGGCAGGGACCTGAAGGCAGCCAGCCCTTAGGAATCCAAAACCCTCTGCCCCACCCTGGCTGTGCCCTAGATAAGTGAGCTAAGTCACATGGCTAGTGATTAATCCAGAATCTCATGCAGTTTCTTTGAATAGGGGATGATGTTATAATTGAACTACATTGTAGAGGTGGTTAAGAGTACATACTTGCAAAGGGACAGAGTTTGGTTCCCAGCACCTAGTCAGGGCAATCCAATATCTTATCTCCTTAGGCATTCTTACTCACATGAACTCAATACACATAACATCTACAAAACTTTAAATGAGCAAAATAATATATACACATATTAAATTATATTGCTTATGTACATATATACAAAATATATATCAAAAAGCAAACAAAATTTGTGTGTGTGTATATGTATCCAAAAGATAGTAATTGCCTAAATGACATTAACATACTCAGGTTTAGAATTCTTTAGGGACTCAGTAAAAAATTAGTATTTTGTCAGAAAGCCATACTTCAGCCTGTGAATATAAGGTGGGAAATGATTTGGGAATTGAGCCAAGAGGTGTCATTGATGAAATGCGCCTGTAACAACCTTTTGCTTTATTCGTATTCACAAGCTCTGCTCAGGGAACTTAGGGAAAGTATTCTTTCAGATTACCTGAGTGTGGGTGGGCCAGGCATTCAGAAGGAGGACACGCAGGAAATCATCGGGGAAGAGGGTGGGTCAGAGAGCCAGACTTGTGACTCCGCTCCTCAGACATACTCTCACTTAGGAAGGTGCAAGCCATTCTTTAAATCCAAGTTTGATCTTCAAAATTAAACAAAAGGAAAAAAATAAAAAGAGAAAAATCTGGTGTGGTGGCCTGTGTTTGTAGTTGCTACTGTAGAGAGGCAGAGACGGGAGGGTGCTTGGAGCTCTCTGGACTAGTCTAGCCTACTCAGCATGTTATGGGCCAAAGAAATACTGTCCCCAAACCAAAACCAAAATACCCAATGGGTGACTTAAGAAGGGCATGTTGTTCCCTGGTCTTTACACACCAGCAGACATGCACACATATGTACATATAAACAGATTTTTTTATTTTGTTTTTTTGAGACAGGGTTTCTTTCTGTAGCCATGGCTGTCCTGGAGTTCCCTCTCTAGATGGGACTGATCTCAAACTCACAGAAATGTGCTTGCCTCTTCCTACCAAGTGCTGGAATTAAGATCATGCACACACACACACACACACACACACACAGCTTTTATTTATATTTTAATATAAAATGTATGTATGTATGTATATATGACATTTGTTTTCCTTTTTAACCAGCAAATACGCCCCAGGGCACTTGAAGATACCAGAAAACAATGCCAATGGAAGCCTAGGGCTGTAACAGGGCTCCAGACCTTAGCAGACTGCGTGATGGAAGTATCATTCAGGCCAAAGTCTCAACATGTAGGCAGCACCACCTGCTAAAACAAAAACAAAGACCTAATCAATCAAAGTCTATACTTCTGGAAAAGTCTCTAAAATTTTGCTTTTGAGCTTCTATAGCTGCTCTGGCTTTTTTTTTTTTTTTTTTTTTCCTTCGAGACAGGGTCTCTCTGTGTAGTCTTGGCTGTCCTGGAACTCACTCTGTAGACCAGGCTGGCCTGGCTGGGTTTGTTAACTGAAGTATGTCAACCAAGGACATGGTTTTTGTGCTTAAAAGCTCACCACTTGAGAGGTTCGGTGCTACACTTGGATTCTGAAACTCATTGTAGTCCCTGCCGGCTAATGAAAACTTTCTGTTGGCTGGAATTCATGTCTGAGAAGTCCTCTCTGGTGAATACCCCACGACATAGGCTGGAGAAGGAAGGACATAAAGAGCAGGATCTTTTCCCTCTCATTCTAGGTCAGTGAGAGAAATGTCCATTTCCCCATATCTCCCAAAGAAATTAACTATCCTGCTGACATGTGATCAAGCTCTCTGTGCCGAAGTCGGCTGTGCACACTCAGCAGACGCTCTGTAGTTTTGATAATGGAGTCGGAGACGCAATTCAAAGGGCATGTAGTTACGAGGATTTCCTGGGTTAACTTCAGGGAAGGTTTTGTAAGGTCTCCTTCAGCTGCGCGCTCAAGGGTTTTCTAACCTTGGACAGTTACTAAATCAATATCCCTGACAGGGCCTTGGTGAAATGACCCCGCAGAGCTTGTGGACAGCCCGTCGGAGACAGCCTGGTGGTAAAAGCAGTTTTGAGTTTAGAGTGGTGCAGTGTCTTGTGACGTTTCTAGGAACTGTGCCTTACGCTTCACGCGACGTGTTTTTTTTCGAATCCTCCTTTATTCGTCTCTACTTTTGTGGTTGTTGCCACAGCGAGGTCACCAGTTAGGGGACTGGAGCTCTGAAGGTCCCTGGAGAATAGGACCAACGGTGTCTTTTTACCAAAGAACGGAAGAACAGCGTTTTTTCAACGAAGAACAAACATCTGGGGAGGTGGAGGCAGATGCACTGCGTTGGCCTCCTCAGTTACAGACTTGTAGGTTGAAAGCGACTTAGAAGTCACAGATATTCGTTGTCACCAAAGCTCTTTGTCTTAGCGACGAGGGTCTTCTGTCTTAGACTTCAGAATGAGGAGACTTCAAGCTGGGTCACTCTATCCTGGTAGAAGGTAAAAACAGGCATCGAGTCCTGGAGTGGTCAGCGCTGGCTCCGTCCGACCCCATGTGAGTCATCTTGGGTTTGTCCCTTTTTGTCACCGAGGCTCTGGAGATGCTCAGACAGTAAGTGCCCGAGGTAAGTATTTCCTGGGTGACCTGAAAATACTCATTTCAGAATCTCAAGTTCTTCAGTCCTTTACTACTTCATTAAAGGAGGGCGGAATGAGCACGGATAACCCCACAGCGTTATTCAAATGTTTTTGGCGAATGGATTCCGAAATTCAGTAAAATTGGGAAGGATATCTATCAAATTGTCACTTAGGGGAAACTAGGAGAATTGTGCGGCAGACGAACTCCGTCGTGGCTAGAGAGCGACTTGCCGTCTGTGTGACTACTGAGCAAGTAGACTGTTCTATGACCAGTATCTGGGTTCCACAAACTGTTCAGGAATCATTGCAACGAGATATTTGTTGCTCTCTTACAGAATTTTCTTTATTCTCAGAGACACTTTCTAGTTAGAACAACGCGAGGTTCGTAATTTTTTCCAGCTTCAAGAGAATCTTGAAAATCGAAGTAAAGAAACTCAAGAAAAATAAAAATTTTCATCAACTGACAAGTACATGTTACACATCTATAGGGTTAGATAGATAGGAAAGCTTTCTTCAGTTGGCCGGTTAGCTCAGTTGGTTAGAGCGTGGTGCTAATAACGCCAAGGTCGCGGGTTCGATCCCCGTACGGGCCATATAGTACCTGTTTTTAGTCTGTTATAAACAGAACTAAATTTGCTGTACAACAAAAAACAGTTTACATCTACTCAGAGGCATTTAAAGAATACCACAGGAGTCACCATCTTTCAGTCTGACTTATTATATCGGACTTCTTAAGAGTTCCACAAAACAACATCAAGAGTAACCCTTACTTCTAAGAGTTCAGGCTTAGAACAGTGCTAGGTTTGTAACCTTTTTCAGAGAGGGGCTTTATCTAAGATTAGTGGAATGGTTCATGTGAATGAACACTCATAATTTTAAACCCAAGATAAAACGATATAAATATATTTTCATTATATTGTATACATGTGTGCACATTTAAGAGGATAACTGGTCCCTACTACACCATCCAGTTGGTGGTTTGAGTTTGTTATTTTTGTTTCTGTTTTGGGATAGTAGTATCTCTTTGGCTTGTGACTTTCTGAATAGCTCCAGTCTGTACCTCTCAAGAGTAAGGATTACAAGCACAGCCTAGCATATTGATCTTTTTAAAAATTTTGTTTTAGTTTTAATTCCCGGGATCAAACTCTCCTTCTCTCGAAGAAATTAACTATAGTGCTAAAATGTAGTAATTAAGCTTGCTTTGTCCAAGAGCTACACTTCGGCTGAGGCTCAGTAGTTTTGATAATCGAGTACGATACTCAAATTTAAGGGGCTTGTGGGACGAGGATTTCCTGAAACAACTTCCCTTGCGCACGCCCAGGTTTTCTAACCTTGAAGAATTACTGGATCAATAGCGGGGACAGGGCGTTGGTGAAATGAAGACCAAGCAGAGATCTTGGACTGCCAGTCGGGAGAACCTAGGGTCCTGACAGCCTGGCAGTAAAAGCAGTTTGAGATTAGAGTGGTGCAGTGGCTTGGACCTTTCTCGGAGCTGTGCCTCACGTCTCACGCGTAGCGATTTTAAAAATCCTTCTTTGTTCGTGTCTACTTTTGTGGTTGTTGCCACAATAAAGCCACCAGTTAGGGGACTGGAGCTCTGAAAGTCCCCAGAGAACAGGACAACGGTATCTTTTCAGCAAAAGGTCCCCGAAGAACAAAGACTGGGAGCTGGAGGCTGATGCGCTGCGTTGGCCTCAGCTACACACTCAGAGATTGAGGGCGACTTCGGAGTCACAGATATTCGTTGTCATCAAGGTAAGTATTTTCTGGGTGACTCGAAAATATCATTTCAGAATCTAAAGCTCTCAACTCCTTCGCGACTTCATTAAAGAAAGACCGAGTGACACGGGAGGGTATTTCTTGTCGCCTCTTCCGGTTCCCGCTGAGGCAAATATAAAACGCCATGAAGCGCTGGCGTCCCCCAAACTTCTGAACAGCTAGCTACAGGTCTAGTGACGATGGTAAATCCTAGTTCAAGCTGAGCAGAGCTTGGCGTTACTGCGACCCAGGACAAGCGTGGATGCGCCAAGAGGACTCGTCCCTGCGACGGACTAGGGCGTGCTGGTCCTGCACTCTTCTCAACATGCAGCGACTCCACGGACCGCGATAGTGTCCGGAGAGACCACGTCCCGCCGGCCCGGAACATCGCAGCCCGTCTGGGCAGGAACATCGGGTCTCTCTGGAGCCGACGGTCCAGAATCCTCGCCTCTACAAGACTTAGGGAGATGAGCTAGCAGCTCAGTAGAGAGGCGCGATCTGGGGGAGGCCTGCACCCACTGCGTTATCTAAATGTTTTTTGGCGAATGTATTCTGAAGTTGTTTAAAATTGGGAAGACTTCAAATAGTCACTTGTGGTAAGAGGGAGAAGTGGGCTGCAGAACTCCGTGTTGGCCAGAGGACGGCTTGCAGTCTCTGTGGGTCCCACAGACCGAGTTGAGGAATGAGTGAGCGCAAGGTGACATTTGTAGCTGTGGTACAGAATTTTCTTTCTGCTCGCAAAAAAACTTTCTACTTAGAATAAGGAGAGGATTGTAAGTTTTTTACATCTTAAAGAAAATCTTAAAATTTCGAAAAACAAAACCCTTTTTCATTTGGCAACTTTATCATCATTAAATATCAGTAGAGGCCGTAGAGGAGGTCTTTCCGCATGTGGCCGGTTAGCTCAGTTGGTCAGAGCGTGGTGCTAATAACGCCAAGGTCGCGGGTTCGATCCCCGTACGGGCCATATACTCTTTGAGTTTTTAGCTACTATGCTTTGCCTTCAAACTAAAAGATTGAAGCGAATGTGGCAGAATAGATAGATCTGTCTACTCTGTATAGCTGTGTAAGGCATACCATTTTTAATGTCTTTCCATTTTATTGCCCTATACCATCTCATTTTGTGGGTTAGCGTCCTGGAAGCACACTTCGTAGAGAACCAGAATCAATCTGGAAGCCATGGACAACAGCAGTGAGTACTTGGGTATTTCTCCTTGTCACGTTCCCACAGCGTGCCTCCTCTCCAGTCACGCTGACTTCACCAGTTGACTTCCTCAAAGCTGTGTGGATTAGAAGACTAGGTAACGCTCCCAGAAAAACGCAGTCCTGGCCTCTGGCTGACCCTTCATCTCTGCCTTCTGTTATCCTAGAGACACTGAACTGAGAAATGTCATGTTCAGAACTTCAAGTCCTTCCTCAATGTTCAACTGCTTAGTGAGGTCCAAAGAATCTTCCAGCTGAGATCTTTCCTGACGGTTTTGTGAACCTGAGCTTTGTCCCTCCCAGCATTCCCAGGGAGCCCAGCAGAGGTCTGTGTTGTGGTATTTACGACGATCCTTTTAGTGAGCTTCCCCGTCACATTATAGAAGGCAAATGTCAAGACGATGTAATACAATAAGTCAAATGTTTTCAGATATTTCTCCAAACTTTAGTTAAATTGCTGCGGATTGAATTAGGGCTTTATATGCTAGGCAAGCATCATGCCACTAAACTACATTCCAGCTCTTACATACTTTAAATTCTGGGATTCATCTAAACAAGCCCCTCTGAGCTGAGTGAGCAGGCTCACGTAGAACCGCTCTTTGTTGTGTTTTATAAAAAGGAAAAACATCCTGGGATATGTTTGGTGGAGGCTCAGTATGGTGTGGGGGAGGGGGTGCCTCTGAGGGCCCATGCTGAGGCATCCCTTCCCCTGAGGTACCAGCCACAGGACTTACAGTAATAGAGCTTATTTAGGGCATGGGGAGGGTAGTTGGGGGGGGAGAGTAAGAGAAGAGGGTGAGGAGGAGGCAAGCAGTCCCTTTTATAGTGAGTCAGGCACACCTGGCTGTTGCCAGGTAACGGTGGGGCGGAGCCTAGACCAAGAGCTAACACCCTTTGCCCCTCTCTTCCCACTTTTCACACCTCTGGCATTCTCCTTCCTGCTCTTTTGTGAAAAGTAACATAACAGGTTCTCTGTTCATCGACTGAATGAGTGAATGAGCAAATAGCTCTCTGTCCAACTGTTTCCTTGTATCCTCTGTTCATTTGTGTCTACATGACTAGAGGCATTCCCCCTGCAATCCACAAATAACCTGTGGTATCCAGTTTCACTTGCTCTTAACTACTCCCGAAGATCTATTGAGTTTATTCCACATATCCAGTTTAAAGGGATTTGGTTACATTTGACACTTTCCAGATGCAATGTAGGCTCAGGTAGATTGTTTTTCACAGGGTCTCGGAGTTGGGAAGTGACAAGGCCTAAATATGGAAGCAGAGGTTGAGTATCAAATAATGAACTCTTCTCTGCCCTAACGCCCTTGTCACTGCCCTGTCTGCACATAACTCATCTGTTAACACTCCAGATATCTAACCCCTGACCTCCACAGCCTTGATTTAGACTGGGCTCCTGGTTATAGTGTCCTGCTCCAGAGCTGGGCTCTATCCCTCTGGTACTCTGCCAGGTGTTTCCAGACCAAGCTGGCATTTAGGCCCAGGCTGCAGGAGGAAATTCTCCTGCCCAAAAGAACAACTGAGTATGTTCTTGTCATTACAGCTTCCAGAGGGAAGAGAGCAAAAATTGTTCATCTCCAGACCCAGTGTCCTTCTCTGGGCTAGGCTATGTGTCTTCCAGCACTTCAGCCAGCAGAAAAGCCTGCCCATGAGCCGTGTGTCCAGACACTGCTGTCCCCTTACTTGTATAGGTTGGAAGATTCCTCACCTGAGGTGGGGAGGTAAATCTGCAGATTGTGTCTCTAAACCCCAACCCAGAGCTTCTCTCCCTCTTCTTCCCCTCGCTGTACCCTAATGGTCACTGTCCTTGGTCCCTTGTTCCTGATGGCTAAGCAAGCATGCCTGCTGCTTCATTCTTCCAGAAACAAACAAACAAACAAACAAACAAACAAACAGACAAACAAAAAACAAGTGTCCATAATCTTATTCAAATTCTGGAACAGAAGAAAACTGTTCAGGATCTGGCTGGCTCACGGAGGATGTCCCAGGTCAGGTTGTCCAGTCAGGCGCTATGGAACCAAGAGTTTCCACTCAGGTTTTTCCAGGTGCTCTGGTGGAGGTGTCCTTTGTGGGCTTAATGGTTGTTTTTTCACACTAGGAATGTCAGCAGGGAGCATTCTCAGTTAGAGCCTCTGTCAAGAGGCAGGGCAGACTGCAGGACATTCCACACTGCCTTCTGAAGGTAAAGACAAAAGGGGTTATTGCAGGGATGTGGCACCTGTGTAAAACTCAGGGAGGAAAGGGGGATGGAAGAGCTGAGACACTTGGAGACACCTGGAGGAGAATGTTGTGGATGCCAGAGAGCTTTTGAGGGAACCCAGGCAAGTGGCTCAAATGGTCATAGCAAAGTGATTCTCAGTTTTTTCTCAGAGCTTAGAAATGAGAAACTTAGACAGTGAGGAGGGGCCACAGACCTCTGGCCAAGTGGAGGTTTGTCCACATAGATGGTGATGGTGGAATGGAGGGAGGACTGAGGGACGCCCCCTGCCTCCTACAGAGGTACAGAACTCCACTAACGCGGTAGCTGTGAGCAAAAGGTGGAGGAAGAAAAGGAAGACTGCAGAGAAGCACTCAAGTGCTCCCAGCGGAGCACGATCTAGAGAATTAAGGAAGGAGTCGTAAACCTGGTGTCACAGAAGAGGTTCTGACCCAGTGTCTGTCGAGTGAAAGAACAAATAGAGACACTCACAAACTTTTATCAAATGCACAGATCAAGGAGTACATGATATGTGTATGAGAGACTGCCAAGTGAGAGTGTGCTGAAGGGAGGAAGAGCGTAAGTCTTTTTTCTTTTAAGTGTACAATTTCCAAAATTGGAAAGGCAGATTGTGGGGTTGGAGACGTAGTGCGAAAACAAATGGAGGATGTGGGCATCGATCCCACTACCTCTCGCATGCTAAGCGAGCGCTCTACCATTTGAGCTAATCCCCCGACATACAAGAGGTTTTTTTTTCTTTCGTCCTTTCTGTTATGCTAAGAGTGTCCACTGGTCATCACACAGGTACCTGGTCTAGCTAGTGCGTGGGAAAGCGTGATAGTGAAGGCTGAAACCGTGTTGCTAAGATGGTCCTAAGTCCCCAAAAGTATAGATAGAAAATGAACTGAGAATCTGAAAACACAAGAGAAAGTGAGAAAAGTAGTGCTGTTTCCGCCCGGTTTCGAACCGGGGACCTCTCGCGTGTGAGGCGAGCGTGATAACCACTACACTACGGAAACCCCCTACGGCCTCCATTCTCTCACTTTACCAGCCAAGAAACGGTAAATTTGCTACAATGTTATCTGGAAGCCTTTACAGTGAGAACTGCAATGCAACCAAACCAAAGATAAAAAGCCACCGTGGAGAGGCGACATCTTGTACAGGGAAGGAGTGAAAGTTGTGACTTCCATGGCTCGAGTAAGGGAAAGTGCTCAGCGGAGGGAAAAGCTTGTTGTAGGAGTGGAGACTCACCAGTGCATCGCAGGGAAATCTCTAACGTGTCGAACACAGAGAAGGAAGGACGATGGAAGGGCCTGCCTGATCAACTGGAGACACATCGAGGAGAACGTTGTAGATGCCAAAGAGCTTTTGAGCGACGCTCCGCAGGTGGCTCAAATAGTCACAGCATCGTGTTAAGGGAAGATGCTCAACTTGTCACAGCACTTAGAAATGGAAAATTGAGACTAGTAAGGAGGGGGGCAGGTTCCACTCAGGCGGAATGGAGCTTTTGTCCTCAGGATGCTGGCGGCAGTGGTGCAGGGTAGCTCCCTGCCAGTGAGGCGAAGAAAACCCTCCTACCATGGCGGTAGAATGGGTAAAAGAGGAACGAGGACGGGGACAATTCCAGAGTGGCGGGCAGAGCAGTTCAGTTTAAGGGGGAGAGGGAGCCTTAATATGGTCTCAGAGAAAAGGTTCGGACTCAACGTTTGTAAACGCTTAGAAGCATTCTTTAACTGCACAGATCAGTGTATGCATGATGTAGATGGAGGAATTCTCAAGAGACTGGGAATAATCCTCTGGGAATTATCCTTCAGTGAATGTGTTATCTATCCTTCAGTGAATGCGAAGGAGAGAGTGTCTTAGAAGAAGAGAGTGATCCGTTATGGTGAACAAAGCAAATGTCTCAGAACACCTTAATTCCATTACTGTGTCCATGTGCCCAGTGGAGGGAAGGCTCTATGGCTCTGTTTTCAATTTCTAAAGAAACCGTCATGCCAGAGCACTAGCTGCTCTTTCAGAGGACTCGACTTAGAATTCTAGCACCACAGGGGAGCTCATAAGCTTGTTCAACTCCAGTACTAGAGCATCTATTGCCCTCTTCTGGCCTCTTCTGGACACTGCATGTAAATATCCATACACATAAGAAATAGACTTTCTTGTGGATCCACTCAGCTTTCCCTTCCTTTGTGTTAGCCAATGTCACACAGAAAGCCTTTTTACCAGGGACTTCCGGTGACCACACTGAGCTGAAACCCAGGATCCCCTCCTCCTTACCCCATCTTCCTCCCTGGGGACTTGGCTGCTTGGTGGAGATTAGGATCCCCTTAGCTCTTTCCCACAGCCCCTCTGAGCCTTTCCTCAAAACGCATCTCCATTCCTTTGTGTCAGCTATCGATCAGAAATGCTTTCTACCAGGAACCTCCAGAAACCACACTGAGTTGTGACAAAGATAGGGAATTTTCACTATCCTTCCTGCCCTCGGTTCTGATCTCTCCAGACCTACTCTTAGTCCTGTAGCATCCTGCCTGTGATAGGCCCTCCTCCCACCCCACCTCCAGCCTGTGGGGACCGGGTCAAGCCGGGTCTACTAGCTCTTTCCCAGTGCCGGTCTGATTCTTTCCTCATAATCCATCTCCATTCCTTTGTGTATCTACAGCAAGCAACACCTCAAGTATAACTTGTCTGCCAAATGGACAGGGAAGACAATATGCCTTCTGGAGAAAGCCAGTAACCCTATTGTAATAGACCTTGAGAAATACAATATACGCCAAAAAGCTTAAGACAAGGACTTTAAAATAGTAATTATGAATAAGTTTAAGGTCCTTCATCTTTAAAAAGATAAGAAAAATGCCTAGCTGAAAAGTGTAAAAGCACAGTTGAATGAATGTGTTGTTTTAATGGAAGTAGCCCCTAAAAGCTCATAAGGAGTGGCATTATTTGAAAGGATTAGAACATGTGTTCTTGTTGGAGTAGGTGTGGTCTTATTGGAGGAAATGTGTCACTGAAAGTGGGCTTTGAGGTTTCAGAAGCACAAGCCAGGCTGAATGTCTCACACTCTCTTCTTGCTGCTGCTTGCTGATCCAAAAGTAGAACTGTCAGCTCTTTCAGCACCATGTCTGCCTGAGTGCTGCCATGCTTTCACCATCCTGATTATGAACTGAACCTCTGAACTGCAACCCATCTCCAACTAAATACTGTCCTTTATAAGAGTTGTCATGGCCATGGTGTCTCTTTACAGCAATAGAAACCCTAAGACAATGAGATAAGAACAATATTTTAAGACAGGAAAGTAGAAATAGAAAACCCAAACTGAACTAAAACCGGAAATAAAAAAGTTAGGATGTCAAACAAAACTTCAGAGGTAATCCTCATCAACAGATTACAAGACAATCAAGAGAGAATTTTAAAACAAGGTAGACCCTTTTCGCCAAGATGGCGCCGAAAGCGAAGAAGGAAGCTCCTGCCCCTCCCAAAGCCGAAGCCAAAGCGAAGGCCTTGAAAGCTAAGAAGGCAGTGCTGAAAGGCGTCCACAGCCACAAAAAGAAGAAGATCCGAACGTCACCCACCTTTCGGCGGCCCAAGACACTGCGGCTCCGGAGGCAGCCAAAATATCCTCGGAAAAGTGCACCCAGGAGAAACAAGCTTGACCACTATGCCATCATCAAATTCCCACTGACCACGGAGTCAGCCATGAAGAAAATAGAGGACAACAACACACTTGTGTTCATTGTGGATGTCAAGGCCAACAAGCACCAGATCAAACAGGCCGTGAAGAAACTCTATGACATTGATGTGGCCAAAGTCAATACCCTGATAAGGCCTGATGGAGAGAAGAAGGCATATGTTCGCTTGGCTCCTGATTATGATGCTCTAGATGTTGCCAACAAGATTGGGATCATCTAAACTGAGTCCAGATGACTAATTCTAAATATATACCTTTTTTTTTCACCATAAAAAAAAATAAATAAAACAAGGTAGAATAAATAGCTCAGTCAAAATGTTAATACTAAAAACATCTAGTAAAAAAAAAAAAAAATCCAGGACATCTAATCAAAGGCTGAAAAGGTATTTTTTTTTTAAACAAAATCAGAAAAGAAAAATTTCCAAATCTAAAGAAAGAGATGCCTGTCCAAGTAGAAGAAACTTACAGAATACCAAATAGGACCAGAAAAGAAATCCCTCAGACTCATAATATTATTTAAAACTTTAAATATGTTGAACAAACAAACAATGTTTAAAGTTGAAAGGGAAAAAGATTAGTCTTAAAAGGCATGCTCCTTAGAAAATCACCTAACTTGTCAATGGACACTCACAAAGCCAGTAGGGCCTGGACAGATGATTTATAATGCTAGAGAGATTACAGATGTCAGCCCAGACTACTGTACCCAGCAAAACTGTCAATCACAACCAACAAGGAAAGAGCAACATTTCACACACACTTAAAATAAATTAAATAATTCCTATCTACCAATCCAATTCTACAGAAAACATTAGAGGGCAAACTTCACTCTGATGAATTAGCCACATCCAAATAGACACAGGAAACAAATAATAAAGGACAAACAGTAAATCAAAGGAGAGGGGAAAAATCCCACACTACAAGAATTATCAGAAATCATTGACAACAGACCAACAGATTAGAAAACAGAATCCATCTTAAAATTAACACTTGCAAAGCTATCTGCTGTGGTTTCTGCTGGTTTCAGATTCAGCCACCTTGTTTAGTAATGAATTTGCCTTGCTTAGTAATGAATTTCTTTGTATTTGGTCTGTGCTTAGAAATTGGTGTTTGGGTGTGATCTCTGCCTAATCTGGGGGCCAAGAGGGGAGCACCCCACAGTACGTGGGGTTTCTTTCAGATAGGTGTTTGCTCTGTTGGAAATCTGAGATCTTCAGAAAATTACAAAAGAAATAGGAAATGTTGTTTCCGCCTGGTTTCGAACCAGGGACCTCTCAAGTGTGAGGCAAGCATAATAACCACTACACTACAAAAACGCACCCAAACCTTATTTCTGTCACTTTGCTATTCAAGACGTGCACTGTATCCTTGCCCAAGTGTGATCCAGAAGTTACAGATCCACACCAATGGAGACAAATGCAAGGAATGCAACCAAAGCAAAGATAAAAATCATAGTGGAGAGGCGAGATCCTTCTACAAAGAAGGATCGGATAAATAAATGTGACTTGGGCGGCGCGCAGAAAGGAGAGAGCTCTTGGGAGGGAGAAGAGTAGGAATTCCTACGTTGAGACGCAGCGGTGCAGCTCAGGGGAATCTGGCGCGTGTAAAACTCAGTCAAGGAATGAGGTTGGAAGAGCCTGATCACCCGGAGACACCTCACGGAGAACCTTGTAGCCTCTGGAGAGGCTTTGAGAGAAACTGGACAGGTAGCTCAAATAGTCACAGCAACTTGTTAAGGAAAGATCCCCTCACCCCACCCTCCAACAGAGTTTAGAAATGGAAAACAGAGACTAGTGGAGAGGAAGGCACATCCCACTCAGGCCGAGTGGAGTTTCGTCCATGAAATGCTAAACTCCAGGCAGTGCTGTACTGTGGATAGCTCCCGTGAGGCGCAAAACAACCCTCTGATAACACAGTTGAGTGAGCAAAGAGATGGAGAAAAAGAAAGATTCCAGACAGGCAGGAAAGAGAACAAATAGCACGGAATGGTTTCAGAGTAAAAGCCTAAACCTAGTTACACAGAAGAGGTTCTGACTTAATGTCTGGCGAGTGAAATGACAAATTGGAGACACTCAGAAACATTTATCCAATACATGATGTGGATGTAAAAAACTCCATATGCTTAGAGTGTCTGAGGAAAGCCTAAGACTAACGAGGGTAATTTTTATTCCTCAATTTAAATAAGCGAATCAAGATTATGAGGCTCTCTGTAGCATAATAACTAGAGGATGTGGGCATCGATCCCACTACCTCTCGCATGCTAAGCGAGCGCTCTACCATTTGAGCTAATCCCCCAACATAAGGAAGAATTTTTCTTTTGTCCTTTCTTTTATGCTAAGTGTCTCCACTGTTCCTCACACAGGTATTTGATATAGTATGGAGCAGGAAAGCATGATAGTGAAGGCTAAAACCGTGGAGCTGAGATTGTCCTAACTGTCCCAAAGTGTAGGGCATGAGCTGAGAATCTGAAAACACAAGAAAAAGTGAGAAGAGAATCTGAAAACACAAGAGAAAGTGAGATAAATAGTGTTGTTCCCGCCCGGTCTCGAACCGGGGACCTCTCGCGTGTTAGGCGAGCGTGATGACCACTACACTACGGAAACACCGCAAATCTATACAGTTTCCTAGTTTCTCCACATGCATTCAAAATTTGCTTAGTAAATGACAGGAGGATGATATTCTTTGTATATGTATGTTATCATGGGGTAGCTAAAAGTCAAAGTAACTAAGGCGGCTGTCCCTCCCTAGCCGTTGGAGACCACACTCTATTGTGTTACTGCCGAGCGAACACTCAGACTGCACACTGTTAGTGAAGTCCTGTGGAATTTGTCCCTCTGTGGCTGGTCTACCTCACTTAACACCATGTCCTCAGCTTCTTCATTCCAGTGACTGCAAGTGACAGAGCGTCTTTAGAAAGGGCGGAGTAGCTAACGTTCCATGTGCGTCTGCTGTGTTTTCATCTGTCGTAGATGGACAGTAGCTTGGTTTTGTATCTTGGTTAATAGGAGTAATCCTGCTGTGAATGTGAAGGCACGAGTGTCTCAAAAAGACACTGAATGTTTCAAAACACCTTGATTCCACTACTCTGGCCATGTGAGGGGCAGGCTCTGTGACTCTCTTCTCATTTTCTAAAGCAATTGTTCTGCTAGAGCACTAGCTGGTCTTCCAGAGGACCTGACTTTGATTCCCAGCACCCACAGATCATAATGTAGAGTACTAGAGAGCTAATAAGAAATAAAATTATTAGTGTATGGTCATGAAAACTTATTAATTCTCTATAAATGGGTGATGTGGCATCTTGTAAGCCTAATTGAAAAGGGTAAGTAAGCCATGTAAGATATATAGATATAAGTCTATAGTTTAACTTTGACAAATTTATGTAATTTACTAATATCTCGCGACATCTGCTGCCTCCTTATGGCCACTTGCGGAACTGCATGCAAATATCTTAATGATTTCTTTCTCTGTGTTAGCCAATGACACACAGAAACTCCACCCCCATCCCACGCTTTTTTTCAATGTCTTAGGTTTTATTGCTGTAAAGAGACATCATGACTACGGCAATTCTTATTAAGGAAAACATCTAATTGAGGCTGACTTACAGTTTCAGAGGTTTAGTCTGTTATCTTCATGGCAAGAAGCATGACTGTACAGGAAGACATGATGCTGGAGAATTCTATATCTTGATTCACGGGCAATAGGAGGAAGACGATGTGTCTTACTGGGCATAGCTTGGGCATACAAATCCATCCCGATGGTGACACACTTTCTTCAACAAGGCCACATCTCCTGATAGTGTCATTTCCTATGAACCAAGCATTCAAACTCATAGTCTATGGGAGCCATTGCTAGTCAAACCACCACATCCCACTCCCTCACCACCATAGGCTAGTAGCCATGCCATAATGCTGAAATTCATTCAGATCAACTTCAAAAGTTCCTATAGTCTATAACAGTCTTAAACTTCCTTTAAAGTCCAAAGTCTCTTCTGAGATTCACGCAATCTCTTAATTGTAATTCCTTATAAAATTAAAATGAAAAAGCAGATCACATAATTTCAACATAAAGTGACCCAGGATATACATTACTGTTCTAAAAGGGAGCACAGTGAAGAATATTGGACCAAAGCAAGATGAAAAACCAGCTGGGCAAATTCCAAACTCTGCAACTCCATGTCTGATGTCAAAGCGCTCTTCAGATCTGCAATTCCTTTCAGCCTTGTTGACTGCAATGCACTTCTTTCTCATAGGCTGGTTCCATTCCCTGTTAACAGCTTTTCTAGGCAGGTATCCTAGAACTCTTTCATCTCTAACAGCCCAGACTACTATACCCAGCAAAACTGTCAATCACAACTAACGAGGAAAGAACAACATTCCACAACAAAACAAATGTAAATAACTCCTATCTACCAATCCAACTCTACAGAAAACATTAGAGGGAAAACTTCACTCTGATGAGATTACCACATTCAAATAGACACAGGAAACAAATAATCCCAGAACAGTAAATCAAAGGAGAGGGGGGAAAAAAAAACCTCACACCACAAGAATTATCAGAAATCATTGATAACAGACTAACATTAGAAAGCAGAATCCATCTTTCTACTGAATTTAAGAAATAAATCTCATCGTTACGATAGACAGCATCTCATGGCAAAAGGATGGAAAAAGGTATTCCAAGTGAATGTCCCAAGAAGCAAGTAGGTGAACTTATTTTAATATCAGACATAATAGACTTCTAATCAAAACTGAGCAGAAGAAATAGGGAAGGACACGACATAGTCTTTAAAGGAAAAATCCATCAAGAGAATATTGCAATTGTAAACAGTTATACACCAAACACAAGGGCACCCACGTTCATATTAGAAATGCTACTACAGCTAAAATCACATATAACACACAGTGATAATGGTGGCTTCCATTCCCCACTTTCCTCAATAGATAGATCACTAGACAAAAAACTAACACAGAAATGCTGCAGTTAAATACATCATGAGTCAATTGGACCTAGCAGACATCTACAGATCATTCCAACTAAATACTACAGAACATACGTTTTCTTTTCAGCCTCTCATGGGACTAGCTCCAAAACTGGCCACTTACAAGGACAGAAGGAAAGTCTCAACAGATATAAGAAAATTGAAATAACAGTTGGCTTCTTTTCTGACCACTGTGGGTTAAAGCTGAATGTCAAGAGCAAAAGGAAGTATATGGACTCATGGAAACAGAATAACTCACTGCTAAATGAAAAATGGGTCAAGACAGAAACCAGGAAGAAATCTCTTTTTAAATTGAATGCAAATAAAAATATAACATATACACACATATTGGACACAAGGAAGGTGGTTCTAAAAGGCAAGTTCATAGCACTAAGCATTTCTTACACACACACAACACACACACACACACACACACACGCCGGCCACACACACACACACACAGCCAGAGAGAGAGAGAGAGAGAGAGAGAGAGAGAGAGATCTCACAGCAATGACTTAGTGATACACCTGAAAGCTCTAGAACAACAAGAAGAAATAACATCCAAATAAGAATAGACAGTAAGAAATAAAATAATCAAACTCAGGACATTAATGATATAGAAACAAACAAACATACACACAAACATATAAAAAAAAAAAACAATTCAAAGAATCAATGAAATGAATTGGTTCTTTGAGAAAATTAACCTGGTTCACAAAATTTTAGTCAAGTTAAAAATTAGTACAAAGAGAAGATCCATGTTAACCAAAGTAGAAACAAGAAGGGAACATTACAGCAGACAGTGAGGAAACTGAGAATCATAAGAACATAATTTGAAAATCTATATTACACCAAATTGAAAAATGTACAAGAAATGGATGCATACGCTTTTATGTAAGTCCTACCTATCAACGTTAAGATCAAATAAACAATTTAACCATACCCATCCCACAACCTCTATTAAAATAGAAGTCCCATTCCCTCCCCGCTCCATAAAAGGCCTGAGCCAGATGGATTCAGCCCAGAATTCTACCAAACCTTCAAAGAAGAATGAATAATACTAACTCAGATTATTTCATCAAAATAGTAACTGAAGGAATACTTCCTAATTCTTTTTACAAAGCTATTATCTCACACCAAAACTATGCAAAGACCCAATAAAAATTTATAGATAACTATCATTTATGGACACAGACACAAAGATTCTAAATAAAATACTTGTTAACTAAACCTAAGAACATATCAAAAAGGTTTTCTACCATGATCAAATTGGCTTCATCCCAGAGTTGCAGGGGTGGTTCAAATATGTAAATCAATAAACATAATCCACCCCATAAACAGTTTGAAAGACAAGAAATACAATCATCTCATTAGATGTAGAAAGGGCCTTTGACAACATTCAACACCCTTTATCACAAAAGTCCTGGAGAGTAAAAATGCAAAGGACATGTCTCAATATCACAGGAGCAATTTACAGCTAGTACACAACCAACAGAAGCCAGAGAGAGATTCAAAACATTTACACTAATATCAGGACAAAGCTAGGATGTTTATTTTTTTCCAATCTATAGAATATAGTATTTAAAGTCTTATAAGAGCATTAAAAAAACCGAAGGGGATACAAACAGGAAAGGAAGGAGTCAAAGTATCTTTATTTGCAGATGACATTTTATTCATAAAAGCTCCTAAAGACTGCACCAGCAAACTTCTAGAGCTGATAAAATTTTCAGCAAAGTTTCATGATACAAGCTTAACACATGAAAATCAGTAGCCTTCCACATACAATGGAACAAGAAGTCAGGGAAACACATGGGATGAAGATGTGGGGTAAGGGGAACACTTACTAATGGTTAGGAGGAGTACGAACGTGTGCAGCCACCATGGAAATTAGTGTGGTGGTTCCTCAGGAAGCTGGAAATAGATTGACCTCAAAATCCAGCTAAAACTGGCAGGACGGTGCACACCTTTAATCTCAGAATTTGGGAGGCAGATGCAGGCAGACCTCTGTGAGTTTGAGGGAAGTCTGCTGGTCTACATAAAAAACAAACAGGTTAATAAGATCCATCTGTACCACTCCAAGGCATACATCCAAAAGACTCTACATTTTTACTATCGAGATACCAGCTCATTCATGTTCACTGCTGTTTTATTCATAATATTCAGAAAATAGAAACAGCCTCCATATCTACAAACTGATGAATGAATAATGAAAATGTGGTCCATTTACACAGTGGAATATTATCCGGCTGTTAAGAGAAATGATGTTCTGAAACTTGCAGCTAAATGGATGGAGGTAGAAAAAAATTACCCGAGTGAGGTAACCCAGATGCGAATGAGTGATATTGTATGTTATCTCTCTCTTATATGTGGGTGTTGCTTTTAAGCTTTTGATATGTGAATTATAATCTGAAAAAAAAAAAAAAAACTACAGAGTTTAGGTATTAAGTAAAGGACAGAGGTGAAAGAGAAGTTCTCTCTAGGAGGGGGAAACAGAATGTAGTTGCTATGGAAGGACAAAGAGGAAACTAGAATAGGAGGATTAAATAGGATTAAATAGGTAGCTGGGTGGAAGACAAGGGTAACGGAGGGAGTATAGGGAGGGAGAGCTAACAGCAAGAGCCATTGGAATAACCACAGGGAAGCCTACTACTGGAGAAGCTTCCTAAAACATATATGAGAGGAATCTAGATGGAGTCACCAAGAATAAGAGAGAATGCTGTAAGTAGATATCTAGTGACACCAAGTAAACCCTCCAGGGCCAGGAGTGGGCTACATCTTGTTGAAACACTGGCCTAAGGGGCCCCATGGGAACCTTCAAACATCACAGGCTATTCCCAAGGCCGTTGGCTACTCCTGGTAAGATGATGGTTAAGGCAGATTGCTGAAGAGAACACTTTGTCCTTGAACATGGAGGTGGTTTTGAGAAGGAGATAGGTTTCTCCTCCATACATTTATGGTAGAATGGAAAGCCTCAGTTGATCAACTCAGCTCTCAACATTTCTGAATTTCATTTACTTTTGAAATATGACAACAATCATCGCACAATGGAAATTGCTAGGATTAATTTGTTAGAGGAATAAATAAGCAAATGAATTCATACCCCCTTTTGTGCCTTAATTGCAGCCAGACACATTCAGAATACCAAGGTGAGAAGGGACTGGTCCTGCTTCCTCCATTACACGAGGGAGTAAGAGCAGACATTTACTTGCAGTGTCTAGTGTGGCCTAAATCTTCTCATTACCCATCTGGTCAAAACACTGGGAATTGATTTCAATGTGATCACTAACCATTGGTGGTTATGATTTTTTGTTGTTTCAAACGTGCCTTGGAATTCTCTTTAGTCCTTTCTTTTTACCCACTGTCAGCCTGCTACACAAGCAACTAATAGACCTTGGATGGAAAAGGAGGACTCCTTGGCCTCTCTGAGGTTGGACCTCAGGATCTTCTGGTCAGAAGTTTGACAGATTTGCTGTTGCACTGAGACTGCCTCTCCCATCCACAACTTCATATTAGAAATGTCTTCGTCTCCAAGCACCCTGTATACCACTTGCAGCTTTTAAAGAACAAAGCCTCACTTGGATTTTGCACCCTAGCATCTAGTGCTGCATCTGAAGCATTTCACATCAGAATGATGCTGTCCACACCCCTCTGGGATTCATCTAAGCAAGATCCTCTGAGCTGAGGGAGCAGATTCACATGCAACTGCCCTGTGCCTCCCTGACCTCATGTTTCACTCCTCTGGCACTCTTCCCTCGTGAGTCTTTTCTTCCTTCTCTTCTCTGTTCAAAATAACACAGGAGGTTCTCTGTTCATTGACTGACTGAGCAAGCAAATGGTCTTCAAGCTCCTTCTCCCTCCACACCATTCTGTTGTATCCCCTGCTTCCATCTGCATGTGATGGCTAGCCTTTGTTGTCAAGTTGATTGTATCTGAAATTAACTAAAACCCCCAAATGGCTAGGAAAACCTGGGAAGTTTTTGCTTAGCTATATTATTTGAAGTGGACTTCTGATCTGTATCTTTGAGTTGGGAAGACACAAGTTTAATTCAGATCTTTCAAGAAGGTCGGAAGATCCACCTTCTGCTGTGACCTACATAAAGGATATGGAAGAAGGGGATTTTGGTCTTTGCCTGCTTGCTCTTGCTTTGCTAGCAAGTCCATTCCTTCACTGGCATCAGAGACTACTTGTCAGGGTTCTGGTATACACTGAAGTCCAGCTGAGTCATCCAGCCTTGTGGATTCAACTACTGGATTCTTTGACTGGACCACAACCTGTAAGTCGTCCAATAAATCTGCTTTCTCTCTATAGCCTCATTCTATAAGTTCTCTTACTGCAGAAAACCAGGACTAATACTCTGCACAAGTGAAGACATTCTCCTTATAATTCACAAAATATCCTGTGATTTCTAGTTACATATGCTCTTAAGTACTCTAAAAGATTTGCTGAATTTATTCCATGTAGACCAGTTGAACTTTGGCAGAAAAGGTCTTGTGCACATCTGCTCTTTCTAGATGCAACGTAGGCTCAGGTAGATTGTTTTTCACAGGTCTCGGAGTTGGGAAGTGACAAGGCCTAAATATGGAAGCAGAGGTTGAGTCTCAAATAATGAGCTTTCTCTGCCCTAACTCCCTTGTCACTGCCCTGTCTGCACAGTAACTCATCTGTTAACACTCCAGATATCTAACCCCCTGACCTCCACAGCCTTGAGTTTAGACTGGGCTCCTGGTTATAGTGTCCTGCTCCAGAGCTGGGCTCTATCCCTCTGGTACTCTGCCAGGGTGTTTCCAGACCAAGTTGGCATTTAGGCCCAGGCTGCAGGAGGAAATTTCCTGCCAAAAGAACAACTGAGTATGTTCTTGTCATTACAGCTTCCAGAGGGAAGAGAGCAAATTGTTCATCTCCAGATCCGGTGTCCTTCTCTGGGCTAGGCTATGTGTCTTCCAGCACTTCAGCCAGCAGAGAAGCCTGCACATGAGCCGTGTGTCCAAACACTGCTGTCCCCTTACTTGTATAGGTTGGAAGATTCCTCACCTGAGGTGGGGAGGTAAATCTGCAGATTGTGTCTCTAAACCCCAACCCAGAGCTTCTCTCCCTCTTCTTCCCCTCGCTGTACCCTAATGGTCACTGTCCTTGGTCCCTTGTTCCTGATGGCTAGGCAAGCACAGCTGCTGCTTCATTCTTCCAGAAACAAACAAACAAACAAACAAACAGACAAACAAACAAAAAACAAGTGTCCATAATCTTATTCAAATTCTGGAACAGAAGAAAACTGTTTAGGATCTGGCTGGCTCACGGAGGATGTCCCAGGTCAGGTTGTCCAGTCAGGCGCTATGGAACCAAGAGTTTCCACTCAGGTTTTTCCAGGTGCTCTGGTGGAGGTGTCCTTTGTGGGCTTAATAGTTGTTTTTCACACTAGGAATGTCAGCAGGGAGCATTCTTAGTTAGAGCCTCTGTCAAGAGGCAGGGCAGACTGCAGGACATTCCACACTGCCTTCTGAAGGTAAAGACAAAAGGGGTTATTGCAGGGATGTGGCACCTGTGTAAAACTCAGGGAGGAAAGGGGGATGGAAGAGCTGAGACACTTGGAGACACCTGGAGGAGAATGTTGTGGATGCCAGAGAGCTTTTGAGGGAACCCAGGCAAGTGCTCAAAAGGTCATAGCAAAGTGATTCTCAGTTTTTCTCAGAGCTTAGAAATGAGAAACTTAGACAGTGAGGAGGGGCCACAGACCTCTGGCCAAGTGGAGGTTTGTCCACATAGATGGTGATGGTGGAATGGAGGGAGGACTGGGGACGCCCCCTGCCTCCCACAGAGGTGCAGAACTCCACTAACGCGGTAGCTGTGAGCAAAAGGTGGAGGAAGAAAAGGAAGACTGCAGAGAAGCACTCAAGTGCTCCCAGCGGAGCACGATCTAGAGAATTAAGGAAGGAGTCGTAAACCTGGTGTCACAGAAGAGGTTCTGACCCAGTGTCTGGCGAGTGAAAGAACAAATAGAGACACTCACAAACTTTTATCAAATGCACAGATCAAGGAGTACATGATATGTGTATGAGAGACTGCAAGTGAGTGTGTGCTGAAGGGAGGAAGAGCGTAAGTCTTTTTTCTTTTAAGTGTACAATTTCCAAAATTGGAAAGGCAGATTGTGGGGTTGGAGACGTAGTGCGAAAACAAATGGAGGATGTGGGCATCGATCCCACTACCTCTCGCATGCTAAGCGAGCGCTCTACCATTTGAGCTAATCCCCCGACATACAAGAGGTTTTTTTTTCTTTCGTTCTTTCTTTTATGCTAAGAGTGTCCACTGGTCATCACACAGGTACCTGGTCTAGCTAGGGCGTGGGAAAGCGTGATAGTGAAGGCTGAAACCGTGTTGCTAAGATGGTCCTAAGTCCCCAAAAGTATAGATAGAGAATGAACTGAGAATCTGAAAACACAAGAGAAAGTGAGAAAAAGTAGTGCTGTTTCCGCCCGGTTTCGAACCGGGACCTCTCGCGTGTGAGGCGAGCGTGATAACCACTACACTACGGAAACCCCCTACAGCCCCCACTCTCTCACTTTACCAGCCAAGAAACGTAAATTTGCTACAATGTTATCTGGAAGCCTTTACAGTGAGAACTGCAATGCAACCAAACCAAAGATAAAAAGCCACCGTGGAGAGGCGACATCTTGTACAGGGAAGGAGTGAAAGTTGTGACTTCCATGGCTCGAGTAAGGGAAAGTGCTCAGCGGAGGGAAAAGCTTGTTGTAGGAGTGGAGACTCACCAGTGCATCGCAGGGAAATCTCTAACGTGTCGAACACAGAGAAGGAAGGACGATGGAAGGGCCTGCCTGATCAACTGGAGACACATCGAGGAGAACGTTGTAGATGCCAAAGAGCTTTTGAGCGACGCTCCGCAGGTGGCTCAAATAGTCACAGCATCGTGTTAAGGGAAGTGCTCAACTTGTCACAGCACTTAGAAATGGAAAATTGAGACTAGTAAGGAGGGGGGCAGGTTCCACTCAGGCGGAATGGAGCTTTTGTCCTCAGGATGCTGGCGGCAGTGGTGCAGGGTAGCTCCCTGCCAGGAGGCGAAGAAAACCCTCCTACCATGGCGGTAGAATGGGTAAAAGAGGAACGAGGACGGGGACAATTCCAGAGTGGCGGGCAGAGCAGCTCAGTTTAAGGGGGAGAGGGAGCCTTAATATGGTCTCAGAGAAAAGGTTCGGACTCAACGTTTGTAAACGCTTAGAAGCATTCTTTAACTGCACAGATCAGTGTATGCATGATGTAGATGGAGGAATTCTCAAGAGGAATATCTCTGGGAATAATCCTTCATGGAATTATCTATCCTTCAGTGAATGCGAAGGAGAGAGTGTCTCAGAAGAAGAGAGTGATCCGTTATGGTGGACAAAGCAAATGTCTCAGAACACCTTAATTCCATTACTGTGTCCACGTGCCCAGTGGAGGAAGGCTCTATGGCTCTGTTTTCAATTTCTAAAGAAACCGTCATGCCAGAGCACTAGCTGCTCTTTCAGAGGACCGACTTAGAATTCTAGCACCACAGGGGAGCGGTAAAGTGCTCAGCTCCAGTACTAGAGCATCTATTGCCCTCTTCTGGCCTCTTCTGGATACTGCATGTAAATATCCATACACATAAGAAATACTAGACTTTCTTGTGGATCCACTCAGCTTTTCCTTCCTTTGTGTTAGCCAATGTCACACAGAAAGCCTTTTTACCAGGGACTCCCAGCGACCACACCGAGCTGAAACCCAGGATCCCCTCCTCCTTACCCCACCTTCCTCCCTGGGGACTTGGCTGCTTGGTGGGGACCTTAGCTCTTTCCCACAGCCCCTCTGAGCCTTCCTCAAAGTGCATCAAACCTTTCCCAGTTATTGTCGATGGTAGGAGGCAGGGCTACCTACGTATATGTACTGTCTTCTGAGACTGAACCATAAAAGTGCCAGTGTTCCCGCTCAGTTTGAGCCGAGGACTTCTCGGGTGTGAGGCAAGCATGATAGCCATACACTACGGTAACGACCACGAAACTGTTTTCTCTCACTTTACAATCCAATTGAAATCACTATAACCTTGCTTAAGTGTAGTCCCGAAGTTACAGATACACATTAACTGAGAAAATTTCAAGAAATGCAAAGAAAATAAAGATAAAAACCATAGTGTAAAGGAGAGATCCTGTCACAGGGAGGGAATAAGAAAAGCACTTGAGGTGTGTGGAGGAAGAAGCGCGGGAGTAGGGATTGCGGGGTTGAGACTCAGCGCTGCACCGCAGGGGAATCACGTGCGAGTAAAACACACAGAGAGCAGGAGGTTGGACGAGCCTGATAACCTGGAGACAGCTCGAGGAGAAAGTTGTAGATGCTGGAGAACTTTTGAGAGAACCGGGCAGGAGGCCGAGATTAGAAATGGAAAATTGAGACTAGTTGGGAGGAAGCCACTGAGGCCGAGTCGGGGTTGGTCCATGCGATACTGTAAGGCAGTGCAGGAAGATGAGGAGCAGAAAAACCCTACAATAACGCGGGCAAGTGAGCAAAAGATAAACGAGGAAAAGATTCCAGAGAGGCGGGCAGAGGGGAGTGGTTTAAGAGGAAAAGCCTAAACCTGGTTAAACAGAAGAGGTTCTGCACCAGTGTCTGTCGAGTGAAAGAGCAAATGGAGACGCTAAGAAACAATTGTTAAATCCACAAACTAGAGAATGCACCATGTGAGAAAATGGCAAGTGAGTGAGCGTGTGCTGAAACTTTTGTTTAGCGTATGAGAGGAAAGTGTAATTTTTAGTTCTCAATCTAGTTAACATAATAATAGTTGGAGGATGCGGGCATCGATCCCGCTACCTCTCGCATGCTAAGCGAGCGCTCTACCATTTGAGCTAATCCCCCAAGCTACAGAGACCTTTTTTTCTTGTACTTTCTTTTATGCCAAGTGCTACCACTGTTGTTTTTTTCACACAAGTTAACTGCTATAATAAAACCATGCCTGCCAAGGCTAAAAACATAGGACTGAGTCTAATATCTTCTAACTGCTCAAAGTGTAGGGAGTGAACTGAGAGTCTGAAAAATCAACTGTGTTTCCGCCCGGTTTCGAACCGGGGACCTCTCGCGTGTTAGGCGAGCGTGATAACCACTACACTACGGAAACACTTAGATAGAGTTTTTTCCTACTTTCTACACATAGATTCCAAGATTTCTTAGCAAATGGTTTGATGATGGCATTCTTTGTATATGTATGTATTACGGGGTAGCTAAGTCAATGTAAGTATGGTGGCTGGCCCCTCTATCCCTAGCCTTGGTGATCCCACTGTTCTCTGCTATTGCCAATCGAATACTCAGATTTCACGCTGTAAGCGAAGTCCTGTAGAATTTGTTCCTCTGTGGCTGGCTTACCTCACTTAACACCGTGTCCCCAGCTTCTTCATTCCAGTGACTGCAAGTGACAGAGCCTCTTTAGAAAGGGCGGAGTAGCTAACGTTCCATGTGCGTCTGCTGTGTTTTCATCTGTCCATTGATAGACAGTGGCTTGATTTTGTATTTTGTTTATTAGGAGTAATCCTGCTGTGAATGTGAAGGCACAAGTGTCCCAGAAGACGAGGATTCATTACCATGGACAGAGCAAGTATGAGCCCAGGACTTTGGTAATGTTCCCTATTGCTAAATTTCTAGAGGAATTGTCATGGTTGTGTCTTAGTGTCTGTCATAATTTATATCCCATTAAAATTATGCAAGCATCTTCTTTTCTCCACACCTCAGCAACACCAGCTCTTTTCAGTTTTTGAGGATGGATAGCAAATGCCTCAAGTGTGATGCTCCTGCCTGCTCGCTCTGCTGTCTCCCTTCTTCCTGGTTCATTCCTTGGAGCAGCACCTTCAGTGTCTACAGTAATTGACATTAGTCTGCTTGCCTGAGGGAAGGGCTGAAGCAATGTCAGCATCGGGGAAAAGATTAACTCATGGTCTAGGTAGTGCACAGGCTTCTGACCGTATGCTATTCCAAGCTGGGTGTTTAAATGGAAGCACGGTGGGTGACCACACAATACAGTTATGCTTTCATTTCTCAAAGAAGGCTCTGGCTGTCCTTCTGCCTGGCACACAATTTGCATTTTGACATTTTACCTTCAGAATTTTCTTTCCATTTTAAGTGGCTGTTTATCTTTAGAGGTAGAGTTGGTGCTGGGCAAATGTCAATTAAGAATAGATATTGACAGCCAAGCAAGGTTGGCTCCAGTCAATAAAAATGCAGTCCTCAGAAGAATGTCCAGTACAATACTTTGTGTGTGTGTGTGAGTGTGTGTGTGTGATTGTGTATGTGTGTGTGTATCTGCTTGTATCTGGGTGTGTCTCACTGACCTGCACACTGACAGCCTGTCATTGACTCAAAGTTTTCATGAGGTAGATCAGAGGATTGGGACATACTGTTCCAATACTGAGTTATGAGAGAGCTAACCTAGGAATCTTTCAGCAGTAAACACCTTAAATGAGGTGGTTTTATTGTCACACCTACAAACCTGGGGACAGAAATGACAGTGGCTACTGCAGTGTCTTCTGATGTCAATGGGATCTATGCTCCTCCTGATGACCTGGGCTCCTAACACTCACACGGCAGTTCACAACTGTCAGCATCAGGGGATGTAATGTTCACTGCGCACAGACGTACATGAGGGTAACCACCCATACACATAAGAATTTTTTTTGTTAAAGATCACTTTTAAAAACAAGAGCACTCTTCCTTATATTTAACCCACATCAGTCTGTAACTAATTTCCAGGGATAGCCATCACATAAACAAACTAATCCATAGCCCACATTTGCCAACTGAGATGCAGCAAGTATGGGCACAATGACCTTAACTGTACATGACTCCACACTGCATTACAAGCAGGAGTTAGCTAGCTTTGGCTGTGACTCCACACCACAGATCCCACAGCTAGTAATAAAGTCACAAGGCACTTTCTGAACTGGAAATATCCTATGAATGCAAAGTACAGAGTTCTTAAGCCAGTTGAAGTAGCAGGCTCCACTTGCTTCACAGGACTGCGCATGAGCCTTAAACACCCAACTTTGGAAACTGGTAATTTATCTACAAAATAGCATGTTCAATAACATTTCTCTCCTTCTCCTTCTCCTCCTTCTCCTTCTTCTTTCTCTTCTTCCTTCTCCTCTTCTTCTTTCTCCTCCTCCTCCTCCTCTTCCTCTCCTCCTCCTCCTCTCTCTCTTCTTCTCTTCTTCTTCTTCTTCTTCTTCTTCTTTCTTCTTCTTCTCCTCCTCCTAATCTTCCTCCTCTTTCTCTTTTCTTTTCCTTATTGTTGTTTTTGTTTTTTGAGACAAGGTCTCACCATGTAGCCCTGTCTGTTCTGTAACTATGTAGACCAGATTGGCCTTGAACTCACAGAGATATGCCTGCCTCCCAAGTACTGAGATTAGAGGTTTGGACAAAGTTCAGCCAACACTTCCTTTGATCAGTGTTTCATTATTGGGCTCCAGTCACACAGAACAACCACAGATTAGTATCTTTCATCTTAACTTTCTCTCTATTCTTACCATTGTTCCTGTAGAAGGGACTTGATGTGGACAGAGTAGGCTTACAGAGACCCAGAAGATGTAACTCTGCCTTTTATTAGCTATGTGACTGTTTAGACCAAGAACTTCTGACACTCCTTATCACTGTCACAAGTAGATAATACTTCCCAAGTTGGTTGTCAAAGCAAACATCATAGGTAGTAGAGTGCAGAAAGTGTATTATTTAGGATTCTTATAAAACCTGTCCTTACAGCAACTCAAAGAATTAGTGAATATTTATTTACCAAACTGAAAGACTAAAGAGTCAAAGATAACGTTGGATCTTCATACCGATAACACCAGGGTAAAAACATCAACAATTACTGTAAACAGGAGGAGCTACTCCAGAGATAAGACAGTGCTCCAGCCCCATAGAAGCAGGATGCTCACCTTAGGAGGGGAAGTCAAGGGAAGCCAGCCTGACAGTCTATTTGACTTAATCTTGAAGGAGAAATGTGAGGAAGGGAACAAGGGGCCAGGAGTTCAGGCCTGTGGAAGAGAAGTTTCAGAAGATGCTTAGGAAGGCAGTCCATGTGACAGAACCATGGTGTGGTCTGGAATGACCACAGGAGAATGGAGATAGGAAAAGTGGCTGGAAAGGCAGATGGGATGGATCCATGAGGGGCCCAAACACTGGTCAGTCTTTGTTTTCTAGGTATGTTTTTGGATTTCTTGTTTTTCAAACTACGTATATATGTATACATATCCACTTTCTTGCATGCATGCCATGTGCTAATAAAATGTAAAACATTAAAATGATTATGTTAATGCTAATTCATCATATCTTTCTTGTTTATTAAGTTAAATGATTTATCTCACAGATGAGAAGAAGATAACATAGCATTCACAGCTTGGCGTTTAGATTTGAGGGAGGCAGTACTGCCAGAGGTAGACACCAGTGTGGGAAAGACATTCCAGGTATATTGACTGGAAGGAAATGACTAAGTACTGTTCTGACCCAAAGGTGAGAGCAGGGCCCCAAAAGGAGCAAAAATCAGGCAGTGGTAGAAGAGATAGGCTTGAATAATTTATTAAAATGCTACATATGGAGAACTTAGGATACTTCTAGTATTTAAGGATCAGGAAATTTTGTAAGTCTTCATTGAAGGCAAAGATGATTTGGAAAGGGATGTCACAAATATGAAACTTCAGGCATTGTCAAAATTGGTACTGATTTTTAACATACTTCAATCTCTCCTGTTTTTTCTCTCACATGTATACAACATTTTACACAATTTTTACTGGCTTCTCCTCCATTCCCTGATTATATAATATGTAAGTATCCACTGTACTAACAGGAAATTATCACATCATCCCCACCCCCTCTTCATCTTAGTTAGGGTTTTTGCTGCTGTGAACTTGCCATGACCAAGGCAACTCTTATAAGCACAACATTTAATTGGGGCTGGCTTACGTGGTCAGAGGCTCAGTCCATTATCAAGGTGGAAGCGTGGCAGCATCCAGGCAGAGCAGGAGCTGAGAGTTCTACATATTTATCTGAAGGCCACTAGGGGAAGACTGGCTTCCATCGGGGTCTTAAAGCCCATGTCCATAGTGACACACTTCCTCCAACAAGGCCACACCTACTTCAACAAAGCCACACCTCCAAATAGTGCCACTTCCTGGGATAAGCACATTCAAACCACTGCACCCCCAAACCAGACTTCTCTTTTGGATTGATTTTGCTCCTGATTGTAACTTTCATTGGCTGTGTCAACTATAAATGTAAATACAAATCGTCTAGTCGCCTCTTTCCCCTGTTTAAAATATAGTCATTAGTTCATTTTTCATGTCATTTGTATACTTTTTGGCCTACTTCTGTAACTTCTTCATGATTTTCTATGAATATTTGTGATTTAGTAAAAACATGATCTTCTTTAATCCTCAGAAAGCTTACAATTGTCCTCCTCCCAATTCCAGTTTTATAGTTTAAAAGACATATCCTCAAATCTTTGCTCCAAACTAGTCAGAAACCAGAGATCTCATGTTAGTAATTCTGGCTTGTTTCTTACAGTAAACTAATTGACTACAACTTATTGGGACCTCTATACTATATTGTATGCCAGTGACAATAACTCTCTTAGTGTCTTCATAAACATCTTTTGCATTCAGACATCAGAAGGAAGAGAATTCCACCAAAGCATTGTACTTATGATCATTCCCATCTCCTGTTCAACAAGGGATTATAGCATGTTATCTATCTATCTATCTATCTATCTATCTATCTATCTATCTATTATCTATCTATCTGGCTATCTAATTTTAATATTATGAACAGACTTTGGGCCATATAACTGGCCATCTTGCAACTATGGCCAATCAGAGCTCCTCAAGTTCATACACTGTATCCAGGAGAAATCCACCATTTCTATTTCCAGAGCTGCCAGGGACACGCCAGATGCTATGTTCTCTGACAGCAGCAAAACCATGAGAGAAATAAGGTGAGAAGGGCAAGGTGACCTAACAGAATGAGTTCCAGAGGCTACTCAAAAAGTCTCTTGAGTAGCCTTGATCTCACCCAGCTTCCTTAGAGTCTGTCAGCTACCTCACTGCTCTTCTATTGCAGAAGGCTTTGCTATCCATACTGGAAAGAATAAGAATTAATATAGTGATGGAAATGTTTTATTTATAAAATTTACAGAGGCAGAGACTTCTTCATTAGAACTCAGATTTCACAGGTGGAGAGAGAGCATTACCAATATTAGAAACAGAGGCTAAGGATCCCAGAGATACTGGTGTAGGGAGGAGTAGGCTTATGGAGTCTTCAAGAAGAGCAGAATGCATTTCATTGAAGTCTTCAAGAGCCAGAATACATTCACCTGTTTCCTCCTCAAAGTTAGTGGTGCTTTCTATTCTTTTTTGTTGTTGTTGGAAATTTTTTATTGGAAATTTTTTTTAACATTTCAGATGTTCTCTCCTTACCCCATTTCCCCCCCTCCCTCCCAGGAACTCACATCCCTTCTTCCCTCCTCCTGCCTCCACGTATTAGTTCTGAACTGCAGGGGTAGAGGGGATCCCTGCTTGGGCAAAATCTGTATTCCCTTCTATCTTTAAAAACAAATAAAACAAACTTTAGAATTCTATCCTATGATTACCTGCTTGTAGGAAGCAGGCAGCTTTTACAGTCTGGGTCTCTGCCTCAGAGTAGCCAGTCAGTCTCTTTTCATAGCAGGGGACCCCAGTGTCTGTGAGCTCAGGCTCCCGCTGTGTGATCTATCCGAGAATTCCTAAATTAATAGTGGATTCTTGCCTTCCACATTGTGCACCATCTGTTACTTGTGGCTTTTGCTACCCCGCCTAAGTTCCAGGAACCGGCTGCACTACCAGCCCCCACCCAGCTTCGTATCTACAGATAAAAGACACACACAGGACGCTCATTTTCAACTTGTCTTCTGACACAATTGCTGGGCGCTACTATCTCTAGCCTGGAAAATTGGGCCCTGATCAATATTCTTATCTCTGCACCTCTCCACTTGCCCTAAACTTTAGTTGTATTACATTCAGAACTGTCTGTCTGTAAGAGTGGCCTGTGTGGCCACTCTGGACATCTCACATGGCTGATCAACTTTTCTCCATCTGAAGCCTGGCAAACTCTGTCTCTCCTCCCCTGCACCTGTCTCTTTCTCTCCAGGGATCCGTAAGTCTTCTGCCCAGTAATTGGCCCATGGCTCAGTTCCCTGATCAGAAATTGAACCCCGGCCGCAGAGTTGAGAGCACCGAATCCTAACTACTAGACACTGTCATGCTCCATACATATTCCTTATTTTCTATTTCAGTCCTCTTCTGACTATAGATTCACCCATACACAACAAGGGGCAAAAGGTCCTCCTCAAGTTCCACTTGTCTGAATCATAGTCATGAACAGCCATGGATTCCTAACCTGATTTTAGTAGTGTATATCTCTCACTCACTCTAGGGTAGTAACTGATGTCTGAATTTCTCACTACCCTGGTTACAACAATAGAACTAAAGAGAAACCATAGAAGGTATTCAATACATTGGTTATGTCAGAAGAGGTACATTTTCTTCCTCTTCAGTTTCTGCATTTCTTCTTTATCATTAAATCACTATTCCACTTTGTTAGTTTTCTCAGGTTATTTTACTGCTACATCTAAAAAGAAAAGAAAACAACAACAAAAAACCCAAACCAAACAAACAACCCTTTCTTATTTCTTGTTTACTTCTGGAATATTTACCATCACCCTTCATCTACTATATTCTGTTTTCTATAGACCCTTCTTAATACTAATACCTCATTTTAGCTTTCTTATCACAAACAGAAGCTATGGTCTCTTCTTGCTTCCCCGTTGGCAGAACATTTCGTGACGTCCTAAGAATGTGAACTCTGCTTCCCAACACAATGGTCCCCATTTTTATCTATTTAAAACTCTCCCTCTATACTGTTCCATCCAGCCACGGCTTTGCTTTGCTTGGCACATGTATTCTTCCACAACCGTGAGAGAATAAATACCTTAGCTGGAACTGGAGAGATGGCTCAGAGGTTCAGAGTACTTGCTCTTTGGATTTGCGTCTCAGAACATTATGTTGAGTGACTCAGTATTCTCTGTAACTCCAGTTTCAGGTGTCTGCTGCCCCCTTTGGCTCAGCACATATGTAGTACACATATAAACATTCAGGCATCTACAAATACACATAAAATAAACAAAATGTTAAAAAACCACAAACACATAAGTTCATGAAAATAGGGAGCAAAACATCTTTAGGTCTCAAAGACGGGAGAGAGCACAGAGAGAGGAGCGCCCATCTTCTTCCAAGCTTTGAACTGACTTAGAAAACCAAAGATATGCAAACAGACTATTCTTGACATCAAAAAGGACTAAATGGAAGCTAGTTACATTTAACAAGCCAGTGCTGACTGTCCACAAGGTCCCCCTCCCTCTCCATCTCTCTGTTTACTCTTGGCTGGACTAGAACTCACTATGCAGAGCAGCTGGCCTTGAACGCCATTTGTCCCTGCCTCCTGAGTGCTGGAATTAAAGGCATATACCACACACCCTGCTCAACAACGGCTTCTTAACAGATCAGGAACAAACGAGATTGATGTTATAATAGAAATGTAACAAGAAAAGGTTAAGAATCACATTTATTAATAGCTGAATTCCATGGAACATTTACAGAGGAATCACTACCAATCCTTCTTATACTCTTTCAAAACACAAGTGTAGAGAAAATACTTCCGAATTTATTTTTATGAGAACATCACTCAGACTCATAGGTCATGTAACAGCACTCCAGGGAAAACGAGAGCGAACAAACAACGGTAATGACAGGCCTGTATTCCTTATGATCCTGTAGATACTAAAATCCTCAATAGGCAAGAGCAAACTAAATTCAAAAAGATATACACTGACCAGGTGTCACTTATCTCTAAGATGCACAGTTAATGCAATATGCTCAAATTCATGTGATATAGTAACAGAATGAAAGCAAAATTCTTTGATCATAGATGCTGAAAAAAATTATTTAACAAGGTTCAGTATCCATTCATGACTAAAAAAAAAACCTCATAACAAAGTATAGAAGAAAATTATGTCAATACATTATAGCTCATTTATGAAAAGGCACAGCTAAATTATAACTAATGGAAAATGTTGAAGGATTTTCTCTTAAGACTTGAAACAACCTACCACTAGCAAGAATAATTAGGAATAAGAAATGAAAGGGGTCCAAGTTGGGTGTGGAGAGAAAGAAAAACAAGCCTGTTTCCTGGTAACAGGTAGATTTCTGTGACAGCTCTACCTACCACAAAGATGTAAGAACAAACAACCTTAATAAACGTGCAGGATACAAAATAAACGTGAAACACTTTGAGTTTTTAGAGCAATGTGATCTATCAGAACGAGAAAAGAATCCCGTTTAAAAAGTCTTAACACATCTATATCACACCCTTCTATAGGCTCAGGGAGCGTGAAAGAAGAGGAGGCAGAAAGGCCAGAGACTGCATAGTGAAACAGTCTTCCCAATAGGAGGAACTGCAGCAGCCAGGAACTCAATGCTGCTGTGATCATTACGCGCTATTCGCTCTGGAACCAAGTTCCTTGGCATTGTTAGACCAGAGCAAGGCAGGAAGAAAAACGCAACCGTGGGGAATCCCGTTTGTCAGGGCTTCGCATCTTCCTAGGGTGCACCCTTTCACGCCTAGGTGGGGAAGGGTTCTGAGACCGCAGATTGCTGCCTCAAACCGGGTCGCCAGGGTTGTAATAGCCGCTTGGTGCCGGTGTCGGAGGACGTATATCTGGACGCATAGCTGGGTATACACCCACACCATAGTCCAGCGAACGGTGGATGTTCCATGTAGGCCGTGTAACGAGTGACCGGGAGCACTTTGCGGATGCTCCAGTGGCGCAACCGGTTAGCGCGCGGTACTTATAGAGCAGTGTGTGCGCGCGAGAGCGATGCCGAGGTTGTGAGTTCGAGCCTCACCTGGAGCATTGTTTTCATAGCACCTTCAAGAGACCCACCCCCCACTCTATATTTTTCGTGATGGTAGCTTAAGGTCTTTAACTTGTTTAGTACCAATCAGCGTGTACTTTTAGAATCAATATTTAATTATTTTTAGAATCCAGCAACGACTAATGATTGCGATAGCCTTCCCTGTCTTGCTACCATGCTCTGGCTTGGGATTATGGTGGCAGCTTCGGTTATTTTTAGAATCCAGAAAGACACGAATGACATCGATGGACCGCCACCTTCCCTGTCTTGCTCTCAGGCTTTGTTTGGGAAAAATACAGTAGAATTATGGTAGCAGGGTCGGCTTCTCTTGTTTTTTTTTCCAGCGGAAACGAAAAGTCACGTGACAGCGGTTGTGGCATGGGAAGACGGAGAGAATCTGTTTTCAGCTTCCTGGAAATCTCGGACTAGTTTTAGATTGCCTATAGCAGGCTGCTTTACCTCTTCTGTAGATCTATTCGTATTTTTTTTTTTTTCAATATATAAGTCCTTTATTGTCCTCAAAAAGCCAAATTGTACTTGTGATCAGGATCTTGTTTCTGGAGCTAGGAAACTGAGGCCTCACTCATCAGCCTGATGCACGGTTCCCTTCTCAGACACATAGATGCCATCCAAAAACTTTCTGATATCTTTGCTTTTAACTATTGTAGCTTTCTGAATCAGAGCCGCTGAATGTGAAACAAGTTCAATATCATTTCCTTCAAGGATTAATTCATCCTTCTGGGCTTGGGAGACAGAACGAGCAACACCTGTCCTCATCCGAACCCTGCGGATGCATTTTTCACCCAAGAAATTTCGATTTCAACCAAAGACCCATTCTCCTGAATAACGACGTTGATGGGGAAGTGAGCATACACAGACCTCATCTTATAACGGAAGCCCGGCGTAACCCCCTTGATCATGTTCTGAACATGACTGCAGATGGTTCTGACAGTGGCCAGTTTCTTTCTGTTACCCCACCATTTGTCAACCCGGAGCCTTTTCTTTTTCTTTCCAAGAAGACTCAGCTTTACATTGATGTGATTGAAGTCCCTCTGCAGAGTTCCCCTGCGGCCCTTCACAATGACTGTGCGCCCCTTCAGAGTGATGGCGACATTTTCTGGAATGTCGACAGTCTGATTGCTGAGAATGGGCTTCATTCTCGCAGTAGATGGGGCAAAGATCTCGTATGTTTTTAAATGTTGGGATCCATTAGAACTTTAGGACAAAGCGTGCTGTAGTAGCACCTCCCTAGCATTTTGAGAGTGCTCCTAGCAGAAACCACTTCTAGATCACCTCCAGGTATATAGCAAAATCTGGTTTATTATTTAATTTTATTTTTTTAATCACTGGTGTAAAACAATTCCTGCTGCATATACCTTTAGTTCAGGCAGAATGAGGGTAGAATGCAATGCCTTCCCTTAATATGCACTCTAACAGTTAATAACAGGTCACCGCTGCAGGTGAGGATAAACAGTTGGAGAACAGCTAACCATCCTCCGAACTGCTTTTTATGATTGGTATCATGGAGTCATGTATTACTGTGGAGCCCGTGTATGAGGAGAGAATAAAATCTACCCAATAAAAAAATAAAATCTACCCCTCCCCCAAATGTGCCAGTAAAAAGGAAAAATGTTATAAGAAAGAAGAACAGTCGGGGTCGCGCTGATTTCTGGACAGGAATTGCTTACAACAATGGAGCTGGGACATTAGAGGGAGCACTTGTGACATTTATATATACAGAGAGTCACAGACCATTGCTCCACCCATGAAACTCTGAAGTATGACATTTCAGAGAGTCAGAAGAGGGAAGGAGGGAGGGAGGGAGGGAGAGAGAAATCGAGGTAGAGAGAGAGAGAGATATCTGTTCATGCTCTTGTAGCAAAGCTATTTGGAACTTGGCAGAAAATTAAAGATACAAAAGAACTTCCCATAATGTCTGTGGCTTGAGCTTTCTCCACAGGGTTGTCCTGTGACTGATGGTGACAACCTGGTCTACATTGAGGAGACAGGTAAAATGCTCAGATACTGTTGGAGACTGCAGAGAATAAGTGTACACAGACACTGTGGTACAAAGGTCATTTAAGGTCATGTGTCCTCTCCCTCCCTGGCCTGGGTAAAAAGAGCAGCACCTGATAGTGGATCCAGTGCACTGCTACATAGGACTCTTCGGTGTCTGAGGAGCAGTGGTGTGGGAGGGGCTGTTAACATTACATTAGAAATGCTTCTCTTCACTTTTACCCCAAAGTCTTGTGAGACTTTGTGTCTTGTGTTTCTTTAAAGGAAAAAAGAATAAAATAGCTATGTGTCCTTGCACATGAATAATATTTAAACCCAGCATCATTTTATAAATCACATAAAGTTCATTTTGTGGCTGGCTACGTATGGATTTCCTTTTTTACGTTTGTCCTCTCCTGCTCCCCTTCTCTCTCTCCTTCCCACCCATATGTGTGTATTTTTTCTGCTCCCACTCCCTCTTCAGATCAGGGTCTTGCCTTGAGGTTCAGGCTGTCCTTGAACTCTCTGTGTAAGCCAGGCTAGCCTTAAATTCATGGCAATCCTCCTGACTTAGCCATCCAAGTGCTTATGGATAGAAACTAGTAAATTATTTTAATTATTACTGCTTTTTGTTTTATTATTTGGTCATTGCATGCCTAATAAGTGGGTGCTGTTTCTCCTCTGGCTGCTTCCTGTGATACAGGGGCATCATTGTTAGGGACCTAAGGCAGTTGGAATATTGGTCAAGGCCTGAAAGTTCAGGCTGTGTAGTTTGATGTCCCAGCTCTATTAGACCATGTGGGGCTAGGGAAGTACAGGCAGCCTTGGGGAGGTTTCGGTGGTTGGACTACCTGGGGGCTAGTTGCCTGGGAGCCATCTAGGATGTAGGTTTCAAAGGAACATCTGGACTGCTCAGCTGCTGGAGCAGTATGTAGTTGATTTGAAACCTACTGGGACAGATAGACTAGGGACAGACAGAAGGTAAGGTTAAGGATTTTTAGGGAACACTTTGATCTTAGGTGTACATTTGAAACTTTTAGGTCCATGGTCTTAGTAGTTGGGGAAGAGGAGTCCTAAGAACAGGGAAGTGGAGGGATCCCACCATGAGAAATAGACAGGCAGAGAAACGTAGGCTGTTGGTTTGCAGCAATAGATATGTGGAGTCCATTTGACCTGTGAGAGGTTGATTTAAGTCGATTTCGTGAAACAAGAATTTTTTTTTTTACAAAGATAAAAAGTTTAAGCATGTTTGTAATCTGTACTGAAATCTACATTGTAGAAAGGGCAATAGACTTATGTTTTGAGTTATAGCAAAAATTTGGGGAAGCAAACAAGACCAGAGAGAAGAGAGAGAGAGAGAGAGAGAGAGAGGAGAGAGAGAGAGAGAGAGAGAAACAGTAACTTTTTATATATCCAAATCATTTCATTTTCTAAAACCCTTGCAACTTATTTAAGCTTTCATATCCTCAGACCTTATTTCTTTAGACCTTAAAACATTTCTTAGACCTTTGTAACTTGCATTTTCACACCTTAAAACACTTTCTTAGATTCTCATCTTTTTAGACTTTTTTAACTTGATAAGTGGCTAAGGCAGGGGGTTAATACATTGCAGGTTTGGGTTATGTTATGTGAAAGGTTTTATCTGCTGGGATGATACTCAGGTGGATTTGGAGAAAGGATAGAAGGGATTTGGTATTAGAGTGAAATACATAATGTAAGTAGTGATTTTTGTCCTGGGTGAGAGGGATGCTGTATGGTGAACATGTGAAGTATAGAAACTGATTGGATATAAGAGAGCAAATGACAGGTTCGAGGTCTCTGAGGCGGATAGAGGGGGTATTGGGGCTCGGAGATGTAGCCAAAGTGTCTTTGAGTGTAATAGGGGTTCATGATATGAGCAAAAAAGGAGAGGTAGTATCTCACAGTGGGATTGACTAGGAAGGGCGAGGGGCAAGATGGGTTTTGAGAATTTTGATAGAGAGTGTACAAATGGATGTCACAAAAAGGAAGAAGGAGGCAGAATGGAGTCTTGGGAGCTGTTGCTAGGGTAGAAGGCAGCTGTATGTCAATTTTAGGAAGGATTGTTTTGTTTGGTTTTGGTAAGGGAATAGGGTCTGAGGGAATGAGGAAAAGGAGGGGGAAGGGAGAAAAAAACCTTTAAAGGAGCAAGTTAAGGAATGGGCCTTAAGGGGTCTGGATTGGTTGCATACTCTGACTATGGGTGAGGGGGTGAGTGGGACCCCAGAATTCTCTTATAAGCTCCTGGAGAGTGATTAGTGTGGGTTTAGGCAGGCCTTCCAATATCATCAGAAGGCTGACAAGGGTAAATTATAGCAGGAAGCAAATCCAAATGGCTTGTGCATCAATTAAGTGACAGAGACTTTCCCATGCATTGCAAGGGTTACCCTAGGTTTCCCTGCTCCCCATGGCTGGGCAGTGAGAGTAGGTTTTCAGCTGTCATATTGGACAGGATTTAATCCTCAGTTGTCACACAGAGCAGCTTTGGCTTATGACTGCCAGATTCAGGTCTAAGAGATTTTTCCTGTAGAGAAACTTTGGGAAAATTGACCTTACTTTGTCTAGGCAGAGTAGGGAAATCAACCCCAAAATGTCCACAGTTTGAAAAGAGCCCTGGTAGTAGGCAAAGCAAGGGGCAGCTTTCCCCAGTGGTTAGCATTACTATAATCCAGGTGGAGTTGTCACGCCTGTCTTCTTTAGAGACTATCAGGTTTTCATTAGGAAGAGGCATGTCTCTATAATGGAAAGCTTAAACATTTTAAATGTCACATGCAGCACATCTCTGAAGAGTCTGAGGACCGCTTATCTATTAAGTATATTTATTTTAGGTTTATCCTTGAAAACACATACAGGAGGCTAAATAAAGCTTGTCATTACATGGATTATAAAGAAGTTTATAAGTTAGTCGTTAAAAGATTTTTAAGAATTAAAATGGAGATTAGAGATTTTTGGACGTGTAGAACAGATCAAGATAGAAGAGATTTTGAGATTGTTTGTGTAAGCTGTAGGAGGAGCTCCAATAGAAGAAAAGACAGAGAGGGCAGCTGGGGGAGGGGATGGGGGGGAGCTTTAGGAGGGGTTGAATGTAGAATCTCCGGGAATGTCAGCAGGAGCTGAGATAAGAGAGTACGGTTGCACAGTATCATCGAAGCCAACAAAGTGTAGAGAAGCTGTAGAGAAGCGGCAGGAGCAAGGAAAGGCTCAGGCGATAGGAAGGATTGCAGGCTGAGAGAGAGCATAGTGGGACAGCAGTCAGGGCTATAGTTCTTAGGGGAAAGAGGCAAGGAAGCTCGCAATGTATCGGTCGTGGAAGGCATAAAGACCGAGTAGATAGCTCTGATCTGGAGGAAGTAAGGAAAAAGATCCCAGGCTGCCCTAGGCAGGATTGCAGCTCCTCGGAGAGGCGAGAGAGAGCTAGAGAAAGATGAGGAGGAGGCTAGTGAGTGTTGAGGGGATCAAAAAGCGGAGAATTTGTCTTTAGGATGAGAGACGGAGGAGGCCAAGCGGGGTGGGGGTGGGGGAGGGCGGGAAGGTTAGGGTGGTGTTGGGGGTGAGAGTGAAAACAGGGGTTGGCATTGAGCAAGTGTGACAGTGGCCAATGGGCGAGTCCGTGAGAGAGCAGTGGAAAGACTGGGGGATTTGTATTTGGGAGCAGGAGGGAGCCTAGACAGCGGTAGCAGCTGGCAGCCGCAGGGAAAGGGTTTTGGATCCAGGACAGCAGCTCCCGGGAGAAGCTTCGGCAGTCGGGGAGCTGGGTGGGCGGCAGGGGCAACAGGGAGAGATCAAAGGGTGTGGGCCCAGAACCAAGGGCCAATAGTCAGTTCGTGGCAGCAGAAGTTTTGATGGCCACTAGAGCATGAGGTGGAGAACAGAAAGTACAAGAGAAAGAAAGGTTGGAGTGGAGATAAAAGCAAGCGGAGAAGCAGATGGGGACACGGATTTTCCAAGGGGAAGTGTCCTTGCTGAAGCAGCCAAAGGGGGGAGGAGCTAGGCGGGGACTAGAGTTGTTTTTGCAAGAGAGTAGGGTTGCTTTCTATAATAAATAACTTAAACCTATCTTGACTTTAAGTTACTCTAAGCCCAAAAGCTGCAGGCCTCTGGATTTATTGACACTTGGTGCTAACAGCAGGTGATTAGGTAAATGATTTATTGCTACATTTTTTTTTTTTGTCCAGGAAACCAGAAGTCTGTCTGGCTAGGCCGGTTAACTCTGTGAACTGGAGAAGAAGGAAAGGAAAAGAATTATAATGTTTTATACAGGAAAATATGCACAGACCCATGTACATTCATAACCCACATTCTGGACAGCCTGACTGTCTGTCTCAATCAACTTTGCAAGTATTCATGCATGCTTACATACATACACATATACCTACACATGCACATGTGGACAAAATATGCATTTGGATGGATGGATAGATGGATGGGTGGATAGATGGATGGATGGATGGCACAGAGCCCTCCAAGCCAAACCATCCAACCAACAACTTTTATTTCTTTTTACTGGCCTTTTTATACCTTCTTAAACCAAAAGTTCTTTAAAGCATTACCTCAGAGATAAAATGTTACATAAAATGGGAGTTACAGAAGGATGTTGATATTAAGTTCAGAGCAGTGTTTCATCCTAAAATGTTCATTAAAATCTCAAAGTAACAGTTTTCATGGCCTTGTCTTATCATAGTGGACACACCTGTGGCTTTATCCTTGCACCTAAATGTTTTTCCTTGAACACAAATCTGTCCCAAGTGTACTTCTCTTTTTAGTGTGATTATGAAGCTCACTGTATTTCCTTATTATGCAGTCTTTACTTACTATATGAGGAGTGGGCACATTCTATTCTTTTTTTTAAAAAACATTTATTTATTATATTTGTATGAGTACACTGTAGCTGTCTTCAGACACACACTAGAAGAGTGCATCAGATCCCATTACAGATGGTTGAGAGCCACTATGTGGTTGCTAGGAATTGAACTCAGGACCTCTAGGGAGAACAGTCAGTGCTCTTAACCGCTGAGCCATCTCCAGGCACATTCTATTCTTGATTTTAACTTTATTACAACTTTCTGGCAAAGCAACTAAAACCATCTCTAAAAAACTTTCTTCGTAAAATTATTTGAAGCAAATCAGGAATTCTATAAAATCATCAATTCATCGAAACAGCATTAATTCATGAAAGTTCATCTTTATGTTGATCTGCAGGAAATCTGATCAATAGGGTAGGCTAATGGCCAGGGATTATTATATTAATTTAATAGTGACAGGAAAGGCCAATCAGCTGCAAGAAGCATTCCTGAGATGAATTTTCTTTGGACCCTTGCCGTTGAGCTTACCCATTGCAGACCATGCAAAAACAGTGGGCCACCTCTAGGAAGGCCACCTGCTAGCCTTAGCCTATCCTAAATGGCTCCTGACAGGGAGGCAGGGAAGGAAAGGGGCATCTTCTTCCTTCTTTCCATGTGAACACAAAATTGTAAAGATTGTCACTTTGGCTATGTAGGGAGCATGAGGACCATTCTTGAGTAACAAGATGCCCTAGTAATGTTGGGCATGAGTTGGAATCTTTAGGAGACATCCCAGAGGCTTATCAGTAGGGATAGAGAGAACAGATTCCCTTTACTAGTGGTGGCTGTGAGCCAAGGTCAGAGTCAAAGGCATCCCACAGGAGGTCTCTAGGAGGGAGGGGTTGTCATCCAAGCACCATCCCCAAGAGAGGGACACAATAGTCCATGGACCTGTCCACAGACTTCAGAACAGAGCAGGGATGCCCAGTTCTCAAATGTCATCACACAATGTCCTGGGGAATGTTTAGAATGGCTATTAAGGGAAAACTCACCAATTGGCCAGCTGTTGGATGCAGGGAACAAACACCAGATGGTCAGAAAAGTGTAAGAACTAGACTGGGAAGTCCTGTAGACCCATCTGAGAAGTGAACCAAGTCACCAGCAAATTAAAGGGGGCCTAGTGTCAGGACAGAACATATCCAGACACCAAATTTTCAGCACAAATAAGATTACCTCAAATGGTACAAGCAGGCCTAGAGGTGGCTGCCTCTGGACCAGACAAATATAGCAGCAGGTGTTTTTTTAGGAGTGATTTTTAAGAAGAAAAAGAAGTCTGTGGCAGGATCAGTTGTTAGCACACTTAGAGTTGTTACCCAATATCTAATGTCCTGGTTGCTTCCCAGGACAGCTTTTGACCCATCTGAGGTTCTCCATGGCTGATAGCCTTCTCTTTTCTCCTTCCCTTCCTCTCTTCTTCTCGAAGCTCCACCTCCTCTTCTACTGCTTAATCATTGAACTCCACTGTGAATACAATGTAGCAGAATAAATATCCTGTTACAGTAACCTTTTTCTTTCAAATGGAATGAAATAAAGAGTGTTGGGGTGGAGGTGACTACTTTCCTTGATTTCCCCAAGAAACATCATAGTAAACTATTTTCAAAGATGGGCTTTGCATTTGGATTGATGTGTAATGTCTGAATCTCATGCCAAAGTAAAGCAGGAACACTCATCTTAGGCTTAATTTCTCAGTAGGTATGCAGGACTCTTCTTTCCTGTTACATTCTTCTACAGTGAGACTAAAACCAGCTACTTCACTTTGTATTAGATTACAGCATGGGAAATTCAACAAGGAAGTGTTTTGTCCTAAGGAAGTTGACCTATATGTGTGCATGATATTGTAAGTTGAAACAGGAAAATGTTAGGGGCAGGTGTAGAAAACAACACCTTGCTATCAAAACAAACTATTAGAGAGTTAACAGAATAAGTCAAAGAAAATGATGGCTGTATTAAAAATATAGGACAGTATAGGCATAAACATTTTGTGAACAAATTTATGAAAGTAATCTTACTGATGGTGATGCAAACATCTCTCTGTCTCTGTCTCTCTGTCTCTGTCTCTCTCTCTCTCTCTCTCTCTCTCTCTCTCTCTCTCTCTCTCTCTCACTTTTGAGACAGTGATTTTCTATGTATCCCTGGCTGTTAGAAAATTCTTTCTGTAGATCAGGTTGGCTTTGAACTCCAAAATCTGCCTGCTTCTATCTCCTGAGTGCTAGAATTAAAGGCACAGGATACCAGGCCTAGTTTTCAGAGGTTTTCTTAACAATTTAAAAAGTACTTCCAACTGTCTAAGCCTTTTAAAGACACAATACAAAAACCTCAGGGGAAACACATCCCAGGGTTGTCTGATGCTGGGGACAGAGATGCTTCAGCATTTGTAAGGGACAGCTGGTAGACTAGTTCCAGTCTTTTTGGTATCAGAGGAGTTGATATGTTCTGATCCTCCATTGCTCAGTAAAGAAAATTAAATGTTTCATTTTAAAGAAACTGCTTAGTATACACAGGCCAGTGAACTAAAGAGCTGTGAGTTCTCCTCACCGTAGAGCATGTGGTGAAGATGAGTGCTGGGTCATGCCTGCCAGGGTAAGGGTCCCCAGTTTGTATTTGCACTTCAGGATTCATATGGTTCTTAGCTCAAAGGAAGCACGGCAAAGACTTCAGTTGTCAGTGCTACCCTGTCAGAAAAGTCTGCACAGTCTCAGTCCCTGGAGCACAGCTTTCCTTCTTCTCCTTCTAAATCATTACCTTTGTCTCAGAAGTTATCCTAGCTGCCAATAGGGTTTAACTGTTCAGAAGAAAAATGTGAACTCAGAAAGCAAGACATTAACAAAAGGACTTCCCTGTCATCCCCCCACCCCCTGCCCCCCAAATAATCCAAGTTTCTGTAACTAGTTTTCAGTTTCTCCAGTCCTGTCCTCTGTCCCAATTTCCAGCTGTGAATCAGCTCGGGGATCCTCATCTGAGTCTCAGAGTAGGTGGTCCCTGCCTCTTCTTCTTCAAGTCTTTCTATAAACACAAGCACAGAACAAATGATGGAGATACCAGATTCTGTTTTCTGAGTAAGTTCCCACAGTTATCTGGGCAGACAAGAGTCACCCTGTCTCTACACCACAGGCAATTCAAGGTCATTGGTGTACTTGGTAGGTTTATTCCTTGTATACTAAACTACAAATGGGACTCAAAATCTTGACTGCCCTACCACCTCCATTTCAAAAAGCCAATAGCCTCGTATAAAGCATTAAGAAAACCTGTACAACTCATCTATTGTAGGGATGTCAGCATCCCAGTCAGCAGGGCCTTTCTAGTTCCTAATTCAAAGTAATGTAGACAACTGCGGGCACAGGGCTCAGAGTAGGGGTGTGACGAGCACCCCTAATGCAGAACTGAGAGCTGCGCTGGGCTGGTCTGAAAGGTGGCTTCTGGTTACTGGTTGTGTCTTTGGTGGAGGTTCCTGGTCACTATCCTGGTCTTGGTGGATGCTCCCTGTTTATTCCTGTGTTTCAGATGTGAATCAATGTCCTAACTAATGGATATACTTTACAATAAAAAAAAGGGCTAAAAACTCTTGTGCCTTAGACAAAAGAACAAAAACTCTGAGAATCTACTGTCAAACCCTCCAAGTGAATGTGATTCAGCATCTAATGTTATAAGAGACCATTTTGGAAGAAGGAGTGAAGAGAATGTATGAGCCAGAGGAGTAATGGAGTTACCATTGCTTCGAAGAAACACCTCGACTAAACCAAGTTGGGGAGGAAAGGGCTTACTTGACTTACACTTCCACATCATCAAAGGAAGTCAGAACAGGAACTCAAATAGAGCAAGAACCTGGAGGCAGAGCTGAGGCTATGGTGTGGTTCCTTAATTGGCTTGCTCATCATAGCTGCTCAGCCTGTTTTGTATAGAACCCAGGACCATCTCCTCAAGGATAGCACCACAGTGGACTGGACCCTCCCCCATCAATTGCTATTTAAGAAAATGTTTTACAGCTGGACTGTATGGTATTTTCTCAATTCAGGTCCCCTTCTTTCAGATAACTCTAGCTCATGTCAAGTTGAACTATCCTGCACATGCCATTGGCTATCATAAAGCAGTGACTATATGTCCCTTCTTCCTGTGGGTGGTTGGCCACTAGCCCTTGCAGACAAAGGGACCAGAGGCCTCCGTGCTGGGGGGTTGGGGGTAAGGCAGTATTCAGACATGAAGAACTTTCATAGACTGCTGCAGTGAGACAAATCTACTTTACTGCTCCAGGGATAGAATATATAAGGGCTTTTTTAGGGGTACAGTTGAAAATGCTAATTGGTCATAACATCGTGTTGGTGGGAAGGGCTGATTGGTACAGCATCTGTTTATCATGCAGGTGGGAAGCCAGAGCAGGATGTGTGTGCTACGTTATGCAGCCTTGTAGAGAGCTCTCTACAGGGTCATTTTCCAGACAATGATAACTACCCGTGTTCAGGGACACTCTGCAGACAAAGGCAGAGAAAGGGAAGCCCCATTGAGAAAGTCCCTCCATTGTGCACCAAGCTCAGAGAGCCATTCGGTTATAAGGGATCTTAGTAGCAGGGTTCTCCAACAGGCTACAGTCACAGCAATGAAGTAGGGAGATCACAGAGTGGTAGCTTGCCTTATGGTACTGGTAATGAGACAGTTACAGTCTCATGGTAGGGGCAGTTTGTTTTTATAGCTTCCCCAGAGATTCCAGTCTTCACTTCTTCCTGCCATAGCTGCATATTATTTTGGGACATACATAGGAGGTAGAATCTTGATTGAGGGTTTTATTCCATCTGGGCTGGACAGATGTTTTAAGTCAGGGAAAATTTGAAGGTGAAAATTAACAATCTCTGAGTAGCCACAGCTTCATATTTCTGATTACATGGAGGAACCAGCCACAGGCAGAGTTCATGAATAGAGGTAGTTACAGCAGATAGGAACAAGTAAAGAGACCCACAGCCAGACATAATGCAGAGAACCATAAGACTCTGGAACAGTCAGCCCTAAATGAGATGTCTCCATCAAATCCTTCCCCTCCAAGCTTAGGAAGCCTCGAAGAGGAGACAGAGGAACAGAAGACCTCAAGAATATAAGGCTTTCCAAATCTGCATGAGCAAAGCTCTCATGAGCTCACAGAGATTGAAGCAGGATACATGTACCTGGTCTTCTGAGTTTATATTATAGCTTCCAGTTTAGTGTGTTTATGATTCGAGTGTGTGAACAAGGGTCTCTGACTCTTGTGTCTTCCCTTGGGCTCCGTTTCATCTGTTGCTTTGTCTTGTACAACTTTGATGTGATGGATTTTTGCTTTTTATTACGTTTGAAAATGAATGAATGAATGAATGAATGAATGAGAGTCTAGCCACAGGGGTGAGGGCTAACAGGGAAACCATCATTTGTACCTGCCAGGAAAGGGAGGATCTGTTTTCTTCTTTGGGATAACATGGGGTATGTTAGCCACTTCAATGTGGCTCTTGTGTTCATGACTGGTTGACGAAGGGATGGTGGACTCTACAGTTTCTTTGTGTGTTTGTTTAGCTACTGTTTGTTCATTTATTTATTTTAGATATTGTTGTGCTTTGTTGTCTGAATTTTTTTTTTTTTGGGGGGGGGGAGGTTGTTGTCCTGAGTTTCTGGTTTGTTTTTTGAGAAATAACTTGAAGTTGGTTGGGTAGGTGCTGAACCAGCCTGATTCCTTTTTGTTCCTGGGAACCATTTTAAGACTGTAGCTACGCTCTGTTTCTGTTGACTGTAAAACTTGAGTTTCTGTTTCTCAGAGCTGGGCTGTGCCCCACCCCACAACCATGGAGTTTGGGGAAGATTTTCTTAACTGCTTTGTAAAATTCTTACTGCTTGTTTTCACTTCTGCAACCACACTTGCCTGAAAAGATCTCCACTTTGTGGTTTTGCCATAAAGAAGAGGTATGGAGAATTGGCTGAAGGCTGGTCTCATGAACTCCACCTTAGAAGGAGACAGCTGCCAATTTGGCTCTGATGTGTACATAAATAAAGCTTGCTTTAGTTTAGTCACTATTTGGATCAATGACCTTTATTCTCACATCTGGGAGATTAACATAGGGAGGAGGAAAGGATCTGAAGGAACTTGGGGGAGTGGAAAAATAAGATCAAATTAAATTTAAATTTGAGAATTGTTTTAAATAATAAAAAATGAAATTAAAACAAAAAACATTCAGATAATTTCTGAGGGCCATAGGCTGCATTCCACACACTGAAGGGTCTATTCTTTTTGTATTTAAATTCCATTTATTAGTGGAATCATGTGGTATTTGTCTACATGCAGTTGACTTATGTCCTATAGGTCCATCCTAGCGACATGCAATGTGTTAAGCATAAAGAAATGATACGGTTTGAAGTGATGTTTATGCTAATGTCAATTGTCAAATCTCTTATGCATTTCCTGAATGGCACAATCAAGTCTCATTTCCAGGTTACCTTAACTATCCTCTACTTACTTAGAATTTTCATCATGTATCTAAGGTTTTAGTTCACGTTCTGATCAAGATTTTGCTTTATTTTTTTCTAATATACTCTGACTTTTAAGGAGAAATTGAATAGAGCAACTCTGTGAGTCCATGCCATCCTTGGTCATGCTGAGTCAGCAATTATATTTCTCCTGTCTATTATTTCAAAAAAGCATTTGAAAATTACTTTAAAGTTTATTTGCACGTTCCTGTGTGTGTCCATGTGTGTATCTCAGCATGCATGTGGAGGTCAGAGGACAGCATGTGGGACTCAGTTTTCTTCTTCACATCAGACTGTCTGGGTGTCAGCAGGTCCTTTTACTCACTGAGTCATCTCTCCAGCCCCCTGTCTATTCTTAATGTTGAACAAACTCTACATCACTCGGATTAAACACAATTTTCCTCACACCTCTCTTTTAATTCACTTTCTTTTGAGTCAAATTACGCAGACTGACTAAGAAGGTGTTGATTTGTCTGGTTCTTTGTGTCAGACACTTAGAAAAGGGCTTTAACATAAGAGCAGTGAGAATAACATGAGCACTGGATGTTAAGCTACAGAGAAGTGACATTTACAGCAGAAAAACTAGGAAGTGGAGGGATGGTGAAGAGACCTGCTTCTCTTTCAGAGAACCCTGCTTCCTTACCCAATATCTACATCATAGGACACATGACAGCTTGTAGCTCTAGCTCCTTGGGACCTAACACTCTCTTTAGGCCTGTGTGGGCACCTGTACAAATGTGGTGTACACTCACACAGACAAATACACATAAGTAAAGATAACTATATTAGAGAAAGAAGCTCTTTAATAATCTATAGCACAATACTATAGACATCGGTTACTTAAATGTTCTGTGAATACAGTGCAACTAAGGAAAATGTAAACTCTTATTCATCATTGTAAAGTAGAACCACGTGGCACCCATGTCTTTACAGGGGTTCTAGTCAGATATGACAAAGAAATTTTAAAAAATAAGATAAAAAGCATACCTCTAACAACTCAAAAAATTTCATGTAAAATGATTGTATCAGTAATATTTTCAGAATGTGCCCATCATATTCTTTGATCCATATCACTATTTTATTGTATGGATCCAATTTAACTGCACAAGCCGTGGATCCTTTATTTAAATAAATCAGATTATTTCGCTGCTCTTTGGTGGTGTAGCTACACAGAGCTGTGGAGAGCACCCAGGCAGTAACAAAGGGCAGCTGCAAACCAGGCTTGTTCGGCTTCAGTCACACTCATTGAATCATTTCGAAAAAGACAAATCCACATTTTTTAGATCAACATAGAAACTATAGATGAACATAACATAAAACTTTGCAGTGTATTCTTTACCTAATTTATCCCATATATCCAGCGTTTATTCCTGCAGAGAACTTTCACAAATATAATACCAATGAAGTGATTTAAATTCTTTGACTGGTGCACTGGGCTTATATTGACTGAATTCATAGTACATATCATTTTTCATAATTCTATAAAATATTTTCTATGGATGAGTACTTACAGACACGTTGAAGTTGTCTAAGATAACCTTGTGGCATAATATTTAGAAAGCACATCATCAACTACAGGAAATGGAATTTCTTGGACTAACATGATAAAATCACTGAATTTTGATAATATTTACAAAATTCATTTGCATACTTTCAGTCACTATAGTAGTAAAACCTAATTAAAGTAAATCGTAATTAAAGACATTTTCTCAGTGCCAGAGAGATGGCTCAGCACTTAAGAGCATTGTCTGGTCTTCCAGAGAAGACAGGTTTAATTTCTACCAACCATACATTGGGTCAGAACAATCCCTGTATCTCCAGTCAGTCACTGGATGTTTGATGACCTCTTTCAGACTCTACAAGCAGAGGCATGCACATGTTGCACAGTTATAAATGCAGGCAAAATAGATATACACAGCAAGTATAGTACAATATTAATACAAACATGGAAAAGTTAAAAAAGTCCCTTCAAGAGTAGCAAATGGAGAATGAGATTTCTATAGCACTGTAATTTGCTAAGGTCTTCCTCTCTCTCTCAGCTCAGCTCAAGGCTTTGAGTCACAAGTGACTGAGAATAATCACATGCTTAAACTGCTTTGCGGGATTTTGTCTTACACACATTATTGCAGAACTGAGATTTCTTTGACAGTTATTGGACATATAAATGAGAGAGACATTGTCTCAGTTTCTCCATCTGAGCATGCCAACATTCATCCAGAAGCCCATCCCTGTGGATCAGCACCAGGGGGCTAAAAGTTGCATAACCAAGAGTCAGAAATTCTAGAGTATTTACCATCCAGATATTGTCCCTTGAAGAGAGACTTAAAATTAGAGAAAAGGCACAATCTGTCCAGTAGAAGAAAACAAAACAGAGCATCAGAAGGAGGACACTTTGAGCAGCTCTCAGCTCAGGGGGAGTTCTGTAGAGAAGCTTGGAGTTCTGAAGGTAGAGGACATGCTGGTGATGCTTGTGGAGAAGAAATATCATGTAGCCACTGGCCCCTCCCATGGCACCCTGGAACACTGCATCTCTCAGGACCATGAGAGGGAGAACAATCCATTTTATTTCTTGACTTTCTAGCATAAAATAGCAATAGTTGTCACTATTCTTAAGCTGTGATATATTTAGACTTGTATTTGTGATAGAATGGATTAGGTTCACACTTATTAAAGCATTGAATATCCAAAAGAATAGGAAGAATAAAAGGATTTGCCATGCAGACTTTGGCCTGAGTCTGCTCCACCCAAATGCTCTGGGACTGATGATGATGGCCTGGACCACAGTGAGGAGACTGCTGGTGCAGATGGAGAGGCCACGGGCCACCCTCTCCAGGTAAACAATGACCTTACAGCCTATGTCATCCAGGAAGTTTCTCAAACCAAAAGCTACTATTGTCTTTGGCAATCCTTTTGTAAGAAGGATTAGGATGTTTGTAAAAGCCAAGTGGATGAGAATAAGGTGTATGGGTTTCTTCTCAGGGCTTCCCACCAACTGAACACATAATTCACAGAAACAGACATGTTCCCCAGAGTGCCAAACACAGTCATAAAGAGAGAAATTATTTTATTAATAGACTTCAAAACCATTTCTTCCTTCCTAGGTAGAAAAACATGTATCCAGGATGCAAATACTTTTTGAAGAAAGCCTCAGTAATTCTAGACATGGATCTGAACACCACATTTTGCATAATAGCATTTTCTGGAGTTCATGAAGCAGCCATGGACACAAGTAATGTGGCAGATTAGGTCCCTGAAACTTCTGTTTCCTGTAGCTTCTGGGATATTTTATGTGCACTGACAGATGAGATTGATAACTGGTATTCAAAGCTAAAATTCAAAGGAAATTATTTTTGAGCTTTACTCTAGCAGAATTGACTTGCTTAAGTTCCTGTGTGTGTGTGTGCATGTGTCTGTCTGTCCTTTTGTCTGCATGCATGCATTATCCTTGTTAACTTTCACCATAGTTGGATTGAATTCCAAGTTCCCATAACCAAAAATTCTTCCTCTGTTTTTCATTCTATTCCTTCATATTTCTCCACCCAATTCCCAAAGGCAGAGGCTCATGCTGAACCTGTCTGCCTTCCCCACATCACACACAGACACTGGGAAACCCTGCTGCTCAACACCTGCAGCATCTCTCACATTTAGTTACTTTCCCTCCACGTCTCTCCTCCTTTGTTTGATGTTCCTTTCTTATCTGCATCTTGAATAGTACAATAATTCCTAGAATTGCATTTGACACTAAAGCTTTAGAACTTCAATGTCTACATCTTAATATGTTAAGTTTTTATAGTGATCATTATGCGATTTCACTCTGCATGAATGTTTACTAGATATTTTTTTAAGATAGTCCTTACTGCCAAGTCAAATTGTGTAACCTTTCCAGATAAACTCCCACGCTTAAAGCTGAATCACTAAAAGATGTTCTGAAAAAGACTCTAGTGTGAAAAATTCATGTATCCTCCAGATTGCAGTGCTGTGTTCACAGTGCATGTATCCACCAGGTTGCAGCAGGACAGTGCTGTGTAGAACCCTGGGATGCTTCCTAGGAGATTGGGTAGCAGGGGGCTATGATCCTATTGGATGACTCAGAGCCTCTGTGGCCCCTAGGCCACAATCAACCAATAGGATCACATCTAAGGGAGCATGGAACAGCCATGGAACCTTAGACCAACTCAGGCATGGACCAATTGTTGCTGATGAGGGGGATGGAAGAAAGGGATTAATGACTTGTTAGCTGCTGCCCTGAGATGAGTGAGGTTTTTGAGTTATATGTTCTCAATATAGCATACAGCAGGTTGGGGGATACAGTTGTGAGCTGGGACTCTACCATCTAAGAGTCTTTAGATTGCATTTGCCTCTGTGGGGCCTGTGAGCAGCAGTTATGTCAGTTTGCTTTACAGCCTGCTTCTCCTCCTGTTTCTTTTCCAACCTGTTTGTCAGGCAGGCTGCTTTGTTCTACATCAGTCCATGCTGATTCCAGGACTTAGACCTCAGTAGGATGTTATTATGTACATTCAGGAGCTCCATTCTCATTTCCCTGGGACTTATGGTAAGCCCTGGGTACATTTTCTAAAGTAAGAGGAACCTGGATGCTTCAGTGCCTCCATGGGTTTGTGTGTTCTGAGTACTTGGAACGTCTCTGTTCCCTGTTCTCCTTCCTGCTAAACTCACAGGACTGCCTTAAATGTCCTTGTCCTTCTGATCGCATATGTGACCTGTAGGAACCCAGCCTTGTTGCCAGATTTGTTCCAGGTGGTTTCACGTCTCTAGAAATGTCAGTTATTGCCTTTCAACTGCCCTTCTGACAAATGGATAATTGCTGCCAGTACCAGTGAATCTTAGAAATCACAATACCATCCTGAATATCTGCATATAATGAAGTATACTCCAGATGTTTATAGGAAGCTCATCAGCATCTGTTATTGTCTTTAGAATAAATGTTAACTGTTCATTCAAAGACCGGAGTCTGTAAAAATTGCTGCAATCAATAACTCCAAGTCCTGGTGGAAAGTATTGACAATTTTTTTCTGTTTGTTCAATGCTAGCTTTCCTGGAGAGTCTCCATTTCAAGTCCTCTATTCCTGTTTCTAAACTTTAAATCACGCTTGAGGCCAGACTCTGGCACTTCTAGTAAGCGATTCATTTCTACCGAAGTCGACTGCCAGAGGAGAGAGGGGACTCATCTCCCACATTATTTGGGAAATGTTAAAGGAAATTAATTTAAAAGTCAGGATGGATTTGTGTTTAGATAGATGGACGTTCCCATGAGTTTAACTCCCAAGAGCCTGAGGTATATAATCTACGTCATTCATCCTGAGTTTCTAAAAGCAAGCCAGCCAGCAAACAAGCAAACAAAAAAGACTATTGCTCTTTGGTTCTTAACACTGGGATACAGTTAAGATGAGCTGTTTCAGGAGTGCTACTTCACAGCCTGGATCCTTATAGCAGGAATTCTCAAGATGGTAGTGATGACTGTCACACTTGGTGGTTTACAGTTCTCCACATGCTGCAGACCTACAATGACTGAAGATGAGATAAGTGTGTATCATATTGGGTGACGGAATCTAGAGACTATAAGGATGAATCCAGAAGGAAAACCTTCAAATGGGGAATTATAAAGCTGTTGTAAAAGAAAACTTGTGCCCATATTTGAAAAGTGGAAGTGCATCAGAAGTGAAAAATACAACCTTTACAAACACCAGTGAGTCTGTTGCAGTCACAATGCTGGCAAACATGGAAGCTGAAAAATTTATATTTGTATAATTTTCTTGTGATTTTCGAGACAGAGTCTCCCCATGTAAACCACTGAAAAATGATTATCTTGCCTCTCTCTCTAGTACTGATGTTACTGCAGTGTTTATTGTCTTAAATTTTTGATAGACATCTGAAAATCTTCTTTATCTTCCTGATTCCTTAGAAACAACAAACAAACAAATAAACACACCAAAACAAGTAAGAAACCTTAGGCAATGACCCTCAGAGCTCTGTCCTGACTCCAGCCTGAGGATGGACAGCGATGCCTCAACATTTCTGTCCCATTTCTGTATCTCCAGGAACTCGTCTCCTTCAGTCTCTCTGGACCAAAGGACCAGCCTTGTCAGGGTCAAAAGAAATGTGGAGGACCCAAGGCTCACAGAGCCTTTCAATTCCTCTTTGTCTTAGTCAGAGAGAGATTTCAGCTTTAATGGAGCTCCATGGCACAGCTGAGGACATCTAACGTCTTACCTCCGTGTACTCACCTGGACCTGTGTGGTGCAGACAAGCTCTGGAGCAGCTCTGGATAGGTGACACTTGCTAGGTGATATTTGTACTGTCTTGATCCATGGGGCTCTTGGCTGCCATCAGGTACTGCAAATAAAGTTTCATGTTGTCACAGTGTCAGGGGGAAGGAAGGTCACTGCAGGGCCTCAGTCCCTGAAGGACAGCTTCCCTCTCTCTCACAGTTACAACATCTGTTTTGCTCAGAACATATTTCCAGCTTAATTAGTGTTTAATTATTTTGAGAGGAAAGATGTGAGGCGAGAAATGAACAACTAACCAAGTGTCTGTATACTGAGCTTCCCACATCTCCAGAGGACCTCCTGTATACTCATTTAGGTTTTATGCTTGCTGCTTCAGTCTTTGTGAGACTTGAGTCAGAGGGCCTTGTTCCACTGGTGTCCTCCATCCTCTCTGGCTCTTACAATCTTTCTGCCTCCCCTTCCAAAAGATCCCCTGTGCTAGGAGGGGAGGGCTTTGATGGAGACCACCCAGATAGACTCCCTTTCTGCCTAATACCTGCCTGTGGGTCTCTGCTTCTGTGCTATCTGTTGCTGGAGAAAGCCTAAAGATGACTGGATAACATACTGATCTATGAGTATAGAAGAATATTATTAGGATTCATTTTCTTGATACTTTTTTTTTATTTTTTAAACCAGTAGTGTTTTGTTTTACCCTAGATCTGTACACTGTCTAGTCTCTGGTTTCTGATTACTCAAGCAGTGTTGAGTATGGGTACCTTCTTGTGGAGTGGGGTTCTAAGTAAAACCAGACATTGATTGATTGGTCCCATAAGTTCTGTGCAACTATTGTCCTGGCATATTTTCTGGCAGGACAGATTGTAGGTCAAAGGTTTCATGGCTGGGTCAGTGTCCACATTTCTCTTTCTGAAGCCTGCAAGAGTATCTCTCTACACCAAAGAGTTTAGAATGTAGAGTTTAGAATGTAGAGGTTAAGGCTCCATGTAGTCTCCAACTCAATGTGTTGTGTGGATGTTGTCCTCAGCAATGGCGCCCTGATGTCAGTTTTCAGAGAGCAACCCTTTGTTTCTTTGGATTTTTATGGGACACCTTTGGCAAACAACTCAGTGGAATGCAATCCAGTCTGACTACTGGAAGACTCAGCTGGCTATGAGAGATGACCAGTTGAGACGCTGCATTCTCTATTACTAGGAGTCCTCATGACAATGAATTTCATAGATTCCCAGGAAGTTAGCACTGTCCTGGATTTCCACATTAGAACTCAAATAGTCTACAATTCCAGTCATCTCTCTCCACACTCTCTCCTTCCACCCGATTTCCCATCTAACTTGATCCTTTTTGTTTCTGTCCCTTTATGACCCAGTTCATCCACAAAAGCCATTTTTTTTTTTTAAAGATTTGGTTAATTATTTTATACAGTGTTCTGCTTGCATGTGTGCCTGCATGCCAGAAGAGGGCACCAGATCTCATTATAAATGGTTATCAGTCACCATGTGGTTGCTGGGAATTGAACTCTGGACCTCTGGAAGAGCAGTTAGTGCTCTTAACCTCTGAGGCATTTCTCCAGCACACCCCCTCCAAATCTATTGTATTTCATCCACTTAGGGAGAGCCTGTGTCCTTCCCAGAACCTTCCTCTTTTACTAGCCTCTCTGGCTCTACATGTTGTAGCTTGGTTGTCATTTACTTAAAAGGTCAATATTCACATATAAGTGAATACATACCAGATTTATTTTTCTGTATCTGAGTTACCTTATTCAGTATGACCTTTTTTCGTTCCACCCATTTGCCTGCAAATTTCATGATGTCATTTTTTAAACTAACAACTGAGTAATATTCCATTGTATAAATGTACCAGAGTTTCTTTATCTCTTCTGTTGAGGGACATCTGGGTTGTTCTAGCTTCTGGCTATTTAAGAATAATGCTACAACAAACATGGTTGAGCAAATGTCCTTGTGCTATGAGGAAGCATCCTTTGAATATATGCCCAAGAGTGGTATATCTAGGTCTTGAGGTAGATCAATTCTCAACTCTCTGAGGAACTTCTTTTTTGATTTCCAAAGTTTCTGTATAAGTCTACACTTCCACCAGCAATGGAGGAGAGTTCCCATTGCTCTAAATCCTTGCCAGCATGAGTTGTCACTTGTGTTACTGATCTTAGCCATTCTGACAGGTGTAAGACGGAATCCCTTATTTGTAGTTTTGATTGGCATTTCCCTAATGGCTAAGGATGTTGAACTTTTCCTGAAATGTTTCTCAGCTATTTGACATTCCCCTATTGAAAATTTTATGGTTAGATTTGTACCCCATTTTAAAATTGGATTATTTGGTTTTGTGGTATCTAATTTCTTGAGTTCTTTATATATTTTGGATATTAGCCCTTATTGAATATGGAGCTGGTAAAAAAATCTTTTCCCATTCTGTAAGCTTTTGCTTTGTTTGATTGACTGTGTCCTTTGCATTACAGAAGCTTTTTGGCTTCACAAGATCCATTTATTACTTATGGATCTTAGTAGCCTGTGCTATTGGTGTTTTGTTCAGGATGTTGCCTCCTGTCTTAAAGAATTCAAGGCTATTCGTCACTTTCTTCTATCAGGTTCAGTGTATCTAGTTTAATGTTGAGGCCTTTGATCCACTTGGACTTGAATTTTGTGCAGGGTGATAAGTATGCATCTATTTGCCTTCTACTATGTGCAGACATCCAGTTAGACTATCACCGTTTGTTGAAGATGCTTTTGTTTTCCATTGTATGGTTTTGCTTTTTTTTTTTTTTTTTTTTTTTTTTGGCCAAAAATGAAGTGTCCTGTGTGGGTTTATTTCAGGGTCTTCGATTTGATTCCATTGATCAACCTGTCTGTTCTTATACCAATACAATGCAGTTTTTATTTCTATTGCTCTGTAAGACTGCTTCAGATCAAGAGTGGTGATACCTCCACAAATTCTTTTATTGTTCAGGATTGTTTTAGCTAAACTAAGTCTTTTGTTTTTCAATATGAGGTTGAGAATTGCTCTCTTTTAAGTTTGTAAAGAATTGTGTTAGAATTTTGATGAAGATTGAAATGAATCTGTAGATTGCTTTTGGTAAGATGGCCATTTTCACTATGTTAATCCTACAGATCCATGAGCATGGAAGATCTTTTCATCTTCCAATATCTTTCTCAATTTCTTTCTTAAGAGACTTGAAGTTCTTGCCATACAGGCCTACCATTGGCTTGGTTAGAGTTACATACACCAAGATATCTTATATTATTTATTGGTATTGTAAAGGATATTGTTTCTCTAATTTCTTTCTTGGTCTGTTTATCATTTGTATAAAGGAGGATTACTGATTTCTTTGAGTTATTTTTGTATCCAGTCAAACTTTGCTGAAGATGTTTATCAGTTGTAGGAGTTCTCTTATAGAATTTATTGGATAGCTTATGTATACTATCATATCATCTGCGAATAGCAATACTTTGACTTCTTCCTTTCCAATTTGTATCCCTTTGATCTCCTTTAGTTATCTTATTGCTCTAGCTAGAACGTCAAGTACTATGCAGAATACATGTGTATGTGTGTGTGTGTGTGTGTGTGTGTGTGTGGGTGATTGAGTGTGTGAGTGTGTGTGTTTTCCTTCTTTTTATTTTGTGTGTGTGAGATCATTTATTTCCGGTTTTCTTATAGGTATAGTTAACCTACTTAGGTTGGTGGTTTCCTTTTAGTACCTTCTGTACAACTGGGTTTGTAGACAGATATTGTTCAAATTTTACTTTATCATGGAATATTTGGTTTTCTCTGTCTATTGTGACTGAAAGTTTTGCAGGTTATAGTAGTCTGGGCTGGTATCTGTGGTCTTTCAGAGTCTGCAGGATGTCTGTCCAGACTCTTCTGGCTTTTAGAGTCCCAGATGAGAAATTATGTGTAATTCTAATAGGTGTGCCTTTATATGTTACTTGCTTTTTTTTCTTCTTCATTTGCTGTTTCTAATACCCTTTCTTCTGTACTTTTAGTATTTTTCTTATTATGTGCCAGGGCACTTTTTTCCTAGTCCAATCTATTCTATGGTTTGTATGCTTCTTGTACCTTTATATGCACCTCTTCCTTTAGATTAGAAAAAAATTTTTTTCTGTGATTTTTTGAAACTATTTTCTAGGCCTTTGAGCTGGGATCTTTTTCCTTTCTATAATCCTATTATTCTTAGATTTAGTTTCTTTCATAATGTTCCAGAGTTCCTGGATGTTTTGTGTCATGTGTTTTTTAGATGTAGTGTATTTTGACCATGTGTTCATTTCTTCTATTGTATCTTTAATACCTGAGATTATTTCTTCCATGTCTTATATTTTGCTGATGGTCCTTTCCTCTGTAGGTTTTGTTCATATTCCTAAATTTTTTACTTACAGAATTCCCTCAGTTTGTGTTTTCTTTATTGCTTTTATTTTATTTTCAGGTCTTGAACACTTTGATGCATTTCTTTCAGTGGTTTTTCATTTCTTGTATTCTTAAGGGATTTATTTACTTTTATCTTTTCCCCCTGGGTTCCTTTAAGGGATATATTCATTTTCTCTTTAAGCATCTCTATAAATTTTATATTGGTGGATATAAGGTCTTTTTCTTGTTCTTTAGCTATATTTACTGCCAGAGTTTGTAGGTTCATCTGCTCATCAGTCCTGTTGTCATGAAGACACTCTTTTCCTTGGTATCATCTGTCATCTCCAGCTTCTATGGGCTCTCTTTCTACTCAAGAAGTTATTGCAAATGAAACTCACTTAAAAACAGTTTTTTTAAAACAGTTATCCAGTGGGTCCAAATGGGTATAACACCCCACACTCAAGGATAGGCCCCATGTCCATAAGTTGATTGCTAAAACAAAACACAAATGTAGTGGAATTTTTTTTTTTTAACTTTTTGGTTCATACTGTTGTGTTTGGCCATTTTTTTTTTCTTACTGACCTATTGTCTGTTTATTGTGGTGTCCAAGCTTGTGTATGTTTCCATGTTTTAAAATCATAGTTTGTTTGCTTGTTTGACTGTTTCTTTTTCTTATTTGTTTTTATTTTATTTTTTATTTATTTATTGGAACTTTTATTTACATTTCAGATGTTTTCCCTTTATCCCCTTTCCCCCCTCCCTCCCAGGAACTCCCTATCCCTTCCCCCCCCCCGCCTGCCTCTATGATGTTGTATCCACACCCACCCTCCCCAGTACCTCACCTCCCGACCCTCGAATACCACCCCCCACAATGTCCAGCCTTCATGGGAACAAGAATCTCTTCTCCCACTTATATATAGCTCCCTTGCATATATAGCTGGAGCCATGGGTCCCTCCCTAAGTGCTCCCAGGCTGGTGGTTTAGACCCTGGGGGCTCTGGTTGGTTGGTTGGTATTGTTGCTCTCCTCATGGGGTCCCGTACCCTTTCGACTCCTTCAGTCTTCACTCTATCTTCTCTGTTGGGAACCCCATGATCAGTTTAATGGTTAGCTGTGAGCATCCACCTCTGAATATGTCAGACTCTTGCAGACCTCTAAGGAGACAGTTATGTTAGGCTCCTGTCAGCATGCACCTCCTGACACCCACGTCAGCATCTACCTTTGGTGACTGCACATGGGATGGATACCCAGGTGGAATGGTCTGCAGACGGCCCCTCCTTCAGTTTCTGTCCTGCACTTTGCATCCATATTTGCTCCCTTGAGTATTTTGTTACTCCTTCTAAGAGGGACTGTAGCCCCCCACCCCCCAACTTGGTCTTCATTCTTCATGAGCTTTATGTGGTCTGTGAGTTGAATCTTGGGTGTTTCAAGCTTCTGGGCTAAAGTCCAACAATCAGTGAGTGAATACCATGTATGTTCTTTTGTGATTCGGTTACCTCACTCAGGATGATATTTTCTAGTTCCATCCATTTATATAAGAATTTATCAAATTCATTGTTTTTAATAGCTGAGTAATATTCCATTGTGAAAATATACCACATTTTTTGTATCCATTCCTCTGTTGAAGGGCATCTGGGTTCTTTCCAGTTTCTGGCTATTATAAATAAAGCTGCTATGAACATAGTGGAGCATATGTCCTTGTTATATGTTAGAGCATCTTCTGGGTATATGCCCAGGAGTGGTATAGCTGGGTCCTCAGGTAGTGATATGTCCAATTTTCTGAGGAACTGCCAGACTGTTTTCCATAGTGGTTGCACCATCTTGCAATCCCACCAACAATGGAGGAGTGTTCCTCTTTCTCCACATCCTCGCCAGCATCTACTATCACCTGAGTTTTTGATCTTAGCCATTCTGACTGGTGTGAGGTGGAATCTCAGGGTTGTTTTGATTTGCATTTCCCTGATGACTAGGGATGCTGAACATTTCTTTAGGTGCTTCTGGGCCATTCATATTTCCTCAGTTGAGAATTCTTTGTTTAGCTCCATACCCCGTTTTTTAATAGGGTTTTTGGTTGTCTAGAGCCTAATTTCTTGAGTTCTTTGTATATATTGGATATTAGTCCTCTATCAGATGTGGGATTGGCAAAGATCTTTTCCCAATCTGTTGGTTGCCGTTTTGTCCTATTGACAGTGTCTTTTGCCTTACAGAAACTTTGCAATTTTATGAGGTCCCATTTGTCAATTCTTGATCTTAGAGCACAAGCCATTGATGTTCTGTTCAGGAACTTTCCCCCTGTGCCTAGGTATTCGAGGGTCTTCCCCACCTTCTCTTCTGTTAGTTTCAGTGTATCTGGTTTTATGTGAAGGTCCTTTATCCACTTGTACTTGAGCTTTGTACAAGGATATAACAATGGGTCAGTTTGCATTCTTCTGCATGCTGTCCTCCAGTTGAACCAGCACCATTTGTTGAAAATGCTGTCCTTGTTCCACTGGATGGTTTTAGCTCCTTTTCAAAGATCAAATGACCATAGGTGTGTGGGTTCATTTCTGGGTCTTCAACTCTATTCCACTGATCTTCCTGCCTGTCTCTGTACCAATACCAGGCCGTTTTTATCACTATTGCTCTGTAGTACAGCTTGAGGTCAGGGATGGTGATTCCTCCAGAAGTTCTTTTATTGTTGAGAATGGTTTTCGCTATCCTGGATTTTTGGTTATTCCAAATAAATTTGAGAATTTCTCTTTCTAGTTCTGTAAAGAATTGAGTTGGTATTTTAATGGGGATTGCATTGAATCTGTAGATTGCTTTTGGCAAGATGGCCATTTTTTCTATATTAATCCTGCGATCCATGAGCATGGGAGATCTTTCCATTTCCTGAGATCTTCTTCAATTTCTTTCTTCAGAGACTTGAAGTTCTTGTCATACAGATCTTTTACCTGCTTGGTTAGGTTCACCCGGAGGTATTTTATATTATTTGTGACTATTGTGAAAGGTGTCATTTCCCTAATTTCTTTTTCAGCCTGTTTATCTTTCACATAGAGGAAGGCTACTGATTTGTTTGAGTTGATTTTATAACTTGCCACCTTGCTGAAGTTGTCTATCAGGTTTAGGAGTTCTCTGGTGGAAGTTCTGGGGTCACTTAAGTATACTATCATGTCATCTGCGAATAGTGATATTTTGACTTCTTCCTTTCCTATTTGTATTCCTTTGACTTCCATTTGTTGTCTAATTGCTCTGGTTAGGACTTCCAGTACTATATTGAATAGGTAGGGAGAGAGTGGGCAGCCTTGTCTAGTCCCTGATCTTAGTGGGAATGCTTCAAGTTTCTCTCCATTTAGTTTGATGTTGGCTATTGGTTTGCTGTATATTGCTTTTACTATGTTTAGGTATGGGCTTTGAATTCCTGTTCTTTCCAAGACTTTTACCATGAAGGGATGTTGAATTTTGTCAAATGCTTTCTCAGCATCTAGTGAGATGATCATGTGGTTTTTTTCTTTGAGTTTGTTTATATAGTGAATTACATTGATGGATTTCTGAATATTGAACCATCCCTGCATTCCTGGGATAAAGCCCACTTGATCATGATGGATGATTGTTTTGATGTGTTCTTGGATTCGGTTTGCTAGAATTTTATTGAGTATTTTTGCATCGATATTCATAAGAGAGATTGGTCTGAAGTTCTCTTTCTTTGTTGGGTATTTGTGAGGTTTAGGTATGAGTGTGATTGTAGCTTCATAGAACGAATTGGGTAGTGTTCCTTCTGTTTCTATTTTGTGGAATAGTTTGAAGAGAATTGGTATTAGGTCTTCCTTGAAGGTCTGATAGAATTCTGCACTAAAACCATCTGGTCCTGGACTTTTTTTGGTGGGGAGACTTTTAATTACTGCTACTATTTCTTTAGGGGTTATGGGACTGTTTAGATGGTTTATTTGCTCCTCATTTAACTTTGGTACCTAGCTTCTGTCTAGAAAATTGTCCATTTCATCCAGATTTTCCAGTTTTGTTGAGTATAGGCCTTTGTAGTAGGATCTGATGATTTTTTGAATTTCCTTGGTTTCTGTTGTTATGTCTCCCTTTTCAGATCTGATTTTATTAATTTGGATACTGTCTCTGTGTCCTCTGGTTAATCTGGCTAAGGGTTTATCTATTTTGTTGATTTTCTCAAAGAACCAACTCCTGGTTTTGTTGATATTTTGTATAGTTCTTTCTATTTCTACTCAGTTGATTTCAGCCCTGAGTTTGATTATTTCCTGATGCCTACTCCTCTTGGGTGTATTTGCTTTTTGTTCTAGAGCTTTCAGGTGTGCTGTCAAGTTATTAATGTGTGCTCTCTCCAATTTCTTTTTGTGGGCACTTAGAGCTATGAGTTTTCCTTTTAGCTCTGCTTTCATGGAGTCCCACAAGTTCTGGTATGATGTTTCCTCATTTTCGTTAAATTCTAAAAAGTCTTTAATTTCTTTCTGTATTTCTTCCTTGACAAAGTCATCATTTAGTAGAGCATTGTTCAGTTTCCACATGCATGTGGGTTTTCCCTTGGTTCTGTCCTTATCAAAGACCAGCCTTAATCTGTGATGATCTGATAGGATGCAAGGGATTATTTTAATCTTTTTGTATCTGTTGAGGACTGTTTTGTGACGAATTATATGGTCTATTTTGGAGAAGGTACCATGAGGTGCTGAGAAAAAGGTATATTCTTTTACTTTAGGATGAAATGTTCTATAGATATCTGTTAAATCCATTTGGTTCATAACCTCTGTTAATTTCAGTGTGTCTTTGTTTAGTTTCTGTTTCTATGATCTGTCCATTGGAGAGAGCGGGGTGTTAAAATCCTCCACTATTATTGTGTGAGGTGCGATGTGTGCTTTGTGCTTTAGTAAAGTTTCTTTTATGTATGTGGGTGCCCTTGCATTTGGAGCATAGATGTTCAGAATTGAGAGTTCATCTTGGTAGATTTTTCCTTTGATGAGTATGAAGTGTCCTTCCTTATCTTTTTTGATTACTTTTGGTTGAAAGTCGATTTTATTTGATATTAGAATGGCTACTCCAGCTTGTTTCTTGGGACCATTTGCTTGGAAAATTGTTTTCCAGCCTTTTACTCTGAGGTAATGTCTGTCTTTGTCACTGAGGTGCATTTCTTATATTGAGCAATATTCTGGGTCCTGTTTATGTATCTAGTCTGAAAGTTTATGTCTTTTTATTGGAGAATTGAGTCCATTGATGTTAAGAGATATTAAGGAAAAATGATTGTTGTTTCCTATTATTTTTGTTATTAGAGGTGGAATTATGTTTGTGTAGGTATCTTTTTTTTGGGGTTGTTGGAAGACTACTTCCATACTTTTTCTAGGTTGTAGTTTCTTTCCTTGTGTTGGCATTTTCCATCAATTATCCTTTGAAGTGCTGGGTTTGTGGGAAGATATTGTGCAAATTTGGTTTTGTCATGGAATATCTTGGTTTCTCCATCTATAGTGATTGAGAGTTTTGCTGGGTATAGCAGTCTGGGCTGGCATTTGTGTTCCCTTAGGGTCTGTATGATATCAGACCAGGATCTTCTGGCTTTTATAGTCTCTGGTGAAAAGTCTGGTGTAATTCTTTTTTTTTTTTTTTTTTTGTATGTTGCTGAAATTTTATTGGACAGAAAATGTGAGATGTATCGGGATTTCCGCTAATTAATTAATTGGATCGTAAAGACAACAAGAATCTCATCACTGGGTGAGGAGCAGGCTTGACTTCCGAGTCTGAGAGAGGAAGGGGGAAACAGGAGGAAACAAAGGTGCCTTTTGGATGGAGAGGTGAGAGTGAAAGGAAGCAAAATGTAAACTGGGGACTGTTAGATCTGGTGGCAGATTCAGCCACCAGAAAATTTCTTTTTTTTTTTTTTTTTTTTTACATTTTCTTTTTTTTTTATTTTATTTTTATTTTCAGCAAATCAAAAAAATTTAAAAAGCATTCAAACAGAATAAAATGAAAAGAAACAAACAAGCAAAATACCAAGTGTCAGATATACTTATACAAGAATTCTATAGAGCCTTCAAACAAGCAATACTTTTTGAGTTATGTTTAAAAAATTCAGAACCACAATAAGCTCCTTCACAAAGCAAATAATATTGAAATAGTGAAATCAAGTATAAACCCAACAAAAATAAAAGACCTGTATGACAAGAACTTCAACACCCTGAAGAAAGAAATCGAAGGAGATCTCAGAAGATGGAAAGATCTCCCATGCTCATGGATTGGTAGGATTAATATAGTAAAAATGGCTATCTTGCCGAAAGCAATCTACAGATTTAATGCAATCCTATCAAAATTCCCACTCAATTCTTTACAGAGATAGAAAGAGCAATCTTAAAATTCATTTGGAATAACAAAAAACCCAGGATAGCGAAAACCACACTCAACAATAAAAGAACTTCTGGGGGAATCTCCATCCCCGATTTCAAGCTGTACTACAAAGCAATAGTGATAAAAACGGCATGGTATTGGAACAGAGACAGTCAGGAGGATCAATGGAATAGAATAGAAGACCCAGAAATGAACCCCCATACCTATGGTCACTTGATCTTCGACAAAGGAGCTCAAACTATCCAGTGGAAAAAAGACAGCATTTTCAACAAATGGTGTAATTCTTATAGGTCTGCCTTTATATGTTACTTGACCTTTTCCCCTTACTGCTCTTAGTGTTTTTTTCTTTGTTTTGTGCATTTGGTGTTTTGATTATTATGTGACGGGAGGTATTTCTTTTCTGGTCTAGTCTGTTTGATGTTTTGTAGGCTTCTTGTATGTTTATGGGCATCTCGTTCTTTAGGTTGGGGAAATTTTCCTCTATAATTTTGTTGAAGATATTTACTGGCCCTTTAAATTGGGAATCTTCACTCTCATCTATACCTATTATCCTTAGGTTTGGTCTTCTCATTGTGTCTTGGATTTCCTGGATGTTCTGGGTTAGGAGCTTTTTGCATTTTGCATTCTTTGACAGTTGTGTCAATTTTCTATGGTATCTTCTGTGCATGAGATTTTCTATTCTATCTCTGTATTCTGTTGGTGATGCTTGCGTCTATGATTCTGATCTCTTTCCTGCATTTCTATCTCCAGAGTAGTCTCCCTTTGAGATTTCTTTATTGTTCTATTTCCATTTTAGATCTGGATGGTTTGTTCAATTCCTTCACTGTTTGGTTGTGTTTCTTGCAATTCTTTAAGGATTTTGTGTTTCCTCTTTAAGGGCTTCTACTGTTCCAGTGTTCTCCTGTATTCTTTAAGGAGTTACTTATGTCCTTCTTAAAATCCTTTATCATCATCGAGAAGTGATTTAATTCTGATCTGTTTTTCTTGTGTGATGGAGTATCCAGGGCTTGCTATGGTGGAGAACTGGGTTCTGATGATGTCAGGTAACTTTGGTTCTGTGCTTGTGTTCTTGCCTTGTCTTTCGCCATCTGTTGACTCTAGTGTTACCTGTGCTCACTATGTCTGACTGGAGTCTGTCTTTCCAGTTATTTTGCTTGTATCAGAACTCTTCAGATTCCAGATGTCTCTGTGTTCCTGTGATCCTAAACTCCCCCTGCTCTGAATGCAGTAGGTCCTCTAGGATGTCTCAGGATCAGGTGCTTTCACAGGAGCAGACCAGCTAAGTGTCTGCAGACCTCTTCCCAAGTGTTACAGCTCTAGTGTTACAGCTCTTGTAACAGAAACTCTCAGACAATGGGATGATTTTCCCACATACTTTTACTTCTCCTGAGTAGGGTTATTATACACAGTTTTGGGGTGGGTTAGGGTCTCGCAGCAGATAATCCCTATTGGTTTGGTCTGAGAGCTTGGAGATGCTGCATCTACATGTGGGAGATCCTGAGGCACTATTCCTATGTAACTAGTGGCCATAAACTTCTCTATGGGAGGGGCTGTGGAGGGCTGAGACTGAGAGAAAAGACGCCGAACACCTTCCGTCCCATTAGGGTCTGGGATTCGAAGCCTGTGCTCAAACAGGTGCCCAGCTGCTTTTCACAGCCCACCACCTCACATTTATTTACATTTTTAGATCCTGGATAGTTTTGTTCAATTCCTTCATCTGTTTGGTTTTGTTTTCCTGTGATTCTTTCAACGATTTTTGTGTTTCCTCTTTAAGGACATCTATCTGTTTACCTGTGTTCTCCTGTAAGGGAGAATCCTGTAACTCCATTAAGTTTTCTTTCTTATGGTCCTCTATCATCATCATGAGAAAGTGATTTTAAATCTGAATCTTGCTTTTCCAGTGTGATGTGGTATCCAGGACTTGCTGCAGCAGGAGATTTGGGTTCTGATGATGCCAAGTAACCTTAGTTTCTGTTGCTTATTTTCTTGTGCTTGCCTCTTTCGATATACTTATTTCTAGTGCTACCTTCCCTTGCTGTCTCTGACTGGATCCTGTCTCTCCTGTGATCCTGGTTGTGTCAGAACTCCTCAGAGTTCAGCTGTCTCTGTGATCCTGTGATTCTGGGATCCTGAGATCCTCTGATTCTGGGACTGTTAGAGCACCTGTGATCCTCAGTGTGTTAGAGCACCTAGGAGTCGAGTTTCCATGTGGAGCTGGTGCCCAAGGTCTGATCAGTGCACCAGCTCAGACTGGAAGCAACCTGTGCCACTTGCCCAGCGGGGATTCCTGAGTCCCTGGATCCCGTGGGTCTCAATTATTCCTGGTGCTGGGGCAGATGTTGTGGCCTCCTCACCTATGATCCTAGGTGTGTTAGAGCACCTGGGAGTGAAGCTTTCTCTGAGTGTTGTGGGACTCAGTGTGGACCTTGTGCCCAAAGTCTGCTCAGGGCAGTGGTCCGGACTGGAAGGAAAGCTTTTTTCTTTAAACCCATATTTTTTATATTGATTCATTTTTATTTAATGTGTGTTTTGTCTACAAATATGTATGTGTTTCATGCATGCTTGAGGCCCATGGATGCCATAAGATGGCATTGGATGCCCTGGGTGAACTGGGCCTACATAGGTTTTTAAACCACTGTGTCTGGACTACATGGTTGATGTGCCTGTATCGAACATGGATCCTCTGTAGAGCAACAATTATTCTTAAACACTTCTCTATCATTCCAGCACTAGTGTTATTAAACTTTGAAATGTTTAGAGAGGAAACATTTAAATTTCTCAGAAGTTTCTCCCAATTCCGTTCCTGGATTGGGTGTGAAAGGAAGGAAAAGTCCTAAGAGCCAGGAAACTTAAGGTACTGTGGTTAGGAGTAGAAAGTTTCTTGCCCAGCAAATGACAGGACACCAGGGAGAGCACAGATCTGGCATGCAGGATGGAAATGTTCAGAAGGAGCCCTTTCCCCTGGAGAAACCAATCTCCTGTTGGTGGCATCCTATTAGCGGTGACAGTTCCTGTGAGCCCAGGGCTTGAGGATGATAAATGGCCTTGCTATGCTGTGAGGACACCCACCGTAACCCCTGCACAGACTCTGCAAGTGAGTGTTGCATCATTTCACAGCGACCAAAGCTGCCTTTCACATTGACAGAGATGCTGTGAGGTAGGGATGGCCAGGGGTGGTGGTTGAAGAGAGGGTCTGGGTTCCTCTGTCATTGTGAAAGAGGAAGGTGACAAGATCCAGGAAGAAAGCAGCTCTCGTTTTTTTTTTTTTTTTTTTTTTCACCTGCCATTTAGAATTGTTTCCTTGTCCACAAGGGAGCAGAGTGCAGCTGTGAGTGGTTCACTATGTCAGAGATGCTCAACACAGCTCAGGCAAGTACTGGAAACATGAGATGAAATTTCAGCTTGGTGTGGAAGCTTTTCTTCTCTGCAGTTTCTCCATTTTGTATGTTTGTCTTCACAGGTGTCAGAGGTTCTAGTTAATAGTATCTTATGTCTGGTGTCTTTTAGCTTTCTCAAAATTGGGGACTTGGCTCTTTTTTTTTTTTTTGTCATTGTGGAGTTTCCCTATCCAAACTCAAAATGTAACACAGTGTGTAATTAAAGAAAATTGTAGGAGAAACTGACATGACAAAAATTGTATAATAATGGCTATTAGAGCACGTTAACACTGGGCAGACACAGTCCTATGCACTATGTGCCTCTGCTCCAGTGAATCCTCACAATACACCTGAATAGTACAAAGTGCCTTCCCTACTATAGTGAGTCTTAAAGGCGCCAAGATGTTCAAAGCTCAGCATACAGTAATTAGGAAAGACATCATTCACAGATAGAATAGCTGGTTAAAAAGCTTGAGCTTCTTGATTTTACAATTTATTTTTCTCTAGTTTATTTATTTTTCTTTCTTACATATCTGGACTTTGTGTTCGGCATCTGTAGTCCATGACCCACTTTTGAAAGCTTGGTGACTTGATTAGTTTTATGCAGATTGCTCTTTGTTATTTCTTACATACTGGAGCAATGAATGAGCTTATTAAACATGTGTAGAAGTATTTCTTCCAAATCACCTTGAACAGACACATTTGTGTGTTTCTCTCCCTCTCTCCCTCTCCCTCTCCCTCTCCCTCTCGCTCTCTCTCGCTCTCTTCCTCTCCCTCTTCCTCTCTTCCCCCCCTCCCCCGCCCCATGTGTCTGTGTGTATGTGTGTTTCTGTTTGTGGCATTTTCAACTATATTAACAAGGACGGAAATCTAAAACAACTTCATTGTTATAATTTGCTATTGGCATCTCAGTGAGCACATTCAGGTACATCTGAAAACTGCCAAATTATAACTAGATTAATGTAGAAGTATTTTAAATCAAAATAAAGATTTCTTTGGTAAGTTTCTTGACTTGATGGGTAAGCTTATGCCAATCACTAAATTGGTTGAAAGGTGGAAGCTCACATCATTGGACAAATGGGAAAGTGCTAGATCCTTACCAAATGTGGCATCCGAGATGAAGTGACTTCTCCAGGATACTGAGTTTTATCAATCTTCTGGAACGAGACCAGCTGAAATGTTTCTCAGAATTGCTTTGCCAAATCATGTCTATGATTAATGTGCATTTGTAAAACCAACAGTTTCATTGAGTAACTATAACTTTTGAGTAGGCACTATGGTAATACTTACAGACTACATACAAACCAGTGTCTCTGAGGCCTGCTCATTGCCCAGTAAAGGAAGGGAGAAGATGCACAGGCTACATGGCCTTCTGAGGGCAGGGAAAGCTTATGCAATACAGCTCTAAGCCGGTGCTGTGAGGCATGGGGGATGGGCATGCCCTGGATCAGCCCTGGATAATATAGCACATATTCCTGTGGAAATGTATGCACCAATGTCAACATTTATTTGTGAGAGGTTCAAAGTAATTCAAATCTGATTTTTGATGTGGATGAGATGTCAAATTTTGGAGGACAGATAGGAATTAAGGCTGTCACGTGACGTTCTATTTGTTTCATGAAGGATAAAACAAATGGAGCAAGTTTCTGTTTCAAAGACTCATTTCTTTTTTGCTCAAACAAAGTAAAGAAACAGAGAAACAGACACCACTCATAACGTGATTACATTCAGTGTGAGATACTGGGGAGGTCTGACAGGCTGAGCGATTTCTGTTGGAGAGCATCACTAGACTAAACCCCTCTTAAAACAATTAGGAAGACATGCTTTTGTTAAGACTCTACAAGAACAGTTTTCCTGGAGTTTGGTTGCGGAAAATGTTCCCAGAAGAAACAGTAGAAACAGAACAAATAGGAATAAAAAGAAAAGCACCTTGTATGAAAATCACCCATGCAAATTGAGAAAACAATTTTTACCACACTTAGTCCCATCTTGAGGTCAATGATCTCAACTATCATATCCAGTCATTAACCTTTGTATAATTTATGATCAAAAGGCTGGGGAAGAGGAGACACCATATCATCTCTCCTGAGACCCTGGTCCACTTGAGTAAGCACAACTTTCTGAGAAGCAGCAAACTTTTTATTGGTTCAACATCATTTGAGTGATAGTTGCATGTGGGGCAGTGAAGAGGATCAGGATGAAGCACAAACACAGTCCAGTAGCCTGAGCTCACACTGGGTGAGATGAAGGAAAAGGAAGGAGCCCACAAGGCCAATCAATGCTCAGGACTGTGATGGTTTGAAAATGCCAAAATGATGTCATTCATTTAAGTTTTGTCTGGAAAGAGCATGGTTATATGAAGTTGAGCGATCAAGGATTTTCATCAAAGGCAGGAAACTATCAAGTTTATGCCCAGATTATGGCTATCATCATTTCCATGGAATGAAAAAAGCACAAACTGAAAACAAAAACAAAACAAACAAACTAAAATGAAGAACAACACTGATCAGTATAATTCCATATATGTTTACGTGATTGAGAGAGATCTTCTCATCAGATTAAGTAGAGAAAATATTACGTGTGTTTCTTAGAAAAATTTTCCTAGTATAAAGGAAGAAGATGCAGTGGAATAACATTATCCAGGCAATAGTCTTCATTTCTCTTACTGGACCAGGAACTGTAGGAAATATCCTAGTATTCATGAGACACGTGTACACTTTTGGCTTGGGTATTGCAAAAAAGCCAGTTGATCTTATTATCGTCCACTTGGCATTTTCTAACATGATCTTTATTTGTAGCACAGGGGTCAGAGATGTAGCCACAGTGTTCTATTTCAGAAACTTCCTAGGAGATATTGGCTGTAAAGCTGTGGTTTATCTGGCAAGGATGGCACGTGGATTTTCAATCTGCACCACCTGTCTCCTCTGTGTGGTCCAGGCTGTCACCATCAATCCCAGGACCACCCTTTGGACAAAGCTCAAACCACAGACATCATGACAAGTTCTTTTCTTTCTCCTCCTTTTTTGGATTGTTAATAGTCTCATAAGCTCCAACTTACTCTGCTACATCAAAGCAGGCAGTGGCCTGAACAGGTCTATAGCTTCAATGTCCATTGGTCACTGCTATATGCTACAATCCGGAAACATCATCAAGTGGCTTTTTCTCTGTCTCATGACTCTTCGTGATGTCATCTTTCAGAGTCTTATGGGCTGGAGCAGTGGGTCCATGGCTCTCCATCTGTATAAGCACCACAAGCGTGTCCTCTACCTTTACAGCTCCAGGTTTGCAAATAACTCCCCTCCTGAAATCAGAGCTACATGGAGTGTTCTCATTCTTATGACCTGTTTTCTTTTCTTCTATTGGGTAGATTTTATTCTCTCTTTCTACACAGGTTTCACAGAGACTCAAAATTTTACTTTACTAAATATTAAAATATTTTTTGAACTTGGTTATGCTAGTATCAGCCCCTTTGTTCTGATCGGCAGAAATGTCCGTGTTCCTAATGTCTTGAATGCTCAATGAGAAGTATAGAAATTACATTCTAGAGCTATTTTATATGTTAAATATATGCACATTGTTAACTGCTTTGTCGTGATGAATTTTAGAGGTATGCATGTTTGTTAGGGGTGGGGCATAGTATTTGCTATGAAGCATAGGCTGACCTTGAGGTGCCTTGGGATGCCAAATGCTGGATTACAGGCATTTCCCCTCCAAACTGACATTTGTTATAATTTCATATCACAATGTTAAATTAAACATTATAATAATACATTTCATTTTCTTCAGAAGTCTGGCACCATACATTCTTAAGTTCAGGGTTTATAGGAAGGTAGACAGCAGATTCTTATCATTTTTCCCAAACCACCATTCCTGTCATGTGACTTTTAGCTTGTTATTAGCACTGGGGATATTACTTTAGGTAATGCTACTGTCAGAAATCAGTATTTCAGTTTTTATTCCAAAGCCAGAGCATGAGAGCAAGATAAGGTAGGTGGAGGTGAGGAGGGGACTTATCAGAGCTGAGCTTACGGGGGAGAGTGAAGATGACAGTGAGACAAGTAAAGTCACCAGAGCAGGACACTTGGGGTCAATAACTATATGACACGGCTGGGTTCCAAAACTGCCGAGAAACATAGTGTTGATGCAGAGGGACAGTTATAACCAGATGAGGCCTTAAAGAGACACAATAGAGCCTGGGAAACAGCCTCTCTCACATGGTGCCATGGCAGGTCTGGAGACCGTGCTCCTGGCGAGGCCTCACTGGCACACTGATGTGTAAACACCTCATTGTCAGACTGTTAGCACTGCAGCTTCCAGCTCTGGCTCCTGGTCACTAACTATGGCCTGTACTGAACATCCCAGTGTTTGTTAGGCCTCCTTGCCCCTTGAATCCCAGACTCTATCTTCCCTTATGCTGTGCAGGTATACTTTGTTGGCCCACAGACAAAGGAACCACAGTGAGAAGGAAGCACAGGGGATCTGCTTGGTGAAACCAAGATGGCACAGCCTTGCCAAGCAGCAGGACATTGGTGCTGCCAAACACTCCACAGCCTCCAGGCATGGAGTATTGATAGAATCCAGAAATTGTATCGACCCTGCATCCTCAAGGTACTGTACTGCATCCCAGGGAGACTCCTGACTTCTCTGAGCTGTGTGACTGCCACTCCTGAAGGGATGCAGGACTGTGAAGGCCTGTTCACCAAAGCTGCCCATCAGCTCACTGCAGTTCCTCACCAGGATAAACAGAAAAACCCGAACATTTCTTGCGAGGAATGGGATTGAAGTGCTCTCTCTGCAGCTGAGCTGTGCCTGGAGATGATTCAAGACTGCCTGAACTCTTTCCCTGACCCGAGGGAAACTCTGCAGACTGAAGAAAGAGATAGTCTAGGCTGTGGGTCTCTAAAATACTGCTTTTTTTCTAAAATAAACTAGGTTTGTAATGTTTTATAATATAGATTAAAGACCACTGTTGTGGTTAGTTTCTCTGTTAACGTGTGTCACAAATTTGAATTGTCTGAGTAAGGAGCTTCACCTGAAGAACTGTTCTGTCTTGATGGATGTGGGAAAATGTACTCCAAGTGTGAGTGGCCCCTTACGGTAAGAGCCCAGGTTAAAAGTGTGTGTCAGAAGGAAGACCACCCTGCCTCATGCTTGCTTGTCTTCCCTCCTGTCTCTGAGTTGATTTGTTCATGTTCCTCCGGCTGGGGCTGATTCCCTTGCTGAGAGTAGAACCAATGGCTCTCTAGGAAACTTCCAGGTTTCTGGAGCCACATTGGGACTACTGAGGTACCTGCCGGTGAACTAACAACCAGTTATGACCTCCGCTGAGACAGCTGTGGTGAGCCTTACGAGCTCAAGTACCAGGTAAAACACTTGGTCTTAGCATCTTCCATGTTCTTTAGTGCTTGTTACTACTTTAAAGCTGACTTAATAACTTCTAGCAATATATATGTTCATTTATCTCATATTATCTCTATATATGTATATGATGTATATAAAATGTTTTCCATCCTTGGTTCTGTTTCTCTGGAGAACACTGACTAATACTGCCACCTTTTCCAGAGTGTTGTGAGTTAGATGCATGGCTAGGGATGAGGGCTGTCTCTAAAACAACATTATGTGTGTGGACGCACCTGTGTTCCTATGGAGTGGGTGAGAAGGAGAGGTCACTACCTCACATGATATTTATGTCCAAAGCATTTTATTTTCTGTAATTTCTCATGTATTATTGAAAATAAAAGTGGTATATAATTAACTTTGAATAGATATAATTTTGATACAACTCTGAAACCTCACAGATGAGCTAAATTAACATATCCATTTGCTATTTCATTATCTTTTCCTGGGTAAAGTGAAAGTGCCTGAAGTCTCCGTGAATTCCCAGTGCACACCACAGCACCATGTGTTCACTACATCTATGGAATTACATTACTTTAGGGCAGCCTTGTTCCTGGGACCAACAGCTCACGTACTCCCCACCTCCGTGTCCAAGAGAAGCACAATTCTGCTTTCTATCTCTGTCTGCTCAGAGACTCAGAGGTGTGACTACAATTTCTTTGAGGAAGTCCTAGGAAATGTTTGTGAAAGAGTTATTTACCTAGAAAAAGTGTCTCTGCATCTTTCTACTTGCTCTGCCTGTCACCTCAGTAGGGTCCAGGCTGTCACCATCAGAGCCAGGACCACTCCATGGAGAAACCTTCAACTGCAGACTACATAAGAAATTTTTTGATCTCTAACTTTCTAATAAAGCTACAAATATGTCTATTTTGTCACAGAAGTTAGTAGCATGATCAGATCTGGAGTTGCAATGCATTGTGGATATTGTACTGTGCTACAGTTACTGTTATAGAGTTTGTGACCCCAGGGAAAAGGCCACAGATGTGGTGCAGAGTATAATTTATTAAAGCTGCTACCAGAACTACAGTCTATGAGCCAAACTTGAGACTGCCGTGGGAAGGCAGGTGAGGGAAAGACATTTAAAGGTGAAAACGCAAGAAGACCTTGAGCATCACCATAATCAAGGGAAGAGCTGCTCTGCTCTGCCATGATTAGATAGTCCAGGCAATAGTTCTTGTTGTATGTCTATATAAGCAGGATACAGAAGTCAAACGGCAGCTAGTCAAGGCTACAGCTGTACATTTCTGTGCAAGGGTCACGGAGTCTGGGTACTGGAACTTTTCTTCCAAGTATTGAAGTCAGAGAAATCTGTTAATAGATACCATGGAGGATACCCACCATAAAATGGAGTTTCTTTAGTCATCACATGACTGTCTAGGCATCTTGATTAAGCTCATTTTCTCTGACAGTTAAAAAAAATGTCAAGGCAGGGAAAAGAATATCCAACACAGAAGAAAGAAACACTGGACAGAATGAAGAAAGGCTTTTATTAGGGATGAGGACACACAAACAATGAGGACACACACACACAGTGAGGACACACAGAGATGGGCCCTCTGCAGAGCAAAGGGGGACTTGGAAAGCTGAAGCCCAGGGTCTGCTTGAGAGCTGGCTGTTCTAAAGATCTTTGAGGGGTTCTTCTCCCTACTTTAAGCTTGTTCAGGTTGAACAAAGGAAGGGAGTTGATGTTTACAACTGTGGTGTAAACAAGTCCTTATCTAGCCTCTAGCTTCTGAGACCAGTCACAGGCAGAGGCCCTCCTGGCAGGAAAAAAGCCTTACAAGTCTTAAAGCCTTTGTCTCTGGATTGAATGTTTGCGTTCTCTACTATCTATTACTGGCCCTCATCTGTCTGCCTATCAGGGACCAAATTTCCTGTCCTCAGTGCCATCCTCACAGACAGTGAGGTGAGGAGTTTCTCTTCTCTCTCTCTCCTCCCCTCCCCTCCCCTCCCTCCCCTCCCCTCCCCTCCCTCCCCTCCCCCCTCCCCTCCCCTCCCCTCTCCTCTCCTCTCCTCTCTCTCTCTCCTCTCCTTTCTCCTCTCTCTTTTTCCAAACTTTCATCTTCCCCTCAACCTTCTCCCTCTTCTCCATCCCCCTCTCTTCTCTTTGTGACATAATATTTCAGAGTCTCATGGGTTTGTGCAGTGGGTCAGTGGTACTATGCACTGGTTCATATGAAGGTCAGTGGTTCCCTTCCTGTATAGACATCCCAGGTGTGTCCTCTACCTCCACAGCTGTACATCAGTTCAGACATCAGAGCTTCGCAGTGTTCTCATTCTCATGACCCGTTTCCTTATCTTCTTATCAAGAAAGTTTCTTTTCATGTTCTTATGTGGGTTTTAACTTTTCACCATGATTATCCCATTTATTCAAGCTTTTCCATTTTGATCAAACTGTGACAATTCCCATAGTCAAGTTTTAGAATTGAAGAAAATTATTTTATACATTATTTGGTCCCTTTTCTGTGGACCCTGAGCAATGACTAACCCTGTTTAACTCTAACAACTCCCAATTGCAACTCTAAGAACTTTCTTAGTCACCTTCCCACCCATCTCCCTGAGAAAACCTAAGAAGAGATAGTACTGTCCAATCTTTCTGGACCAGATCTCTCTTCAGAGACCCAGCATACTGCTGTCTGTGCCTGGTGTTAATAATGCTTCTAATAAACTTCTTACCCTCACCTTAGTGTTACCCTTGATCCCTAAACATAAAATGTTTCACTCTTTTGATACATGCATCTATATTACTAAATGATGTTTCAATACCTTTTCTCAGCCCCTTTGTCCTGATCAGCAGGGATGTTAGTGTTGCTAAAGGATGAGGGGCACACTGACAAATGCATCAGTTACTCTTTACACTCATTCCTCCATGAATGAAAAGCACACATATATGTTTATGTGTATATATGTATATCTCTATACATTAAAAGATGAAAAGTACATACATAAATACATACATATGTATATATGCTAAGGCATATATAGCCAGCTGGCATTCCTAATATTCTAATAAAATCATTAATTAATCATGGCCTTTTAAAATAAATTTGCATTGGTTTTACCACAATCTGTCCTAGGCAATCTAAGACTGGTCAAGGAGTCTAGAAAGCAGAATGACAGATTCTTACCCACCTCCTTCTCCACTGTAACATCATGTGACTTCGGATCTCTTTCTTACTTGGAAAAAAGACTGGGGATGACTCCATTATCAGGAAGCTAGACATAAATAAATAAATAAATAAATAAATAAATAAATAAATAAAAATAAAGAATACCTAATGATCATCCACACTCATATCCCCTCAGTGCACTTCCGTGGTTATCAGGTCAAGGTAGTTCCCAGCACCTCATATTTGCCATGGGCTCCCCCAGGAGCTGTGAGCATGAGACCAACAGGGAAAGTGGTGTCAGGATGTAACTGTCCTTGAGGGAGAGCAGATATTCTAAAGAGAGACATTGTCCCCTCCTTTTCACAATCAGAGTATTGAATCAATAAATGTAAAGATTAACATTTGCCCAGGAGTTAGTCCAATCCCTGGGGAAGAGAAAGACTCAAGCCCTGGCACTGTCAGAGGAGGAGCTTGCTTTCCCAGACAGGCTTCACACAGTTCAGAAAATACACAACACCTTCTCTTGATTTTCTCTCTATTACAGAATTGTAACTAAAATGCTCTAGCAGGCCTGAGCATTGTAGACACAGGCCCAAGTATGGCAAACATGGCACCTTTTGCCTTTTCCACTCCCCTCTTCCTTGCTAAACCAGTAGATTACATTCCTAAAGCTAGCCACCAAGGTTTATTCCCTTATTTGGTCGCTTTGTTATGCCTGACTCATTCCTGAGGTCAAACTATCAACACATCAAGGTCCAGCCATCTAAATGCATTATTTTGACTAACCTGATTAAAATATCCAATGAGAACTCACCAACAGGCCCTAACTCATTCCAACACAGACCTCTTCTTCATCTGTATTAAAATTAATACTTGCAAACTCCTTGCTGCTGTTTCTACCTGATTCAGCTTCATCCACCTTGTCTCTTCCCCTTGCTTAATAAAGGACCTCTTTGTGTTTTGTGTTTTGTATTTGGATATACATAACTTAAAGTACAGAGAGGGGCACCTGCCCATGGTTCCTTCAGTAACATTGTTAGAGAAAAGTGGGGAGGATGGATGATTCTTTTACTCTCTGGTTTCACCAAACCACAAATTAATCCATTTGCTTAATGATTTTGTTTCCTAGTTTCCTAAAGAAAGCAGTGGACTTATGAAATTTTTTTGCAATGTCTATTTTTTATGTGTGTGCATCTTTACACACACACACACACACACAACACACACACACACACCACACACACACACACACATTTGTGCTAATCTGCAGACCCAAGACTTAGGCTGATGTCAGAATCTTCAATCTTCTACTTTCCTTCAGTGAAACACAGAGCACAGCAAAATGGCTCATCCTACTTCCCAGTTCCTCCTGGGAAAACCTGTCCTGGCTTCTGAGGCTGGCACTACTGGCAGGCTGCCACCCCACCCCACCAGGCATTTAAGTGGGTGGCACTTACACTTGGAACCAAAGTACTTTAAACACTGAGCCACATTCCTAGCCAGGGTCTATTCATCTCAAATGCCAGTCTGTTACAAAGGAATATCCTTTATAAGAGGTGAGCTCTGAGACACAATGGAGGTCACCAGTGATCCCCAGAATGTCCTCTGTCTGAGAGTGGCCAGTTTTCTCTTCAGATCTCCCAGGTGGATTCTGCATAAAGGGCTCTCTTTCTAATATTTTACCTTTGATTGAACAAACTAGTCAGAGCACTACAAGTTTTAATTGATTTTGTTTGTTTATATTTCACAGACATAGACGAAACTTAGAAAATTTCTAAACAAAATAGCACAGACATTAGACACCCAGTCATTTGCAATTTGGCCTTTAATCCCAGCACTCAGGAGGTAAAGCAGGGAGATAGACAAATTGAGGGCAGCCTGATTTACAAAGTGAGTTCCAGGACAGCAAGTACTACCCAGAGAAACACTGACTCAAAAAAAAAAAAAAAAAAAAAAAAAAAAAAGACATCGGAAAGAAGTAGTCTTTGATGGACTAGAAAAAAAAATCATTTTTAAAAATTCTATCTATCCTGATATATATAATGTAAAACTGGATTAATCCAGAGAGAACTGGATTTCTCTCTGCACCTGGATTCCCCCATTCAATAGATGGTGTAGACACCCTTGTTTTCTCAAAAGCTCTCATTTCAGTTACAGAAAAGTCATTTTCAGATTCTTTCATGTGTCAGCTGGACATACACATATGGAGACACCATCACTCAAGGCATGGAGGGAGAACAGTCATTCCTCTCTCAAGGAAACCCAGTGGTGCTTCTCTTCATAAAATAATGATGTCATCACTTCTACTCTCATGCACACACATTTATTTACATCATTTTGCATCCAGGTTAGGAAGTTGCCTCCTAGTCTCTAGATTGAAAGTATCTGGAATGGCCACACATGGGCACACATATATTTCAGAAATGTCCTCAAATCATTTTATAATAAGTAAGCATTGCCTGTGGAATAAGGCCAAGGTTGAGAAGGTACTGATAACTCAAGTGCCATATGATATTTACTGTGCAAGGATAAAATAATTAAACGAACTTTACTACTGATGCTCACATGTAGATAAGGAACACAACACCTATGTTGGGAACTTCCTCAGGAACCAGAAGCCCAGGGTGCTGAGCATCATTTAGTCTATTTCTGTCTAACAAGGGCTATAAAAGAGAAGCAAGTGACTCGCTGTGTATATGACAGAAGTTAGTCTCCTACCAGCAACATAGGCTAGCACTCTGGGAAGGTGAAAATAAGTCAGGAAATTGGGGAAACTCAGTACATGGAAGCTTGGTTAATTGTTCATTTTCTCACCTCACATCCTTCCTCTCAAAATAATTAGACCATAATTAAGCTGGAAATTACTGCTGAGCAAAACAGATGCTGTAAGTGTGGGAGAGAGAGAAGCTGTACTTCAGGGACTGAGGCCCTGCAGTGACCTTCCTTCCCCCTGACACTGTGACAACATGAAACCTGAAGTCTGTAGTACCTAATGGCAGCCAAGAGCCCCACAGATCCAGACAGTACAAATATGACCTGGCAAGTGTCACCTTCCCAAAGCTGCCCCAGAGCCTGTCTGCACCACAGAGGTCCAGGTGAGTACATGGAGGTAAGACCTTAGATGGCCTCAGCTGTGCCATGGAGAGATTCATTAAAGCTGAAGTCTTTCTCTGACTAAGCCAGGGAGTAGCTGAGAGGCTCTGTGAGCCTTGGGCCCTTCACATTCCTTCTGAGCCTAACAGGTCTGGTCCCTGGGTTTAGAAAGATCAAAATAGACCAATTACTGAAGATACAGAAATAGGACAGAAATGCTGAGCCATTGCAGTGCATCCTCAGGCTGGAGTCAGGACAGAGCTCTAGGTAGATCTTCGAGGTTACCTCCTTATTTTTTAAAAGGATTCAGTAAGAGAAGATTTTCATATGTCTATCAAATTCTGGAGACAACCATAATACACTCTATTAAGATACATACTAGAGAGATTGTCACAAGATCATTGCTCAAGTGTAGCCTGGTTAACACAGGGAAACTCTGTCTGAAAAATAATGACAAAAGAAAAGAAAGACTCTTTTCATTAGCCTCATGTTTGCCAGTGTTGTGACTTCAACAGTGTCGCTGGTGTTTGTAGGTTGTACTTTTCAGTTTTGATGCATTTCCATTTTCGAAATACAGGCAGGTTTTTCTTTTACAATAACATAACTCCTAAGTTCATGGTTTTCCTTTTATATCTATCCTTAAAGTCTCTCAATTATATCACATAAAATTATATACATTTATCTTAACTATAGTCATTGTATGTCTGCTGGATATAAAGAAATATAAGCCACTAAGTGTACTAGTTACTATCACCATCTTGAGAACGGCTGCTATTAAGAATCCAGGCTGTGAACTAGTACATCCTGAAACAGCTCATCTTAACTGTATCCCAGTGCTAAGCCACGAACAGCAATACTCTCTTTGTTGTTTGCTTATTTGCTTGCTTGCTTGTTTTAGAAAACCAGCATGAAAGATACAGACTGCCTAAGGCTCTTGGGGAGTCACACCATTTATGGTATCATCTATGTATATAAACACAAGTTTATCCTGTCTTTTAAATTAATATTTTATAGCATTTCTCAAGATAATCTGAAAGATGAATCTCCCCTTCCATCTCTGAAAATCCATTTCTGTAGAAAGAAATCATGTATTGGAATATAATAATCAGCTCTCAAATACAATTTAAAGTTTGGAAAGGATACTAGAAAACGGGTAATTCCCAGGAAAGCAAACATTAAATGAGCAAGAGAATGTTAATATTTTCTGTGGGAGTTAGGGTGAATTATTACAGGAATTTTGACAGATTCTACTCTCTTACTAATCACTAAGTACCAAATATGTTAATAAATGCTGATGTATTTGGTATTGATGTCTGAAACATATTTCATTATGTACAGATATTTAGGATAGCACTGGGATATCTAGGATGCACAGATACAAATGATAATTACCTCTTTGGCAGAGGAGCTATTGAAAGGCAAATTAAAGTCATGAGGCCACCTAGACCCAAATATATTATCAAGGCTAGGTTTATGAGAGTCACATTTTAGATCACGAAGACATAGACATTAAAAGTAATCCTGTGAATTTAACAGGAAGTAGATCAGGGAACAGAGGCATTCCAAGTACTCAGAGTACACGCAAATACATAGAGACCCTGAAATATCCAGACGCCTCTTATTTTAGAAAAGATGTCTAAAGCTTACCATAAATCCCGACTAATGACAATGGAATTCCTGAACATGAAGAAAACATCTTGCAGAGGTCTAAGTCCTGTAGTCAGCTCAGACTGATGTAGAAGAAAGCAGCCTGCCTGACAAACAGGTTGGAAGAGAAACAGGGGGAGAAGCAGGCAGTATACAAACTGACATAACTGCTGCTCACAAGGCCCCACAGAGACAAATGCCACCATGTCCTCTTATATGGGAGAGTCCCTGCTCACAACTGTATCCCTCAACATACTGTATGCTTTTGAATGCAGCCATACTGAGAATCCTTAACTCATAAACTACACTCATCAAATGGCATCAGCTAACACCTGATGAATCAATCCCCTTCTCCCATCCTCCTTATCAGTAACAGTTGGTCCACAGCTGCGCCATGCTTCCTTAAGTGCTCTGAGGTCAGTCCTTGGGGTCAGAGATGCCCTGAATCTTCAATTGGGATGACAGCTCTCTGCTAACCACTATCCTAGGAAGCACCACAGCCCTCCTCTAAACACTTTCCCAGGTTGTACCCTGGTGGTTACATAAATTTTCAACATTTCTTTTGATGATTCAGGGTTAAATATATAGCTTTATTTGGGAAGGTTAAGCTATTTGACTTGACATTGAGGACTAACATTAAAAGGGCCAGTGACTGAGATGTAAAGTGAATAAGTATAATAATAATAATAATAATAATAATAATAATAATAATAACAATAAAATAATTAACATGCAAAAATAACTAGTGAGTGTTTATATAGAGTGAAATCATAGAATGGTCAGTATATAAACTTTTAAAATATAAGATGTAGAAATTGGGGCTTGTGAGATGGCCTAATGGTTAAGAGCACTGCTTGCTCTTCCAGAGGTCCTCAGTTCATGTCCCATTACTGAAATGGTAGCTCAGAACCATCTATAATGGATCAGATACCCTCTTCTGTCATGCAAACATATGCAGAGAAACAGAGCACTCATATACATAAATAAATAAACCTAAAGAAAAAAGATGTAGAAATTGAAGTTTTGAAGCAAATGCAAATCTAGAAATTGTTATTCTAATGAAGATACAAGTGGGAAAGAAATATTCAACAAAAGAGAAGATAGTATGAAAGGTATTACTAACTCTGACAGGTGTTACAGGTGTTGAGCAGCAGGGTTTCCCAGTGTCTGTGTGTGATGTGGGGAAGGCAGACAGGTTCAGCATGAGCCTTGGGCTTAGGAAATTCTGTGGGGAAATATGATGAAGTACAATGAGAAACAGGAAGAAATTTTGGTTGGGGAAACTTGGAGTTCAATTTAACTATGCTGACAGTTAACAAGGACAATGCATACACACACACACACACACACACACACACGCTCACACACACATTTGAATAAGTCAATTGTGCTAGTGTAGAGCTAAAAAATAAAAATCTTCTTTAAAATTTGAGATTTAAATAGCCATTATAAAACTCACCTGTCAGAGCACACACAATATCCCAGAGTCCACAGGGAAAGGAGGAGTTTCAAGGAACCTCACCTGCAACATTGCATGTGTCCATGGCTGCTTCATGAATTCCAGAAAATGCTATTATGCAAAATGTGTTTTTCAGATCCATGTCTGGCATTACTAATACTTTCTCGAAAAAATGTTTACATCCTCAAAAGAAGTTTTTCTACCGAGGAAGTAAAAATGGTTTTGCAGTTTATTAAGGAAACAATTTTTCTCTTCATGACTGTGTTTGGCATTCTGGGGAACATGTCTGTTTCTGTGAATTACATGTTCAGTTGGTGGGGAAGCCCTGAGAAGAAACCCATACACCTTATTCTCATTCACTTGGCTTTTACAAACATCATACTTCTGCTTTCAAAAGGATTGCCGAAGACAGTAGCAGCTTTTGGTTTGAGAAACTTCCTGGATGACATAGGCTGTAAGATCATTGTTTACCTGGAGAGGGTGGCCCGTGGCCTCTCCATCTGCACCAGCAGTCTCCTCACTGTGGTCCAGGCCATCATCATCAGTCCCAGAGCATCTGGGTGGAGCCGACTCAGGCCAACGTCTGCATGGCACATCCTTCCATTTTTCTCATTCTTTTGGATACTCAGTGCTTTAATAAGTATGAATCTAATCCATTCCATCAAAAGCATAAGCCTGAATATGTCACAGCTTAAGAATGGTGACAACTATTGTTATTTTACACTAGAAAGTCTGAAAATAAAATGGATTGTTCTTCCTCTCATGGTCCTGAGAGATACAGTGTTCCAGGGTGCCATGGGAGGGGCCAGTGGCTACATGGTATTTCTTCTCCACAAGCATCACCAGCATGTCCTCTACCTTCAGAACTCCAAACTTCTCTACAGAACTCCCCCTGAGCTGAGAGCTGCTCAAAGTGTCCTCCTTCTGATGCTCTGTTTTGTTTTCTTCTACTGGACAGATTGTGCTCTTTCTCTGTTTTTAAGTCTGTCATTAGGAGACAGTTCCTTGATGATAAATATTCAAGAGTTTCTGACCCTTGCTTATGCAATCCTCAGCCCCCTTGTGCTTATTCACAGGGATGGGCTTATACCTGAATGTTCACATTCTAAGTGAAGAGAAACTAAGAAAATATGTCTCTCTTATTTGTTTAATAAGTGTGAAAGAACTGTCATTTCTGCAATATTGTAGGTAAGACAAAATTCCACAAGCAGTGTAAGCGTGTGGTTATTCTCAAACAATCTCCTTGGTGACTCAAGCCTTGAACTGAGTGTAATTCTTAGCAAATTATAATGCTAAGGAAATTTCATTCTGTATATTGCTACCTTTTTGAAGGGGCTTTATATTTTTTAACGTTTCTATATTTGTGTTCATTTGTTGTGTATGAATAGCTTGCCTACATGTATGGGGCCTGCAGCTGCTGGAAAAGATCATCAAATACCCTTTGACTGACTGGCATTAAACACATGGCTCTGAAAAACAATATGATTGTCAGAAATTGAGCCTGTGTCCTCTGGAAGAACAACCATCGCTCTTAACTGATGAACTATCTTTCCAGCACCAAGAAAGTAGCTTTAATTAGGATTTTTAAATCTGATTTTATTACTACCATAATTGGAAGTATGAAAGTGAATTTAGTAGATCTTATCAAAATTCATAGTGATTAAATCATGTTTGTCCAATCCTGATCTTGTACCTGAACTTGTGCTTGCTAAATGTTAATACAATGAGGCTATTTTAGGCTACTTCAAAGTGTCTGTACTTATTTATCCCCAGAAAAGATTTTACAAGGCTATGAAAGAATGACATGTTCTGTACATTTAATCAAGAGGGACCCAATTCACTAGTTGCAGAGCTTAAATGCCCTGAAACATTTCATTAGTGTTATGTTCCTGAAGGTTCTCTACAGGAATAAAGACTGTAGATATGGGCTAAATAGTTAACAAATAAACAGTGAACTTTCATTTAATATTTGTCTATAGTTCCTATGTTGATTAAAAAATGTGATTTAAAAAAGGCAATTGCCTTTTGTTAGTGACTGAAGTAGACCAAGGCTGTTTGCAGCTGACCTTTGTTAATGCCCAGGTGCTCTCCTCAACAACATCCAGCCCTTTATCACCAAAGAGCTGCAAAAGGATCTGATGATGGTGATGCTGCTGCTGCTGCTGCTTAGATGTACCAGAAAGTAAGAAAAGAGAAAGATTAAAGATGTCATTGCTGTAAGAGAAAATGCTCAGATACCATTGGAGACTGCAGAGAATAACTGCACCTATATAACATGGTCCAAAAGTCATTTAAGGTCATGTGTCCTCTCCCTCCATGGCCTGGGTAAAAAGAGCAGCACCTGTGATAGTGGATCCAGTATACTGCTACATAGGACTCTTCAGTGTCTGAGGAGCAGTGGTGTGGGAGGGGCTGTTAACATTATATTAGAAATGCTTCTCTTCACTTTTACCCCATTACTCGGGCATTGCTCGTCTGTTTATTAAAATTACGCTTTATGGCTGAGCAGGACTGTTTACCTCTGTATTCCAGTGCTTGGGAGGACTGCAACTTTGAAGCCAGTCAGTTCCTACTTGTGAGACTTTGTATCTTATGTTTCTTTAAAGGAAAAAAAGAACAAAATGAACATATGTCCTTGCACATGAATAAAACTTCCCTAATTTACTGAAACAGATGCGTAGCAAGGTGTAAGAATCACAGAGAATAAGAAAATAAATACTCCATGTCATTAAATAGACAAAATACCAAATGTTCAGATCATAGAAAAGTTATTGACATCTGCAAAGCAGAAAGAAAAAGTTACTTGCAAAGACATAGCCAACCAAATAATAACTGGCTTCGCTATGGAGACTTTGATCAGAAGGATTCAGATCAGTGCTATGCAGGATTTGAAAGCACACAGATGTCAACCCAGACAACTATACAGAACAGAAATGTCAATCATAATTGAAGGAGAAAAGAATGCTTTCCACAGAGAAGAGATTCTTGGTCCCATGAAGGCTGGACATCGTGGGGTTGGTATTCGAGGGTAGGGAGGTGAGGTTCTGGGGACTGTGGGTGTGGGTACACCATCATAGAGGCAGGAGGAGGGGGGAAGGGATAGGGAGTTCCTGGGAGGAGGGGAAAAGGGGTAAGGGGAAAACACCTGAAATGTAAATAAAAGTTCCAATAAAAAAAAATACTGAAAAAAAAAAAAAAAAGAATGCTTTCCATACTAAAAACAGATTCAATTAATTTATTAGCACTAAGCCAGCAGAGGATCTGGAAGGAATATTTAAGACTGATGTGAAGGTTAAACACACTCAAGATTTAATTAAAAGAGGTCTAATAAATCACTGCAAATCAACTAATTGCACATCGTTTATTTCAACTCCCCCTCCATTTCCACACTGACTTGTCTATAGGACGCATTTTCTCAGTTGAGGCTCCTCTTCCCAGATGAGTCCAGCATGTGTCAACCTGACAGGAAACTAAACAGCACACTGGCATTCCCTGACCAATTTGCAGACTGCTGTTCCATGAAAGAGGAAGAGTCTCCTCTTGACCCAGCAAATATTTCCTGCTTGTCTCTCCCTGAGAAGAAGGCCTTGTGAGTGTTCTAAGTTTGGGGAGTTTTCCTTGACTTGTGAGTCTCCATCATCTGTTCAGGATGGAATTGTTCCACTTGAAGGAAACAGCTATGCAGCAGTGCCCCATGATGCAATCTATTGGTGTACAAACTTTCATGGAAGTTTGTACAGGACTGGTGGCCAGACTGTAAGTTGGAGTATCAAACCCACACAGCATTCTTTGAAGAAGAACTTTATCCCTTGTATTTTCTGGGACCATCATTAATGGTCTTTAATTCACCTGAAATTGTATTATTAACTCACTTATCCTTACAAGGTTCCCTAGCACTTTGGAAACGGTACCATTAATGACCAGAGAAGACCCCTCTGCTGTTGGGAGTTAGCTGCTCTTACTGGTCACCTCCACTCTGCCCCGTAAGCTTAACCCAGATGAACATGGTCTCCTGACATCCTTCTTTCTCATCTTTCCCCTATGCACACTGTTACTGGGGAGCCTGTGGGCCATACTATAGAGGCACGCTTTGCAGATTCAGTGAATTGAGATAACACACTCTATGTAAACCAGCAGCAAGTATTTAAGAATCCCTTTATAGACCACCTTCAATCCCACCCATCCCAGGTCTTGTGGCCTGGGGCTAAGGTGGAAGATACTTAAGTGACACTATGATGCACACATATGTGATGGATACATGGGCAAGGCAGAATACATGGTGGGGAGATGGGAGACAAAGAGAAGCAGAGCAGAACAGTTTGTGCACCATGGAGAGAGGAGGGACTGGCAATATGAAGATGCTGAAGAACAGGCCAATATGAGGAGCCTGTGCAGCCACCTGAGGATATGTTTCTGTTTGTGCTGCAGCTGAGGACCATATCTGGTCCATGGCCCTACCATAGTTGGAGTCTTTTTGATGCCATGGTCACCGAGGGACATTTAGAAACTCTTTGTATGGGCTGTTGCCTGGAACCATGTTGATGTCCAGGGGCCATTCTGCTCCCCGTCAAACTGCTCTGGGTGGCTTGTGCTGTCATCTGGAGTCATGGTGGTGTCCAGACTCAGGCTGCCGTCAAGGGTCATGACCACAGGATCTCCATGACCCTGGGCAAATACAGGATAACTGAGAGGGGTCTCATGAGGGTCCAGAATTGATAGTGTAGCAGATGTCAGAGGCCTTGAACCAGACCACTGACTCATTGCAATGAACATTTGCAAGTTAAGCTAGTTGGGCAAAGGGGTTTACACACCACAGCTCCCATTACCACTACAGTGAACGAATGTGCGATGGAGAGGCAGGAGAGACTGTGGAGCAGAGTGGTACAAGTAAGGCAGAACTGGAGACGCCAGGGCAGTGACCAGAAGAGAAAAGGCTGCAATTGATAGAGGAGCAAGTCACACCCAGAGGTGTTGGGGAGGCTTTTTAATTTTAATTTTTTTTGTTTATTTTTCTTTAGGGGTGAGATTATAAGGGGGTGTAGATATAGAAGGATGGGAAGTGAGTAGGATTGGATGCATTATGTGAAATTCCAAAACAATCAACAAAAATTATATTAAGAGGAATCATTTTCTAAAAGTACCCATCAGTATTACTGTGTGTTCCTGTGTCTGTTTTTCACTCAGTTCTCTGTGATAATACACTTTGTTCTTATTCTAGGTTGGCAAACAGAAAGAAAGAAAAGTGAAAAAAAAAAAAAGACTCAAAAGAAAGAAGGCAACAGTGCTTCTCTTTAAAAGGCCTCAGTGGCTCATGTACTTAATCCCAGATCTCTCAGGAGGCAGCAGCAGATGGATCTCTGAGTTCCAGGCCAGGTTGTTTTACATAATGAGTATCTATGGATACACAGAATCAGCCTGTCTCAATAATAATGATGACGATGATGACAATAATAATGAATTATGCTTAGGAGTACCAGAAAGAATGAAAAGATAAAGAGTAAAGATCCCACTAATGTAAGAGGAAATGCTCAGATACCATTGTACACATGCACTCGAGCACACACACACACACACACACACACACACACACACACACACACACACACCGTGGTCCAAAGGTCATTTAGGGCCATGTGTCCTCCCTGGCCTGGGTAAAAAGCAACACCTGTGATAGTGGATCCAGTGCACTGCTACATAGGACTCTTCATTCTTGACATTATAAGTTAGCCAAGCCTCCTACCCTGCCATTACACCTTATCTCTATGAAATAATGAGCACTGCCATGTACAGCATTTTCCTGTTGTAAATCTCAAAATTCAAGTATTTCTGTATGATTATGCTTTAGAAAAGGAAATCCAGGGGAAAAGACCCAACAAATTCTTATCTTGATAAAATTTGCCAAATGATTCCTGGACCTTAATACTTGTAAAAACAGTCGTCCAGATTGACAGTTAAATCTCTTCATGAGGGCAGAGTGGAGACCGTGAAGGTTAGGTGTGCTCAGAGCCTCAGTTTACCATGATTTGTGTCTGAAAGAGAGTCATTTGCCTAAGCTGCTGGGATGAGATTCGGTTTCACACAGAACTCAGAGATCTTTCAAACATATTTGTTAGCAAAGTGATAAATGAGACTTCTCAAGGTCTTCATCTCCCAGCACGCATGGCAACATTCACCCTGATGTCCACCTCAGTGAATCAGCACAAGAGGCCTGAGAATTGCATGACCAAGGGTCAGAAATACTCAAATGCTTAGCATCAAGGAATTGTTCTCTAAAAAGAAACTTAAATATAGGGAAACCCACAATCTATCCAACATGAGAAAAGAAAACATATCAGGAGGAGGAGGAGGACAGCAAGCAGCTCTCAGCTCAAGGGAGTTCTGCAGGGAAGTTTGGAGTGGAGAAGGTAGAGGACATGCTGGTGATGCTTGTGGAGAAGAAATACCATGTAGCCACCGCCCCTCCCATGGCTCTCTGCAGCAGTATCAAGAAGGATCCTCAGACTGAGGAAAATCTCTTTGACCTTCTAGCTCTCTTTAGAGAGTAGCTATACTGAGCACTCTTACTCAGCATGATGTATTCATGCTGATTTTCTGGTGGAATGGGGAGGCTTTTGAAACCTTCAAGCTCACTCCTGGTGACCTGACCAAGCCTGCTCAGTCAGTTAACAGGTTCTCCAGCGCAGGAGTGAGGATTAAAATAAGAGACAATTAGGCAAAATTACAGCATGACCCCAGCCAGTTCTGAGGCTGAAGGCTGAGGCAGGTTTGTTTATTCCAACTTTTCTTTTAAGCCCTTTTAATTACATGCAAGTATTTAGGTCAGTTCTAGGTTGAGGAACCAACAATACAATAGATACAAACAGTCAAGGAACAAACAAGGCAATATACAAAGTCCCTCGATCACCCCGAGATCACTCTTGCTGTTTCTAAGGGCTCATCTGGATGACAAAAATATCTGAGCCTACTTCCCTGTCCTAGTTCACAGTCATATTCATGCCTGAGGCTTTCTTCTTTGTTCTAGCCTAAGACTTGGATTCCTGACTGAAATTACTTCTCTGTTTTAGCCTAAAATTAGATTCTTGCCTGACTAACTTCCTTGTCCTTGGCCAATGTCAGATTCCTGCCTAAATCCCAGTTTCCTTGTCCTTGGCCAATGTCAGATTCCTGCCAAGCAGCCCCAAAAGCTCTTCACAGTGACCAGTTCCTCTAAGGCCAAAGCTCCTAATTTATAGTAAATTTGTTCACTCACCTCAACTCAGACGGAACAATTTTTTGTACATTTTTAAACATAACTTGGGTGAACAGATGTTTTTTAATGCCCTCCTAGGAATAGTGAAATGACAGGGAAATTTTGAAGATGAAAGGTGGCAAGCTCTCAGTATCCACACCTTCATATTTCTGATTATATGATTTACTATGGAATCAGCCACTAGTAGGATTCACAAATGGAGGTAGTTCCGTGAGGACCTGATCTGAAGCTGGGAAGGAGTTGAAGCATGCCTAAAACCCCAGGTTTTCTCATCCTGAGAACAGGAGTTTAGCTGCTCCCCTGCTTTGCTATGTCACCAACAGACTCCAGTAGATAGGCTTCCTCAGGTGTGGACCTTTCCGGTGCAGGTAGTAACTGATAAACTCATGCATCTCCAAGGCTATGAGGCCCGGTGCTTGTTTATCCGACCTTTGAAACATCCTGGGCTGGACTTCCTTTCTTTTCTATAAGATCCATAAAGTCCTTCCCCTGGCCCCCCGCTGATCCTGAGTATGCAAATGAAACATGATCTTGCCTCAACCAATAACATGCCAACACATGGATCCAACCAGCCATTCTCCCTGGGGTATAAATATCTTCTGTTCTCCCCACCTCTCACCCCGCCCTCCAAATAAGGAGCCTTCTGACAGTCTCCAGAGTGTTCTTTCCTGTCAAACTCTCCACATCCAGCTAGTGCCCAGTAGTTTGACTATACCAGGACAAAGAGGAACTCATGTCCAGTAATTTTTGAGGACTGTAGGCTGTATAGCTATATACAACAGACTGAAGGCTCTATTTTCTTTATTTAGATTCTACTCATTGGTAATGTTGTGTGATTTAGTAAAGATTTGCCTGAATGCAGCTGACTTATTTCATTTAGTATAATATTCCTCTACTCTATCCTAGTGACATGCAATGTGTCCAGCCTAAAGAAATGATAAAGTTTGAGGTAATGTTTATACTAATCTGATTCCAAATCTCTTGTGAGTTAACTGAATGGCATGATTGATCCTCCCCCCACCCCTCCCCTCCCCCCCCCCCCCCCCGTTGCCTTTACTTTCCTTTACTTATTTAGATTTGCAACTACTTTCATTGTGTATTAAAATTTTAACTTATGTTCTGATTAATATTTTGTTTTTTTCCAATCTACTCTGACTTTCAGAGAGAAATTCAAAAATAGCAACTCTATATGCCACTGAGAGGCCAGGTCATTCTTGGTCAAGCTCTCTCAACAATTATACATTTCTGTCTATCTTTTTTTTTTTAATTTTTAAATAAATTTAAAGTTTATTTTGTACTTCCCTACATGTGTTTATGTGTGTATCTCAGCATGCATGTGGAGGTCAGAGCACAGCATGTGGGAGTCAGTTTTCTTCTTCAGAGACAGATCAGGCTGTCTGGGTGTTAGCAGGTGCCTTTACTCACTGAGTCATCTCTCTAGCCCCCTGTCTATTCTTAATACTGAACATCTCCATCATTCAGATTAAACACATATTTCTTCACACCTTCTCCATGTTCTTACATCACTTCCTTTAAAATCAAATTACACAGACTAAGAAGGTGTTATTTGTCTGGTTCTTTATGTCAGATACTTAGAAAAAGACTTTAATATAAGAGCTGTAAGAATAACATGAGCAATGGATGTTACCTACAGACAAGTCACATTTACAGCAGAAAGACTAGGAGGTGGAGGGATGGTAGAGGGACCTGCTCCTCTTGCACAGAACCCTGTTTCCTTACCCAACACCCACATCATAGACACATGACAGCTTGTAGCTCTAGCTCCTAGGAACCTAAAACTATTTTCAGGTCTGCATGGGTGCCTGTACAAATGTGCCATACATTCACACAGACCCATACTCATAAATAAAATTAAATCTTCATATTGGCAAAACAAGCTAATTAGTAAGCTAAAGCACAATACAATATACATTGCTTAAATATTTTGTAAATACAGTACAACCATTCAAAAATAAATACCTATTAATCATAGTAAAATAGATCCATGATGAAACCAAAATGTTATAGGGATTTCAGTTTCAGTCAGGTATGAAATATGGTTTTTTTTTTTGTAATTGTACAAATATATCATTAACAATTCAACAATGTCATGTTCAGTGATTATATCATAAGTAGTTTTCAGAATATACCCATCAGATTCTTAGAATCACGTCAATAGCTTAATGAACGGAATCAATATAAGAAATTAAGCACTGAATCCTTCATTGAACTGAATGTAGAGTCAGATCCTTCTGCAGCTCTTGGGCGACACAGAGCTGCAGGGTGCCGTGCAGAGCATTAACAAAGGGCAGCTGCAACCAAGCCTTGCTTGGCTTCAGTCACGCTAATTGATTCATTTTGAAAAAGACAAATGCACGTTTTAAAACCAACCTAGAAACTACAAACAGATATAAAATAAAACTTTACTGTGTGCTTGTTATCTAGTTTATGCTATATTTCCAGTCTATTCCTGCAGAGAACTTTCATGAATATAACACCAATGAAATGTTTCCAGGCATTTAAGTTCTGTGACTGCTGCATTGGGCTCCTGTTGACTAACTTCATGGTACACTCCATTCTTTCACAATTCTATAAATTCTTTTTCATGGATGTATTCTTACAGACACTTTGAATAACCACAGAATAGCCTCATGGTGCTAACTTTTAGCAAGGACAAGTGTCAGTACAAATAAGGAATTCTTGGGATACCATGATCAAACCACTATGAATTTCGAAACATTTACCAAATCCATTTGTATGTTTCCAGTCATGGTAGTAATAAAACTAGTTTTACAAATTGTAAGGAAAGCTTATTTCTTGGGGCTGGAGTGGTACCTCAGTGATTAAGAGGACTTTTAGTGGTCCAAGATTCAATTTCTAGAAACCATATTTTGGTTTAGAACCATCTATCTAACTGCAGTCAGTAACAGGGAGTTTGATGGTCTCTTCCATTATCCACAGGCATCAGGCATGCACATGCTAAACAGTCCTAAGTACAGGCAAACTCTTCATAAACAATAAATATATGCAAATATAAAAAGTTGTTAAGTCCCTTCAAAAGAGTGACTGTAATTAGCTATCATCTCTCTTGCTCAAGGCTGTAAGTCACCAAGATTATTCTCTAAGAATAAACTCACAATTAAGCTGCAGTGTGGGATTTTTTTCTTACCTACACATTGCAGAACTGAGTTATTTCTTGCTTATTGAAAAGATAGAAGAGAGGGACATTTTCTCAATGTCTCCATCTGAGCATGCCAACGTTCAGTCAGAAGCCCATCCCTGTGAATTAGCACAAGGGGGCTGAAAATCGCATAAACAAGGGTCACAAAATCATGAATATTTACCATTAATGAATACTCACCTAAAGAGAGACTTAGAAATAGAGAAAAGGCACAATCTGTCCAGTAGAAGAAGACAAAACAGAACATCAGAAGGAGGACACTCTGGGCAGCTCTCAGCTCAGGGGGAGTTCTGTAGAGAAGCTTGGAGTTCTGAAGGTAGAGGACATGCTGGTGATGCTTGTGGAGAAGAAATACCATGTAGCCACTGGTCCCTCCCATGGCACCCTGGAACACTGCATCTCTCAGGACCATGAGAGAGAGACCAATCCATTTTATTTTCAGACTTTCTAGTGTAAAATAACAATAGCTGTTGCCATTCTTAAGCTGTGACATATTCAGGCTTATACTTTTGATGGAATTGATTAAGTTCATACTTATCAAAGCACTGAGTATCCAAAAGAATAGAAAGAATGGAAGGATGTGCCATGCAGACTTTGGCCTGAGCCTCCTCCACCCAGATGCTCTGGGACTGATCATGATGGCCTGGACCACAGTGAGGAGACTGCTGGTGCAGATGGAGAGGCCACGGGCCACCCTCTCCAGGTAAACAATGACCTTACAGCCATTGTCACCTAGGAAGTTTCTCAAACCAAAAAATATTATTGTCTTTTGCAATCCTTTTGTAAGAAGGATTATGATATTTGTAAAAGCCAAGTGGATGAGAATAAGGTGTATGGGTTTCTTCTCAGGGCTTCCCCACCAACTGAACATATAATTCACAGAAACAGACATGTTCCCCAGAATGCCAAGCACAGTCATGAAGAGAAAAATTGTTTCCTTAATAAACTGCAAAACCATTTTTACTTCCTAGGTAGAAAAACTTGTTTCGAGGATGCAAACAGTTTTTCAAGAAAGTATTAGTAATGCCAGACATGGATCTGAAAAACACATTTTGCATAATAGCATTTTCTGGAATTCATGAAGCAGCCATGGACACATGCAATGTTGCAGGTGAGGTTCCTTGAAACTCCTCCTTTCCCTGTGGACTCTGGGATATTGTGTGTGCTCTGACAGGTGAGTTTTATAATGGCTATTTAAATCTCAAATTTTAAAGAAGATTTTTATTTTTTAGCTTTACACTAGCACAATTGACTTGTTCAAATGTGGGTATGTGTGTGTTTGTCTGTGTGTTGTGTGTGTCTGTCTGTCTGTGTATGCATTGTCCTTATTAACTGTCAGCATAGTTAAATTGAACTCCAAGTTTCCCCAACCAAAATTTCTTCCTGTTTCTCATTGTACTTCATCATATTTCCCCACAGAATTTCCTAAGCCCAAGGCTCATGCTGAACCTGTCTGCCTTCCCCACATCACACACAGACACTGGGAAACCCTGCTGCTCAACACCTGTAACATCTGTCAGAGTTAGTAATACCTATCATGCTATCTCCTCTTTTGTTGGATATTTCTTTCCTTTTTGCCTCTTGATTGGGATAACAATTTCTAGATTTGCATTTGGCTTCAAATCTTCAATTTCTACATCTTTTTTTAGGTTTATTTATTTATGTCTTTGAGTGCTCTGTTTTTCTGCATATGTCTGCATGACAGAAGAGGGCATCTTATCCCATTATAGATGGTTCTGAGCTACTATTGCAGTGATGGAAAATGAATTGGAGATCTCTTGAAGATAGCCTCGGAGGGTGTTTAGAGAAACCCATGGTACTTTCTTAGATGATGGTTAGCAGGAGATATGATGCCAGTGGAAGATTCAGGACATCTGTGACCTCCCAGGACTGATTTCAGGGCACTTAAGGAAGCATGGAGCAGCCGTGGACCAACTGTTGCTGATGAGGGGGATGTGAGAAGGGACTCATGAGGTGTTAGCTGCTGCCATTTGATGTGTGTAGTTTATGAGTTAAGGATTCTTAATATGGCTGCATGCAGCACAGTAGGTTAGGGCACACCGTTGTGAGCAGAGACTCTTCCCATCTAAGAGGTTCTGGTGGCATTTGCCTCTGTGGGGCCTTGTGAGCAGCAGTTATGTCAGTTTGTATACTGCCTGCTTCTCCCCGTTTCTCTTCCAACCTGTTTGTCAGGCAGGCTGCTTTGTTCTACATCAGTCTGAGCTGACTCCAGGACTTAGACCTCTGCAGGATGTTTTCTTCATGTTCAGGAGCTCCATTATTATTACTTCGAGGTTTATGGTAAGCTTTGGATACTTTCTAAAATAAGAGGCGTCTGGACATTTCAGGGTCTCTATGTATTTGCGTGTACTCTGAGTACTTGGAATGCCTCTGTTCCCTGATCTACTTCCTGTTAAATTCACAGGATTACTTTTAATGTCTATGTCTTGGTGATCTAAAATGTGACTCTCATGACCTAGTCTTGATCCTATATTTGGATCTTGGTGGCCTCATTACATTAGAAATGTCATTTACTGCTGTTCAAGTGTTTCTCTAACAAAGAGGTAATTTGTCTCAGTGCATCCTAGAAATCACAATACTATCTTACATATGTGCACATAATGAAATATGCGTTATACATTAATACCAAGCATATCACCACTCATTAACATATCTAGTGTAAATATTTAGCATTTAGTAAGAGTGTAGAATCTGTCAAAATCCCTGTAATAATTCACCCTAACTCCTGAGAGAAAATATTAACATTTTCTTGCTCGTTTAATGATTGTTTTTCCTTTTTCCAAATTATATAGTGTTTGAGAGCAGATTCTGATATTCCAATACATGATTCCTTTCTACGGAAGTGGACTGTTGAGACGGGCGAGGAGACTCTCATCTTCCACCTTATCTTGGGAAATATTATAGGAAATTAATTTAAAAGACAGGATAGACTTGTTTTTAGATACATGGATGATACCAGAAATGGTGTGACTCCCCAGGAGCCTTGGGCAGGCTATATCCTTTCATTCTGTTTTTCTTAAAAACAACGAAGCAAGTAAGCAAACAAAACGAAAAAGAGAGTATTGCTGTTCAAGGCTTAGCACTGGGATACAGTTAAGATCAGCTGTTTCAGGATGTACTAGTTCACAGCCTGGATCCTTATAGCAGGAATTCTAAAGATGGTGATAGTAACTAGTATACTTAGTGGCTTATACTTTTCTATATCCACCAGGTATACAATGACTATAGCTAACCTAAATGTACATAATATTATGTGACATAATTGAGAGACTTTAAGGATAGGTGTAAAAGGAAAACCACCAGCTTAGGAATTATAATGTTGTAAAAGAAAACATGCCTGTATTTCAAAAGTGGAAATTCATCAGAAGTGAAAAGTACAACTTTACAAATACCAATGACATGATCATAATCACAATGCTGGCAAACATGAGGGTAATAATAAGAGTTTTTATTTTCTTTTGTCATCATTTTTGAGATAGAGTCTCCCTGTGTTAACCAGGCTAGCCTTGAAGAGTGATCATGCCTCAATCTCTCTAGTGCTGATCTTATAGGAGTGTGTCATGTTTGTTCCAATGTTTGACAGACATATGAAAATCTTTTTTATCTTACTGAATCCTTTAGGATAAGGAGGTAACCTCAGACAAAGACCCACCCAGAACTCGCTCCTGACTCCAGTCTGAGGATGGATAGCAATGACTCAGTATTTCTGTTCATTTCTGCATCTCCAGGAACTTGTCTTTTTTGATCTTTCTAAACCCAGGGATCAGCCTTGTCAGGGTCAGAAGGAATGTGGAGTGGCTTGGTCAGAGAGAGACTTCAGCTTTAATCTCTCCATGGCACAGCTAATGGTATCTAAGATCTTACCTCCATGTACTCACCTAGACCTCTGTGGTGCAGACAGGCTCTGGAGCAGCTCTGGATAGGTGACACTTGTAGGTCATATTTGTACTGTCTGGATCTGTGGGGCTCTTGGCTGCCATCAGGTACTGCAGATTTCAGGTTTCATATTGTCACAGTTTAAGGGGGGAAGGAAGGCCATGACAGGGCCTTAGTCCCTGAAGTATAGCTTTCCTCTCTCCTACAGTTACAGCATCTGTTTTGCTCAGAAGTTAGTTCCATCTTAATTAGGGTTTAATTGCTTTTAGAGGAAGGATGTGAGGTGAGAAAATGAACAACTAACCAAGTTCTGTGTACTGAGCTTCCCACACCTCCTGACTTGTTTTTACCTTCCCAGGGTGTTAGCCTGTTGCCTGGCTGGGGACCTACTTCTGTCACATACACACCAAGTCACTTGCTTCTCTTTCTTATATACCTTGAGACTGACATTGACATCAGGAGATTTCCATTTAGAGGAGTAGAATGAATGATACTTAGGTTCCTGAGATTCTGCTTCCTAAGCAAGTTCCATACAAGGACCAGGATAAGTTTAGTTTTCCTTGTCTAATTGTGCCTTTTGGTAGTGAAGATCCTTGCTATAATTGATTATTCTTTCATTCCTGCACAGTAAATATCATATGGCACTTGAATTATGAATGCCTCCACAACCTTGGCATTATTTCAAAAACAATGCTTACTTATTATAAAATGTATTGAGGACACATCTGAAACTTATGTGTGCCCAAGTGTGGTCATTCCTGATAATTTTCATTCTAGAGCCCAGGAGTCAAGTTCCTAACCTGGATGCAAAATGATGTAAATAAATGTGTGTCGTGAGAGTAGAAGTGATGACATCATTATTTTGTTCTTGAAGAGAAGCACCACTAGGTTTCCTTGGGAGATGAATTGTAGGGTTGTGGGTCCTGTGTCTGCTGCGCCAGAGGGCTCAGCAGCTTGGGGATGCAGGGCGTGGAAAGTAGACCACACTTACCCCACACTGTCATCGGGCAGGTGTTGGGCTGTAGGGAAGCCCAGGGATACTGCTCTGGGAGTGGGCAAGTGCAGTCTGAGGTGTGGGACAGTTGGAGCTGGCTTAAGGGTTCCCCGGTCCTGCAACGAGGGTGGGATGTTTTGTTCTCAGCCTCTACTGGAATCCACGGAAGAGCTAAGAACAGAGTGGGGGCCTGTGGGATGGATCTGGCCTGGGCTGGGGTGAAAAGGGGACTGCCAGCTGGTCCTGCATGGAGGATTCTTTGGCTTGACAGGTGGCAGTGGGCTTGACTGGGCTTGGTCATGGCTGGGAGCACAGAGAGGCTTCTATAGGAGATTAGATGGTGGCTTTATAGGTGAAGGCCTGCTGCATGGCTCCCTATGGCAGATCCTGATGAAAAGAGGCAGTTCATGGTTTTCCTGTATACAGCAAAATGTTGGATCCTGTTTCCGTATCCAGTCTGCTAGCCTATGTCTTTTTATTGGGGAATTGAGTCCATTGACATTAAGAGATATTAAGGAGAGGAGACTGTTGCTTCCTGTTATTTTTGCTAAAAGGGGAGGCATTGTTTGTGTTGCTATCTTCTTTTGGGTTTGTTGGAGGCGGATTACTTTCTTGCTCTTTTTAGGGTATGATTGCTCTCCTTGTATTGGGGCTTTCCTGCTATTATCCTTTGTAATGCTGGGTTTGTGGAAAGATATTGTGTAAATTTGGTTTTGTCGTGGAATATCTTGGTTTCTCCATCTATTGTAATTGAGAGTTTTGCTGGATACAGTAGCCTAGGCTGGCATTTGTGTTCTCTTAGGGTCTGCATGACATCTGACCAGGATCTTCTGGCTTTCATAGTCTCTGGTGAGAAGTCTGGTGTAATTCTGATAGGTCTGCCTTTATATGTTACTTGGCCTTTTTCTCTTACTGCTTTTAAAATTCTTTCATTGTTTTGTGCATTTTGTGTTTTGATTATTATGTGATAGGAGGTATTTCTTTTCTGGTCTAGTCTATTTGGTGTTCTGTAGGCTTCTTGTATGATTACAGGCATCTCGTTCCTTAGGTTAGGGAAGTTTTCTTCTATGATTTTGTTGAAGATATTTACTGGCCCTTTAAGTTGTGAATCTTCACTCTCTTCCATACCTATTATCCTTAGGTTTGGTCTTCTCATTGTGTCCTAGATTTCCTGGATGTTTTGTGTTAAGAGTTTTTTGCATTTTGTGTTTTCCTTGACAGTTGTGTCAATATTTTCTATGGTATCTTCGGCACCTGAGATTCTCTCTTCTATCTCTTGTATTCTGTTGGTGATGCTTGCGTCTGTGACTCCTGATTTCTTTCTTAGGTTTTCTATCTCCAGAGTAGTCTCCCTTTGTGATTTCTTTATTGTTTCTATTTCCATTTTTATGTCCTGGATGGTTTTGTTCAAATCCTTCACCTGTTTGGTTGTGTTCTCTTGTGATTCTTTAAGGGCTTCTACCTGTTTACCTGTGTTCTCCTTGAATTCTTTGAGAGTGTTATTTATGTGCTTCTTAAAGTCCTCCATCATCATCATTAGAAGTGATTTTAGATCTGACTCTTGCTTTCCTGGTGATATGGGGAGTTCAGGACTTAATGTGGGAGAACTAGGTTCTGATGATGTCATGTACTCTGGGTTGCTGGCCCTTGTATTCTTGCGCTTGCCTTTTGCCATCTGGTTCTCCTCGGTGCTACCTGTGCTGTCTCTGACTGGAACCTGTCTTTCCTATTTTCTTGGTTGTGTCAGAACTGTTTAGGTTGGGTGTTGCTGCTGAGGTTAGCGCTAGGGCCCAAGATCTGCTCAGTGCTTTGGTCCAGACCAGAAGGAACCAGTGCTCCGGACCAGGAGTGAGTACCTGGGTCCTTGTGGGTCCCGGTTACTCCCTGTTTGGGGCAAGTGTTGCTGCCTCCTTGCTTAAGAAGCTGCTTGGGGTATACCAACGTGGAGGCAGGAGGAGGGGGAAGGGATAGTGAGTTCCTGAGAGGGAGGGGGGGAAATGGGGTAAGGAGAGAACATCTGAAATGTAAAAAAAATTTTCCAATAAAAAATTTCCAAAAAAAAAAAAAAAAAAAAAAAAAGAAGCTGCTTGGGTTAGAGCTCCTGGGAGCCCTGCTTCCCCTGGGTTCTGTGAGATTGGGTGCAGAGCTGCCGCTGGAGATCTGCTGAGTGCTCGGGCCCAAACAGGAAGGAACCGGCGCTCCGGGCCAGGAGTGAAATCCCTGGGTCCTGGTGGGTCCCACTGGGTCCCAGTTACTCCCTGTTTGGGGTGGGTGCTGCTGTCTCCCTACCTGAGATACTGCCCGGGTCAGAGCTCCTGGGAGCCCCACTTCTGCCGGGTTTCCTGAGGTTCAGTGCAGAGCCGCTGCCCGGGATCTGCTCGTGCCTGGGCCCAGACCGGAAGTCTCGAAGTCCATGGTTTTAAGGCATTTATTATCATGGTGGAAAGTGGATGGGTAAAACCATACCCTGCTTCTCAGAGTGGGCCTGAGCTTAAATACCTGTTTCAGGGAGGAATATCTGGGAAGGAAAGCTATTGGCTAAGCCCTCCAAGCCTTTAGATATCATTAAAATGGAGATCTGTCTTGAGCCTATGTGACCATAGGTCATGTATTCTAAAAGTGGAGGGGCTTGTTGCCCTATGTGACTGATAGCCACGAATATATGGGGGACTGCAGCTAGTGACAAGGGCCTAGTGCCCAGAAACATGTGAAGCGTCTATCCTCCCTTCAAAATTTCCAGGGACCAAGCTACCTTTTACAGTCCCACAATGAATGACTGTTCTTCCTCTGTGTCCTGCATGATGGTGTCTCCATACGTGTCTGTCCAGGTGACACATGAAAGAATCTGAAAATGCCTTTTCTGTAACTGAAATTAGAGCTTTGAGAAAACAAGGATCTCTACACCATCTATTGAATGGGGGAATCCAGGTGCAGTGAAACGAAGTTGTACATTATATATGTCAGGATAGACAGAAATTTAAAAATAAAATGATTTTTTTGCTGGTTCAATAGGGACTATTTCTCTCTGATGTCTATTTCTTTTCTTTTTTCTTGCTCCCCCTCCCTTTTTTTTTCTGAGTCGGTGTTTCTCTGGGTAGTACTTGCTGTCCTGGAACTCACTTTGTAGATCAGGCTGACCTCAACTTGGAGATCTGCCTGCTTCTGTCTCCTGAGTGCTGGGATAAAAGGTCAAATTGCAACTTAGTGGGTCTCTGTTGTCTGTGCTATTCTGTTTAGAAAACTTCTAAGTTTTTTCTTTGTCTGTGAAATATAAATAAAAAAATCAATTAAAACTTGTAGTGCTCTGACTAGTTTGTTCAATCAAAGGTAAAATATTAGAAAGAGAGCCCTTTATGCAGATTCCACCTGGGAGATCTGAAGAGAAAACTGGCCATTCTCAGACAGAGGACATTCTGGGGATCACTGGTGACCTCCATTGTGTCTCAGAGCTGACCTCTTATAAAGGATATTCTCTTGTAGTAATAGATTGATATTTGAGATGAATAGACCCTGGCTAGGGATGTGATTCACTGTTTAAAGTACTTTGCTTCCAAGTGTAAGTGTCACACACTTAAATGCCTGGTGGGGTGGCAGCCTGCCAGTAAAGCCAGCCTCAGAAGCCAGGACAGGCTCTCCCAGGAGGAACTGGGAAGTAGGATGAGCCATTTTGCTGTGCTCTGTGTTTCACTGAAGGAAAGTAGAAAATGAAGGATTCCCGACATCAACCTAAGTCTTGGGTCTGCAGATTAGCACAAATGTGTGTGTGTGTGTGTGATGTGTGTGTGTAAAGATGCACACACATAAAAAATGGACATTGCAAAAAAATTTCATAAGTCCACTGCTTTCTTTAGGAAACTAGGAAACAAAATCATTAAGCAAATGGATTAATTTGTGGTTTGGTGAAACCAGAGAGTAAAAGAATCATCCATCCTCCCCACTTTTCTCTAACAATGTTACTGAAGGAACCATGGGCAGGTGCCCCTCTCTGTACTTTAAGTTATGTACACCCAAATACAAAACACAAAACACAAAACACAAACACAAAACACAAAGAGGTCCTTTATTAAGCAAGGGGAAGAGACAAGGTGGATGAAGCTGAATCAGGCAGAAACAGCAGCAAGGAGTTTGCAAGTATTAATTTTAATACAGATGAAGTAGAGGTCTGTGTAGGAATGAGCTAGGACCTGTTGGTGAGTTCTTATTGGATATTTTAATCAGGTTAGTCAAAATAATGAATTTTGATGGCTGGACCTTGGTGTGTTTGACCTCAGGAATGAGTCAGGCATAACAAAGCGACCAAATAAGGGAATAAACCTTGGTGGCTAGCTTTAGGAATGTAATCTACTGGTTTAGCAAGGAAGAGGGGAGTAGAAAAGGCAAACCCTACAGGTGCCATGTTTGCCATACTTGGGCCTGTGTCTGCAATGCTCAGGCGTGCTAGAATCTTTTAGTTACAATTCTGTAATAGAGAGAAAATCAAGAGAAGGTGCCTGGGTGTGAAGTTTCTCTGAGGAGGCAATTTTCTCCTCTGACAGTGTCAGGGCTTCAGTTTTTCTCTTCGCCAGTGGTGGGACTGACTCCTGGGCAAATGTTAATTCTTTGCATTTATTGCATTGTTGTCCCTTGTTCTGGAGCCCCTAAAGAACACCAAGGAACCAACTTTGATGCAATCACACTAGTATCTTTATTCAAGTTTGAACTGGGGCAACAATCCTGTCTCTGTCACCGCAGAAAGGGAGGGTGAGAGCTGAGCTCTCAGTTGGGCAAGGCTTTATAGGAAATGAGGAGCAAGTGAGGGGGTTTCTCCTCATAAGCATTTACTTGTATGACTATTGTAAGCTGACAGCTGGGTGCTCTGAAGCAAAACCATGAATAATCACAAACGATCTGAAAGTATATCTGAAACAACCAGACTAATCTTTTTGATTGACTGTTGCTAGGAAGTAGCTAAGGAGTAACTCTGAGACAAGCCGTGAGTCCTTCTGGGTACTTTAGTGTACCTTGGGTTCAGCTATAGGTCAAGTTTCTCTTAAGATGGAGACCAGTCCCAAGATGGAGTAGGTTTGACCTCTCAGTATCAATACTCTGATTGTGAAAAGGAGGGGACAATGCCTCTCTTTAGAATATCTGCTCTCCCTCCAGGACAGTTACATCCTGACACCTCTTTCCCTGTTGGTCTCATGCCCATGGCTCCTGGGGCAGCCCATGGCAAAAAGGAGGTGCTGGGAACTTCCTTGACCTGATAACCATGGAAGTGAGGGGATATGAATGCGGACAATTATTAGTTGTTCTTTCTTTATTTCTTTATATTATTTATTTTCTTATTTATTTATGTCTAGCTCCCTGACAATGGGGTCATCTTCAGTCTTTTTTCTAAGTAAGCAAGAGATCCAAAGTCACATGATGGGGTGGATTATCTTTTGAGGGTAAGAAGTTTATTAGAAGTGCTATTAATACAAGGCACAGACAGCAGCATGCTGGGTCTCTGAAGAGAGATCTGGCCCAGAGGGGAGAGTGCTGTCCTTTATTAGGTTTTTTCCTCAGGGAGGTGGGTAGGATGGAGACTGAGAAATTTCCTCTTTTTGTTGCAGTTGGGAGTTGTTAGAGTTAAACAGGGTTAGTCATTACTTGGGGTCCACAGAGAAGGGATATAACACTGTAAAAAATAATTTTCTTTATTTCTAAAACTTACTATGGGAATTGTCACAGTTTGACCAAAATGAAAAAGCATGACAAAATGGGATAGCCATGGTGAAAAGTTAGAACCCATGTAATAAAATGAAACGTACTTGATTAAAAAGAAAAGGAAACAGGTCATGAGAATGAGAACACTGTGCAGCTCTGACGTCTGAACTGGAACTGTTTGTTAATGTACAGCTGTGGAGGTAGAGGACACACCTGGGATGTCTATACAGGAAGGGAACCACTGACCTTCATATGAACCAGTGCATCGTACCACTGACCCACTGCACAAACCCATGAGACTCTGAAAGATTATGTCACAAAGAGAAGAGAGGGGGAGGGAGAAGAGGGAGAAGGTTGAGGGAAGATAAAAGTTTGGAAAAAGAGAGAGAAGAGAGGAGAGAGGAGAGGAGAGGAGAGAGAGAGAGGAGAGGAGAGGAGAGGAGAGGAGAGGAGAGGAGAGGAGAGAAGAGAAACTCCTCACCTCACTGTGAGGATGGCACTGAGGACAGGAAATTTGGTCCCTGATAGGCAGACATCTTAGATGAGGGCTAGTAATAGATAGTAGAGAAAGCAAACATTCAATCCAGAGACAAAGGCTTTAAGACTTGTAAGGCTTTTTTCCTGCCAGGAGGGCCCCTGCCTGTGACTGGTCTCAGAAGCTAGAGGCCAGATCAGGACTTGTTTGCACCACAGTTGTAAACATCAACCTCCCTTCCTTTGTTCAACCTGAACAAGCTTAAAGTAGGGAGAAGGACCCCTCAAAGATCTTTAGGACAGCCAGCTCTCAAGCAGACACTGGGCTTCAGCTTTCCAAGTCCCCCTTTGCTTTGCAGAGGGCCCATCTCTGTGTGTTTTCACTGTGTGTGTGTGTGTCCTCATTGTTTGTGTGTCCTCATCCCTAATAAAAGCCTTTCTTCATTCTGTCCAGTGTTTCTTTCTTCTGTGTTGGATATTCTTTTCCCTGCCTCTACATTTTTTTTAACTGTCAGAGAAAATGAGCTTAATCAAGATGCCTAGACAGTCATGTGATGACTAAAGAAACTCCATTTTATGGTGGGCATCCACCATGGTACCACCATGGTGACTACATGTAGTCAGTTTTTCTCTGACTACAGTCCTTGGAAGATAAGTTTCCAGTACCCAGACTCAGTGATCCCCATGCTAACATTCAAGGACTATTCCAAGGCCACCTTGACTACATCAACTTGGCAGAGCAGAGTAGCTCTTGCCTAACATGTGAAGACGCTCAAGATCTTCTTGCATTTTTGCCTTTAAATATCCGTCCCTCACCTGCCTTCCCATGGTAGTCTCATATTTGGCTCAAAGATTCTTGGTCTGGTAGTAAATTGTAAATTTTCGTAAATTGTAGTTTGTATTGCATCTATGGCATTTTCCCAGGGGTCACAAACAGTAACAGTTGCATAGTTCAATGTCCATAATGCATTGCAACTTCAGATCTGATCATGCTACTGACTTCTGTGATAAAAATAGATGTATTTGTAGCTTATTAGAAAGTTAGAGATTGAAAAGAGGAATAAATAGGCAAGAGTACATTGTCATGTAGTTTGCAGTTGAAGCTTTCTCCAAGGGGTGGTTCTGGGACAGATGGTGATAACAGGGATCATGCCAAGGTAATAAGCAGAACAGGTGGAAAGGTTCAGAGACATCTTTTCCAGGTATACTTTGCTTTCACAAACATTTCCTAGAATTTTCTGAAAGAAAAAGGAACAGTATTCACATTTCTGATCCATTGAGCAGAGAGAGAGAGAGAGAAAGAGAGAGAGAGAGGGAGAGAGAGAGAGAGAGAGAGAGCAAAATTAAGCAGAAGCGAGAGGTTAGTGTGCTTAATTATTACTGCTATAACAGCTTTAATTACATTAATTGCTAGCACCACTGTTTCTGCAATTGCTTTGACACAAAAGCAATTGTTAAGACAGCTACTTATGTTAATCATTTAACAAAATATGTTACTAATATGTTGAATATTCATGAGAATTTAGATAGACATTTGGAAGAATGGATTGATGCTCTTTATCTTATTCAAATTATTGGAAGGAGGTTCAGAATTTAAGGGTAAGAGAGCCATGTCTAGTGTCATGCCAAATACCATTGGATTCATGTTAGTTCTAAAATTTACAGTGGTAGTCATTATAATTAGGAAAAAGTTTAGACACTTACAGTGTATTTGGCATAATTCTAATACCTCTCTGGATGTTTTAACTTTACGTAGTGAGCTTATGAATTTCAAGAATGCTGCTCTGCTGAGTGTTGATACAGTAGATACTGCTGATAAAATTACCAATGGCCTGAGGTCAGTATTTCTATTTTGGCCAAGTTTCAAGAATGGCATATATAGCTTGATCATGCTACTAGCCCTTTTTGTTCTGGGAATACTTTTATTCCTGCCCATCATGTTAAAGCTTATCTTTAACAACATCAACATGTTGAAAGACAAAGTACATGGCTTGAACCTGAAAATGGACCCCTAGTCAGAGTTATTAAATTAACAAGCTGGCAAGCCAAGGATGGGTAAGATTCTGCACAGAGCCTTACCAACTTAAGACAGAAGTGCATTGCTTTTGAAAATAAATATCCCATGACATGTAAGGAAGGCATTCTTGTCAGAATGACCTAAGATAGACTCAGTCTTGTAAATAAAATAAAAAGTGGGGAGAGGCGGATGGCTTTTGGGGGTGCTTGGCAAGAATCTGACATGGGCCAAGGACAAGGAAATGTGCTGTTTGGCAGGAATATGACATTGTCCAAGGACACAGAAGTGGGCTTCAGACAGGAATCTGACATTAGGCTAGAAAAAAGAAGAAATTTCAGGCAGGAATATAAATATTAGGCTAAAACAAAGAAGTAATTTCAGACAGGAACCTAAATATTAGGCTAGAACAAGGAAGTAGGCTTCAGACATGAAAATGACTTTGGACTAGGATAGGGAAGTAGGCTCAGATATTTTGGTCATTCTGATAAGCCCTTAGAAACAGTGATCCAGGGAATGTTCACAGAATTTTGTTTATTGCCTTGCTTGTTCTTTGACTATTTGTGTTTACTGTCTTGCTTGTTCCTTGACTATTTGCATCTATTGTATTGCTAGTCCCTCAACGTAGAACTGACCTTAATACTTACATGTAATTAAAATGGTATAGAAGCAAAAAGGAGGAGGAGGGATGGGATAGGGGGGTCCTAGGGAGGGGAAATGGGGAAAGATGATGACATCTGAAGTGTAAATAAATAAAATATTCAATAAAAAAAGAAAGATGGTAGAACACACTCTGTAAACTTGAGAGCTAGCCCTCTTCCCCAGTCATGTATCTAGCTCAGAACTCCCTGGATAAAGTAACTAATTAAGTTTTAGGATTCTCTAGAGGAACAGAACCAAGGGGATGAAAATATTATGTATATGATATGATATGATATGATATGATATGATATGATATGATATATGATATACATGTGCATATGTAATATTATTTATTAAGTCAGCTTTAATTTAGTAACAAGAGTTACTAAAATTTAGTAAATCACAGAGGAAATGGTGAGCCCCAGTATTTTTCTCGGTCCTTGAGCCTGTAACCTCACCTGATGGAATAGACTCACAGTAGCTGTCTCTCACTGGAGAACATAACTGGTAGGTAGTCCACAGGCATGTGCCTCAGTAGTCCCAATGTTATTCCTTTCCTAGAGAGCCACTGGTTCTGATCTCAGCAAAGGAATCAACCTTAGCAGCAGGAATAGAACAAATCAATCCAGAGACAGGAGGGAAGACAAGCAAGCATGAGGCAAGATGGTCTTCCCTCTGACACATACTTTTAACTTGGATTCTGACCACTAGACACCACCCACAGTCAGGTGGGTCTTCCCATATAAATGAAGACAGACAAATCTTCAGATGAGGTGCCCACTCAGGTGATTCTAATTCATGATATGTTGCCAGAGAATCTAACCACAATAGTGGTCTCTAATCTATGTTATAAAACATTAAGATCCTAGTTTATCTTAGCAAAGAGCAATATTTCAGAGAGCCATTGCCTGGTCTATCTCTTGCTTTAGTCTACAGGGTTTCACCCTTGGACCAGGGAAGGAGCTCAGGCAGCCTTGGGTCCTCTCAAGGCACAGCTCAGGTGCAGAGAGAGCAGTTGAACTCTACTCCCTGCAAGATGTGTTTGAGTTTTTCTGTTTATCCTGGTGAGGAACTGCAGTGAACTGATGGGCAGCTTTGGTGAACAGGCCTTCATGGTCCTGCATCCCTTTAGGAGTGGCAGTCACACAGCTCAGAACAGTCAGGAGTTTCCCTGCGATGCAGTGCAGTGTCTTGTGGATGTGGAGTTGATGCAATTTCTGGATTCTCTGGGTCCTTTAGTGGCTAGATGCTGTGAGTTCTTAGCAGCACAAATGTCCTGTTGCTTAACAAGGATGTACCACTTTGGCTTCAACAAGCAGAACCCCTGTGCTCCGTTGTCACTGTGGTTCCCATGTCTGTGGGCCAACAAAGTATACCTGCACAGCATAAGGGAAGATAGAGTCTGGGATTCAAGGGGCAAGGAGGCCTAGCAAACACTGGGGTGTTCAGTACAGGCCATAGTTAGTGACCAGGAGCCAGAGCTGGAAGCTCCAGTGCTAACAGTCTGACAATGAGGTGTTTACACATCAGTGTGCCAGTGAGGCCTGGCCAGGAGCATGGTCTCCAGACCTGCCATGGCACCATGTGAGAGAGGCTGTTTCCCAAGCTCTATTGTGTTTCTTTAAGGTCTAACCTGGTTATAATTGTCCCTCTGCATCAACACTATGTTTCTTGGCAGTTTTGGAACCCAGCTGTGTCATATAGTTATTAACCCCAAGTGTCCTGCTCTGGTGACTTTACTTGTCTCACTGTCATCTTCACTCTGCCCCGCAAGCTCAGCTCCGATAAGTCCCCTCCTCACCTCCACCTACCTTATCTTGTCTCATGATCTAGCTTTGGAATGAAAACTGAAATACTGATTTCTGACAGTAGCATTACCTAAAGTAATTAGTGCAATACCTAAAGTATTCCAGTGCAAATGTTAAGCTAAAAGTCACATGGCAGGAATGGTGGAATGGGAAAATGATAAGAATCTGCTGTCTACCTTACTAAAAATCTGAACTTAAGAGTAGGGAGTGCCAGACTTCTGACGAAAATGAAATGTATTATTATAATGTTTAATTTAATGTGATACACTAGAACGTATGGCAAATGCCAGTTTGGAGGGGAATGCCTGTAATCCCAGCATTTAGCATCCCAAAGTATCTCAAGTTCAGACTGTGCTACCTACTGGCCACCATGTCAGCCTATGCAACATAGCAAACATGTTCCCAACTCTAAAATTCATCAAGATAAAACAGTTTACAATGTACATACCTTTAGCTCATAAAGTATAGCTATAGAACATACTTTCTACACTTCTCAGTGGGCATGCAAGACAGTAGGAACATGGACATCTCTGCTGATCAGAACATAGGGGCTGAAACTTGCATAACCAAGTTCTAAAAATACTTTAATATTTAGTAAAATAGAATCATGTGTCACTGTGAAACCTGTGTAGAAAGAGAGAATAAAATCTACCCAATAGAAGAAAAGAAAACAGGTCATAAGAATGAGAACACTCCATGTAGCTCTGATTTCTGGAGGGGAGTTGTTTGCAAACCTGGAGCTGTAAAGGTAGAGGACACGCTTGTGGTGCTTATACAGATGGAGAGCCATGGACCCACTGCTCCAGCCCATGACACTCTGAAAGATGACATCACGAAGAGTCATGAGACAGAGGAAAAAGCCACTTGATGATGTGTCTTGATTGGAGCATATAGCAGTGGCCAATGTACTTTGCAGCTACAGACCTGTTCAAGCCACTGCCTGCTTTGATGTAGGAGAGCAAGTTGGAGCTTATGAGAACATTAACAATCCAAAAGACAAGGAGAAAGGGAAGAACTTGGCATGATGTCTGTGGTTTGAGTTTTGTCCAAAGGGTGGTCCTGGGACTGATGGTGATGGCCTGGACCACACTGAGGAGACAGGTGGTGCAGATGGAGAGACCCCGTGCCATCCTTGCCAGATAAACCATAGCTTTACAACCAACATCTCCTAGGAAGTTTTTGAAATAAAACACTGTGACTATATCTGTGATTCCTGTGCTACAAATAATGATGAGATTAGAAAATGCCAAGTGGATGAGAATAAGGTCTATTGGCCTTTTCTCAGTCCCCAAGGCAGAAGCGTACACATATCTCACAAGTACTAGGATATTTCCCACAATTCCAGGTCCAGCTAGAGAAAGGAAGACTATTGCCTGTGTAATGTTACTCCACTTCATCTTCTGATTTCATGTACACCACTATGAAAAATCATTTAAGAAACACACATAATACTTTCTCTGCTTATTCTGTTGAAAAGAATGGTCTTAATTGTGTAAACACGCATGGTTTTGACTTTATGATGCGTCATCACAGTTTGTTGTTGTTCTTTTTTTGCTTTTTCTTTTCTTCGATTTTTTTTTTTGTTCTGTTTTCAGGTTGTCCTTTTCCTCACTCCTATGGCAATGATGATGGCTACAATTAGGGCATAAACCTGATAGTTTCCTGCCTTTTACGATGATCCTTCATCCCTCAAGTTCATATGACCACACTCTTCCCAGACAAAAGCTAAATGCATGACATCATTTTGGCATTTTCAAGCCAATACAGTTCTGAGCACTGGCCTGGCAGGCTCCTTCCTCTTCCTTCTTCTTACCCCGTGTGAGCTCAGGCTACTGGACTGTGTGCTTCATCCTGATCCTCTTCACTGCCCCATATGCAATCATATGATTGTTGATATTGAACTAGTAGAATGTTGTTGCACTAATAAAAAGCGTGCAGCTTCTCAGAAAGTTGTGCTTGGTCAAGTGTTCCCAGGTGAGATGTTATAGTATCTTCCTCTTCCTAAGCCCTTTGACCATAAATTATACAAAGGTTAGTGACTTAGTCAAGGTATGAACATCTAGATTAATGGCCTCAAGAGGATGCTAAGTGTAGTAAAAATTGCATTTCCAATATTCATGGGTAGAATTATACTGAAAGTTATTTCCTTTTGACTTCCATTAATCTTGTTATTATCCTTTCTCCTGGAATACTTTCGCTAACAAAACTCCAGCAAAACTGTTCTTATGGAGTCTTAACAAACATATGTCCTCCCAATTGTTTCAATGTTGGTTCAATCTATTGATGTTTTCCATCAGAAATGCCCCAGCCTCTGAGTCCTTTCCAATATCTCATACTGTGATTGCCATCTTTTATGAATGGTGTCTTTTTTCCTTTCTTTGTTTCCTTCTCTCTCTCTCTCTCTCTCTCTCTCTCTCTCTCTCTCTCTCTCTCTCTCTCTCTCTCTTTCCTTCTATATTGAAGGCAAAATGAGCCTTTGAAGCAGAAACATATTCCATTGGCTTCACCCCTCTCAAAACAGTGCTTCACATGACAATCTTAATTTCAATTTGTCCTCTACTCTACAATTTGGTGTCTTCTCCACATTAAAATTATTTCTGAATTACTTTGAACTTCCTCTTATAATGTAACATTGGTGCTTACCTTTCCACAGGAATATGTAATATCCAAGGCTGATCTTTGCTTAACTACTGTCCTGCTTAGAATCTTATCTCTTTGCTTTCCTTACCTTCAGAAGACTATGCTGCCCCTATGTTTGCTCTCTTACTCCACTGGACAGTGAGCAGGCCTCAGAGACACTGGTTTGTATGTCTTTATGTAAGTATTAGCATAGTGCCTGCTCAAAAAGTTTACATGTTTCTCTAGGAGGCTGTTGGTTTTAAAATTTCATTTTAATCACAGGGATGAACTAACAAACCAATTTTGAGAAACATTTGAGTTGGACTCTTTCCTGAATATTGATAAAGCTCAGTATCCTGGAGAAGTCCATTTACTTTGGATGCACAGTTGCGAAGTATTTAGCACTTTCTCACTTGTGCAATGATGTGAACTTTCAGGCTTCAACCAACTTACTGAAGTGCGTGGGTTATTTTTCAAGAAACTTATTCACAGTCCTTCATTTTCTCTCAAGATCTCTTTGCTTACAATTTGATAGCTTTTCAGATGTACCTATGTAATCACTGAGATGTCAATAGCAAAACATGTAGATGAAATTGTCTTTGATTTCCCAAACAGTATGACATTTATATTGGAAAAGCCACACACACACACACACACACACACACACACACACACACACACACTCATGTATCTTTTCCAGGGTGATTGGAAAGAGAAATTTATATACATACTTAATAAGCTTTCTTAACCCTATTTTTCTAGCATGTAGGAATTAACAAAGAGCAATCTCTGTGAAACTAATCAAGTCAAAGTGTTCTTTTAGAAATTATTTATTGACTGTAGGGGCAGAATACATCCAGATACATGAGAGAGAAAAATCAGTAAACTAGAGAAGGATAAATTGTAAAATCGACAAGCTCAAGCTCTGTAACCTGTCTCTTAAATGATGTCTTTCGTAACTACTGTATGTTGGGCTTTGAATATTTTTCATGGCCCCTTTAAGCCTCACTAATGTAGGGAAGGCACTTTGTACCATGCAGGTGTATTGTGGGGATTCAGTGGAGCAGAGGCACATAGTGCTTAGGACAGTGTCTGCCCAGAGTTAACATGCTCTAATAGCCATTGCTCTTGGATTTTGTGTCATGTCAGTTTCCCACACAATTCTTTGTAACTGCACACTGTGTGACATTTTGCCTTGAACAGGGAAACTTCAGAAACAGTAAAACCATAAGAAAGAATAGTAAAGTCCTCCATTTTGAGAAAGCTAAAGGGCATCTGATATAAGATACTGTTGAGTAGAACCTCTCACTCTTGTGAGGAAAAAACACAAACTGGAGAAATTGCAAAGAAGAAAAGCTTCCCTACACTCAAATTGAAATTTCCGCCCATGTCTCTGTACCTCCCTGAGCTGTAATGAGCATCTCTGACTCAGTGCATCACACACAACTGCACTCGGCTCCCTCATGAACATGGGAATAATTCTGGATAGCAGCTGGGAAATGAGAGACTTCTTTCTCCCCGGATCTTGTCACCTTAGAGGAACCCAGATCCTCTCTTCAACCACTTTCCCTAACCATCCCTACCTCACAGAGTCTCTGTGAAGGAGAAAAAGGCAACTTTAGTCCACTGTGACAAGATGGAACACTCACCTGCAGAGTCTGTGCAGGGCTCAGGGGTGTCCTCAGAGCACATCCAGGCCCTGTTTATTATCACCCTCAAGCTCTGTGCTCACAACAACTGTCACTGCTAATAGGATGTCACTAGCAGGAGTTTGGCTTCTCCAGGGGAAAGGGCTCCTTATGCAATCTCCATCCTAGATACCAGCTCTCTGCTCTCCCTGGTGCCCTGTCTTTTGCTGAGCCAGAAACTTTCTGGTCCTAATTACAGTCCCTGTGGTGACAAGGAGGGATATGAAGATAACTAGTACTTTGAGTTTCCTTGAGAATGTCACTTTTTCCTCTTCTCTCTCCCAAAGCCAGGAACTTAAATGGGAAAATTCTGAGAAACTGAAAGAGTTCCTTTATAAACATTTCAAAATTGGACAGCACCACGGCTGAAGAGATGAATCAGTGGTTAAGCACTTGTTGCTCCTGCAGAGGACCCAGGTTCAATTCCAGGCACCCATATGGTGTTTCACAACCACATATAACTCCAGGGGACCTAATGCTGTCTTCTGACCTCCATGGGCATCAAGTGCACACATGATGCACAGAAATATATTCAGGCAAAATGTATACAAGTAAAATGTACATAAAAAAAGAACAAATCTAGTAAAAAAAAAAAGGTATACTCATTTATTTTTAAAAGCTCAGTGTGCTCAGAACAAATGATGTTCAAGAGGCAGAATCAGTGTCTGGTCTTATGGTGTGGTGTCCAGGGCAGAGCAGCAGGGAGACTTCTGGAAATTGTTTCTGCTTTTTGCTCTGACCACTGCTTTTATGCAGAGGAGTTAACTGCCCTCCTGGCTGAGATTTTCATTTATCCTTTAACTTGTTTCTTTCTTCAAAATCTCATTTTTTTTCTGAATGTCTAACATGGACTGATGACTTTCTGGTCTCTGTCCTGAATTTCCTGAATTTTCTTCCATTTTGTTTATCTGAATTCTCTTTAAGGTCACTGGTTATTTGAAAAACAATTAAACAATTATTTTTTTGTCCAGCATTTTAAGCATTTTTTATTTTCTTGTTTAATATTATAATATGAACATAGGAAAACTCCCTGGGTGGATTCATAAAGGAATGTAATCATTTAAATTCAGTCCACATGGGCTGAAGCAATACAATAATACAACAGAAGATGACCTGTAATTATCCATCCCTTATAAGATATTCATGGCTACCTGTGGCTATTTAAAGCCACGCAGAATCTAGATCATCTTTCTCATCCTCAATCTTCCTTCCTTCTCTCCTCCTGTCCCTGTCTATGAAACTCTTAGCTCTGCTTCCCTTTCCCTGTCCAATCACAGATTTCTTGTTGTATTAATATTTAAATTAATTGGGAAAAATTCTGCTACACAAGGATAGCCATCATCTTTGCTCATAATCAATATAGTGCTTAGATTATTTGCCTAAGTAATAAAGACAAAAAAGAAGAGATAAAGCAGGACAGGAAGAGATGAAATTATCCTCCTTTGTGCATCTGTCATTACAGAAGTATCTCACTGTTTGATGACTCATTTTGAAGTATGTTTTAAAAATTAGTGTGTTTCCTGAAAACTTGTTCTTTTTCTAAGACTGACATTTGGATTTCTCCTTGGTTCCTTTTGAATTTTATATTGTAGCTTTCTATTTCCCCCTAAGACATAATAGAGTGTATGAAAGGCTTGCATTGAATTTATAGCATTCACATCATAGCAATATTGTCTAGTAATCTATGGACATGAGGTATATTTTAGTTAGGATTAAAATAGCTGTGATGAAACATTATGACCAAAATTAACTTGGGGAGGAAAGGGTTTATTTCACTCACACTTTTACATCACAGTTCATCATTAAAAGCAGGTAGAGCAGGAACCCAAGCAGTCAAGAAACTGGAGGCAGGAGCTGATTCAGAGGCTATGGAGGGATGCTGCTTACTGGCTTGCTCTTCAGGGCTTTTTCAGCCTGATTTCTTATAGAATCCAGGACTACAATCCAAGTGTAGCACCACTCACAATGGACTATGCCCATCCACATCAATCACTAATTATGAAAATCCCCAAAGGCTTGCCTAAGTCTAATCATATGGAGGCATTTCCTTAATAGAGAGTCCTTCTTTGCCAGCACAAGGTCTCTTTCCATATTTTTTCTTCCTCAATTAAAAAAAAAAAGTCAATGTAGTATAATTTCAGCGTAAGTTTTTCTTCCTTTTGCTTTAGTTTGTTTCCACCTATTCCATTTTAAAAATTGCAATAATTTATGTGTATATGTTTGTATGTATGTATGTGGTATTTATGCAGGTGTGTTTGTGGTTGTTAGTCCCTGTGTATACACATGTGGACATCAGAGTAGCATGCCAAGTGTCTCCTCTATTATTCTCTATTACTCTCATGGTTTAGAGAAAAGGTTTCTCACTTGCCTGAAGCTTGCTATTTCAGCTAAGTGGCTTCCAGGAAGCTCCTGGGATTTGTCTTTCTCTGCCCTTCAATGCTGGGGTTCAGACATGCATGACCAATTCTGCCTTTTTATATGGGTGCTAGGAGTTTGACCCAGATTCTTCACTTTTCACAACAATCACTCTAAGCCATTGTGGAAACATCTATAGCCCTTGTGTATTTTTTAATGGAATTTTTTCTCTTAATTGTCTTTTCAGAGTTTTCATTACTGGTATATAGACATCCAAGTGATTCTTATATGTTGGTTTTGAATCTTAACTTTTGTAGAATGAGTTGTGGTTTTATTTGGGATCCTTAGGTTTATGAGCAAATATGTTGTGTGTCTTGTTTCCTGATCTGATGACTCTTTGCTGCTTGATCACTCGGCTGAGACTCCAGTGATGCATCACAGACACTCTTCTCAGGGTCTTAATCTTACAGAAGAATGGTTCAGTTCACTTTGACCATCAAGGATGATGTCATAACCACTTTGGAGGCAAGAGACCGTTTACAGAAAGACATGTGTGTCCCTCCCTGTGGATCTTAGATTATTGAAACACAGATCTCAAATAATTATAACTTCCCCAAAACACCATGTAGTGAAGCCGAGACAGGCTGATGCCCTGGTTCTAGCAGAGGAGGAAGTTGCCTCCCACTGAAAGGTTTAATACAGCCCTGGCAGTTTAGAGGAACAACCTGCAGAGCATAACTGAGTTGAGACAATGATGGAGAAGGGATGAGTGAGGCTGGTTCATTCTGCACACCATTGTTGTCTATTTGTACAGAAAGTCCAAAACACGACTTTGCAAATAGATTTGGTTGTCGTTGGACACTTTTATTTGTCTCTCTTCCCAGTGTAGTCCAAACAAATCTTTTTCCTGTGATTTTGTGCACACACACACACACACACACACACACACATCATCATCATCATCATCATCATCATTATCATCATTAGGCTAGTTTATTGTCCGGTTGTAGTGTACCTTTCAGGTTGTCAAAAACTCACATACAAACATCTAAATGATATGAATTACAAATCATTTTCACCTAAGGTTTTACTACTTTTGTTAACTATTAACACACACCCTAATTTGTTTTATAAACTAACCTGGGGGAGATGGTGATGCCTTCAGAGTCCATGTCCTTACAAAGTAGTCATGCCTTACCCTTCAGTAAATCTTTCCAAGCTATTTCATTCCAAACTTACAAGCATATATGATAGGAAAAAATTTGGCAACAACAAATTGTGTAAACAATCCAAAGAAAGAGAAAAAAGCCCCAAAGTTCATGCCATGAAAACAACTTGAAACATAACATAATCCAAGAGAACATCCTTCTATAAGTTGATTTTTACATAAATAAACAACAAATGTAATAGAAAACTTTGAAATAATCATGTAGACAGTCTCCCCTCCAAGAGATAGACCATCATTCCTCACTTTGCTAAATGAGGGCTGAGTCAAGCCACCTATTTCCAAAAAATAAAGAAACTCTAAAATATAATGAATCTGTACAAAAGAGGGAAATCTGGCAAACACTCTTTGTCATTAGTGATTAGGTTTAAAATCACAGATGGTCTATTGTATTAACAGAGTCCACCCCATAGATTACTCTTACCTCAAGTCCAAACTTATCCAACTATCTCTTGTTAGTTCACAAGACCCCCAGGAGACCACCAGGGACCACAACTCCTATGCAAGCAAAAGAGAGGTTTTCTTCAAGCGTGAGGTAGGACTACAAACTTACCTGATGGAACAGGAAGGAGAGTGACCCCCAGCTCTAGGTGAAGGTGATTTATAAAGAAAAATAAAACCTGCAAGTCGAGGTTTCTAAGCCTTGGCATTGCATGAGAGGGTAAAGGAATGTTGGTCTCTTTCCCAGAGCCCAAGGGTAGAGGCCATATCACTTCAAGGACAGCAGACAGTAGCTTTCTCCAAGGACAGCAGCTTAGAATAGAGTTTGGAGGACAAGATGGAATCTGCCCTGCTGGTTTTTTTGTTGTTGTTGTTGTTTGTTTGTTTTTTGTTTTTGCCTCTTCATTGGTCATGTCTCTCTAAACACAAGTTAACTTAGAACAGAGTCTTATTCTGCTACAAAATGGAGTTTATTCTGCTACCTCAGTTCCTTCACTCTTAAATGTTGCTCTCCAAAGTAGCATCCCAGTGCAGGTTAGAATTCCAACATATGAATTCTATGGAAAAGGTGAAAAAGAAACATCCAGCCTATAATGGAGGGGAGGGGAAGGGTACTTCATCTCTCTTGCATTGACTCCCTAAACTCATAATCCTCATAATTCCAGTTTTTCCATAAATAAAACAACAAACAAATTCCAAATGACAGATATCAGCAAAGGACTTGACAGATTCCTCAAAATGACTAATGCACAAACACAGACTGGCTGAAGAACATTTTAGACTCAGTAAACCAATCATTTATCCCCAGCTGGTTGGTGAAAGTTGACTGTTTGCCTTCACATGATTGGAGGAAGCACACAGGGAGCCTGGGGACAGCTGTTTGGGTGGCTTCTTATCACCTTTGACCTCAAGAATGTTTTACCATTTGGTTTCCAGGGACTGGGTGAGCTTCAAGTTCTCTCAGGTCCTAGAAAGTTTGAGTGGGCTGGAGAATCCTCCTTGGTTCCAGGTTTCCCCAGCTTCTGTCTTGAGACATTTCTGTAGTGATGGGTTATGTGAAATATGTATGTCTACACAACAGAATCTTACCCAAAGGGACTGAGAGTCTGCACCTAGCCTCCATCTGATGCCTCTTTGAGATTACATTTTAGGTTATCTGTCTCATTTTCTCTTTACTACCCTAGAATATTTTAAAGAAAACACAGTGTATTCTCTAACTTCACCACCAAAACTTGAGGAAATGACAAATAAATGGTAGTAAATAGTGTCAAATATGGAAATACCACACACTTTAATAATGCTAATTCTTTTTTTGTTTGTTTTTTTATTGGAAATTTTATTTACATTTCAGATGTTCTCTCCTTACCCCATTTTCCACCCTCCCTCCCAGGAACTCACTATCCCTTCCCCCCTCCTCCTGCCTCCACATTGGTGTACCCCCACCCACCTTCCCCCGTATCTCATCTCCCCACCCTTGAATATCCGCCCCCTATGACGCCCAGCCTTCATGGGACCAAGGATCTCTTCTCCCAGTTATATATAGTTCCCTTGCGTATATAGCTGGAGCCATGGGTCCCTCCCTAAGCGCTCCCAGGCTGGTGGTTTAGACCCTGGGAGCTCTGGTTGGTTGGTATTGTTGCTTTCCTCATGGTGTCACGAATCCTTTCAACTCCTTCAGTCTTCACTCTACCTTTCTGTTGGGAACCCCATGATCAGTTTGATGGTTAGCTGTGAGCATCTGCCTCTGAGTATGTCAGACTCTTGCAGACTTCTAAGGAGACAGCTATATCAGGCTGCTGTCAGCATGTACATCCTGACATCCACATCAACCTCTACCTTTGGTGACTGCACATGGGATGATATCCAGGTGGAATGGTCTGTAGATGGCCCCTCCTTCAGTTTCTGTCCTGCACTGTGTCTCCATATTTGCTCCCTTGAGTATTTTGTTACTCCTTCTAAGAAGGACTGAAGCCTCCCCTACTTGGTCATCATTCTTCATGAGCTTTATGTGGTCTGTGAGTTGAATCTTGGGTGTTTCAAGCTTTCATAGAACGAGTTGGATAGTGTTCCTTCTGTTTCGATTTTGTGGAAGAGTTTGAAGAGAATTGGTATTAGGTCTTCCTTGAAGGTCTGATAGAATTCTGCACTAAAACCGCCTTTGGCCTGCGGTGGGCCCGTTGCTGGTCTGCTCCTGTGGAAACACAGGATCCTGAGTCATCCTAGGGGGACCCACTGCACATGGAGCAGAGGGTAAGTCACCTTGCCCACTAGCCCAAAACCCAGAGTTACAACCGGGAGCCAGGTGGGGTTTAAGGAACTAGCAGGCACCCAAAGCCCGCCCCTCCGGACTATAACTTCCCGTGCGCCCGGAACCTGGTCCTTTGGCCTGCGGCGGGCCCGTTGCTGGTCTGCTCCTGTGGAAACACAGGATCCTGAGTCATCCTAGGGGGACCCACTGCACATGGAGCAGAGGGTAAGTCACCTTGCCCACTAGCCCAAAACCCAGAGTTACAACTGGGAGCCAGGTGGGGTTTAAGGAACTAGCAGGCACCCAAAGCCCGCCCCTCCGGACTATAACTTCCCGTGCGCCCGGACCCTGGTCCTTTGGCCTGGGGCGGGCCCGTGGCTGGTCTGCTCCTGTGGAAACACAGGATCCTGAGACATCCTAGGGGGACCCACTGCACACAGAGCACAGGTCCCTCAGCTGGTCTGCTCTGGTGGAAACAACTGATCCTGAGACAACCTAGAGGACATACTGCATCCAGTGCAGAGGACACTTAGCTGGTCTGTGCCTGTGGAAACATCGAATCCTGAGACATCCTAGAAGACCTATTGCATCCAGAGCAGAAGGAGCTTAGGATCACAGGAACACAGAGACATCTGGAATCCAAGGAGATCTGACACAAGCAAGATAACTGGAAAGACAGACTCCAGTCAGACACAGTGAGCACAGGTAACACTAGAGTCAACCAGATGGCGAAAGGCAAGCGAAAGAACACAAGCAACAGAAACCAAAGTTACCTGACATCATCAGAACCCAGTTCTCCCACCATAGCAAGCCCTGGATACTCCATCACACAGGAAAAACAGGACTCAGAATTAAAATCACTTCTCATGATGATGATGGAGGATTTTAAGAAGGACATAAGTAACTCCCTTAAAGTAATACAGGAGAACATAGGTAAACATGTAGAAGCCCTCAAAGAGGAAACACAAAAATCCTTGAAAGAATTGAAAGAGAACACGGGTAAACAGGTAGAAGCCCTTAAAGAGGAAACACAAAAATCCTTTAAAGAATTTCAAGAAAACACAACAAAACAGGTGAAGGAATTGAACAAAACCATCCAGGATCTAAAACTGGAAATAGAAACAATAAAGAAATCTCAAAGGGAGACTACTCTGGAGATAGAAAACATAGGAAAGAGATCAGGAGTCATAGATGCAAGCATCACCAACAGAATACAAGAGATAGAAGAGAGAATTTCATGCACGGAAGATACCATGGAAAACCTTGACACAACAGTCAAAGAAAATGCAAAATGCAAAAAGCTCCTAACACAGAACATTCAAGAAATCCAAGATGCAATGAGAAGATCAAACCTAAGGATAATAGGTATAGATGAGAGTGAAGATTCCCAATCTAAAGGGCCAGTAAATATCTTCAACAAAATTATAGAGGAAAATTACCCCAACCTAAAGTACAAGACACCCATAAACATACAAGAAGCCTACAGAACACCAAACAGACTAGACCAGAAAAGAAATACCTCCCGTCACATAATAATCAAAACACCAAATGCACAAAACAAAGAAAAAATACTAAAAGCAGTAAGGGAAAAAGGTCAAGTAACATATAAAGGCAGACCTATAAGAATTACACCAGACTTTTCACCAGAGACTATAAAAGCCAGAAGATCCTGGTCTGATATCATACAGACCCTAAGGGAACACAACTGCCAGCCCAGACTGCTATACCCAGCAAAACTCTCAATCACTATAGATGGAGAAACCAAGATATTCCATGACAAAACCAAATTTGCACAATATCTTCCCACAAACCCAGCACTTCAAAGGATAATTGATGGAAAACGCCAATACAAGGAAGGAAACTACAACCTAGAAGAAACATGGAAGTAATCGTCCAACAACCTCCCAAAAAAAAAAAAAAAAAAAAAAAAAGGTAGCTACACAAACATAATTCCACCTCTAATAACAAAAATAACAGGAAGCAACAATCATTTTTCCTTAATATCCCTTAACATCAATGGACTCAATTCTCCAATAAAAAGACATAGACTATCGGACTGGATACATAAACAGGACCCAGAATTTTGTTGCATACAAGAAACGCACCTCAGTGACAAAGACAGACATTACCTCAGAGTAAAAGGCTGGAAAACAATTTTCCAAGCAAATGGTCCCAAGAAACAAGCTGGAGTAGCCATTCTAATATCAAATAAAATCAACTTTCAACCAAAAGTAATCAAAAAAGATAAGGAAGGACACTTCATACTCATCAAAGGAAAAATCTACCAAGATGAACTCTCAATTCTGAACATTTATGCTCCAAATGCAAGGGCACCTACATACATAAAAGAAACTTTACTAAAGCTCAAAGCACACATTGCACCTCACACAATAATAGTGGGGGATTTTAACACCCCGCTCTCTCCAATGGACAGATCGTGGAAACAGAAACTAAACAAAGACACACTGAAATTAACAGAAGTTATGGACCAAATGGATTTAACAGATATCTATAGAACATTTCATCCTAAAGTTAAAGAATACACCTTTTTCTCAGCACCTCATGGTACCTTCTCCAAAATAGACCATATAATTGGTCACAAAACAGTCCTCAACAGATACAAAAAGATTGAAATAATCCCCTGCATCCTATCAGATCACCACGGACTAAGGCTGGTCTTTAATAATGACAGAACCAAGGGAAAACCCACATCCATGTGGAAACTGAACAATGTTCTACTCAATGATGACTTTGTCAAGGAAGAAATAAAGAAAGAAATTAAAGACTTTTTAGAATTTAACGAAAATGAGGAAACATCATAGCAGAACTTGTGGGACTCCATGAAAGCAGAGCTAAGAGGAAAACTCATAGCTCTAAATGCCTACAAAAAGAAATTGGAGAGAGCACACATTAACAACTTGACAGCACACCTGAAAGCTCTAGAACAAAAAGAAGCAAATATACCCAAGAGGAGTAGGCGTCAGGAAATAATCAAACTCAGGGCTGAAATCAACCAAGTAGAAACAGAAAGAACTATACAAAATATCAACAAAACCAAGAGTTGGTTTTTTGAGAAAATCAACAAGATCGATAAACCCTTAGCCAGATTAACCAGAGGGCACAGAGACAGTACCCAAATTAATAAAATCAGATCTGAAAAGGGAGACATAACAACAGAAACTGAGGAAATTCAAAAAATTATCAGATCCTACTACAAAGGCCTATACTCAACAAAACTGGAAAATCTGGATGAAATGGACAATTTTCTAGACAGATACCAGGTACCAAAGTTAAATGAGGAGCAAACAAACCATCTAAACAGTCCCATAACCCCTAAAGAAATAGCAGCAGTCATTAAAAGTCTCCCCACCAAAAAAAGCCCAGGACCAGATGGTTTTAGTGGAGAATTCTATCAGACCTTCAAGGAAGACCTAATACCAATTCTCTTCAAACTATTCCACAAAATAGAAAGGGAAGGAACACTACCCAATTCGTTCTATGAAGCTACAATCACACTCATACCTAAACCTCACAAAGACCCAACAAAGAAAGAGAACTTCAGACCAATCTCTCTTATGAATATTGATGCAAAAATACTCAATAAAATTCTAGCAAACCGAATCCAAGAACACATCAAAACAATCATTCATCATGATCAAGTGGGCTTTATCCCAGGAATGCAGGGATGGTTCAATATTCGGAAATCCATCAATGTAATCCACTATATAAACAAACTCAAAGAAAAAAACCACATGATCATCTCATTAGATGCTGAGAAAGCATTTGACAAAATCCAACATCCCTTCATGGTAAAAGTCTTGGAAAGATCAGGAATTCAAGGCCCATACCTAAACATAGTAAAGGCAATATACAGCAAACCAGTAGCCAACATCAAACTAAATGGAGAGAAACTTGAAGCATTCCCACTAAGATCAGGGACTAGACAAGGTTGCCCACTCTCTCCCTACCTATTCAATATAGTACTGGAAGTCCTAGCCAGAGCAATTAGACAACAAAAAGAAGTCAAAGGAATACAAATAGGAAAGGAAGAAGTCAAAATATCACTATTTGCAGATGATATGATAGTATACTTAAGTGACCCCAAAAACTCCACCAGAGAACTCCTAAACCTGATAAACGACTTCAGCAAGGTGGCAGGTTATAAAATCAACTCGAACAAATCAGTAGCCTTCCTCTACATGAAAGATAAACAGGCTGAAAAAGAAATTAGGGAAATGACACCCTTCACAATAGTCACAAATGATATAAAATACCTCGGGGTGAATCTAACCAAGCAAGTGAAAGATCTGTATGACAAGAACTTCAAGTCTCTGAAGAAAAAAATTGAAGAAGATCTCAGGAAATGGAAAGATCTCCCATGCTCATGGATTGGCAGGATTAATATAGTAAAAATGGCCATCTTGCCAAAAGCAATCTACAGATTCAATGCAATCCCCATTAAAATACCAACTCAATTCTTTACAGAACTTGAAAGAGAAATTCTGAAATTTATTTGGAACAACAAAAAACCCAGGATAGCGAAAACCATCCTCAACAACAAAAGAACTTCTGGAGGAATCACCATCCCTGACATCAAGCTGTACTACAAAGCAATAGTGATAAAAACGGCCTGGTATTGGTACAGAGACAGGCAGGAAGATCAGTGGAATAGAGTTGAAGACCCAGAAATGAACCCACAGAACTATGGTCATTTAATCTTCGACAAAGGAGCTAAAACTATCCAGTGGAACAAGGACAGCATTTTCAACAAATGGTGCTGGTTCAACTGGAGGACAACATGCAGAAGAATGCAAATCGATCCTTTCCTATCTCCTCGTACAAAGCTCAAGTCCAAGTGGATAAAGGACCTTCACATAAAACCAGACACACTGAAACTAATAGAAGAGAAAGTTGGGAAGACCCTCGAATACCTAGGCACAGGGGAAAAGTTCCTGAATAGAACACCAATGGCCTGTGCTCTAAGATCAAGAATTGACAAATGGGACTTCATAAAATTGCAAAGTTTCTGTAAGGCAAAGGACACTGTCAATAGGACAAAACGGCAACCAACAGATTGGGAAAAGATCTTTACCAACCCCACATCCGATAGAGGACTAATATCCAATATATACAAAGAACTCAAGAAATTAGACTCTAGACAACCAAATAACCCTATTAAAAAATGGAGTAAGGAGCTAAACAAAGAATTCTCAATTGAGGAAATCCGAATGGCCAAGAAGCACCTAAAGAAATGTTCAGCATCCTGGGTCATCAGGGAAATGCAAATCAAAACAACCCTGAGATTCCACTTCACACCAGTCAGAATGGCTAAAATAAAAAACTCAGGTGATAGCAGATGCTGGCGAGGATGTGTAGAAAGAGGAACCCTCCTCCATTGTTGGTGGGATTGCAAGATGGTGCAACCACTATGGAAAACAGTCTGGCGGTTCCTCAGATAATTGGACATATCACTACCTGAGGACCCAGCTATACCACTCCTGGGTATATATCCAGAAGATGTTCTAACACATAACAAGGAAATATGCTCCACTATGTTTATAGCAGCTTTATTTATAATAGCCAGAAACTGGAAAGAACCCAGATGCCCTTCAACAGAGGAATGGATACAAAAAATGTGGTACATTTATACAATGGAATATTACTCAGCTATTAAAAACAATGAATTTGATAAATTCATATATGAATGGATGGAACTAGAAAATATCATCCTGAGTGAAGTAACCCAATCACAAAAGAACATACATGATATTCACTCACTGATTATTGGATTTTAGCCCCGAAGCCTGAAATACCCAAGATTCAACTCACAGACCACATAAAGCTCATGAAGAATGATGACCAAATAGGGGAGCCTTCAGTCCTTCTTAGAAGGAGTAACAAAATACTCAAGGGTGCAAATATGGAGACACAGTGCAGGACAGAAACTGAAGGAGGGACCGTCTACAGACTATTCCATCTAGATATCCATCCTATGTGCAGTCACCAAAGGTAGAGGTTGATGTGGATGGCAGGATGTACACGCTGACAGGAGCCTGATATAGCTGTCTCCTTAGAGGTCTGCAAGAGTCTGACATACTCAGAGGCAGATGCTCACAGCTAACCATTAAACTGAGCATGGAGTTCCCAATGGAGAAGATAGAGTGAAGGCTGAAGGAGTTGAGAGGATTCGCGACACCATGAGGAAAGCAACAATCCCAACCAACCAGAGTCCCCAGGGTCTAAGCCACCAGCCTGGGAGTGCTTAGGGAGGGACTCAAGGCTCCAGCTATATAGGCAAGGGAGCTATATATAACTGGGAGAAGAGATCCTTGGACCCATGAAGGCTGGACGTCATGGGGGGGGGGATACTCGAGGGTGGGGAGGTGAGGTACAGGGGAGGGTGGGTTGGGGTACACCAACGTGGAGGCGGGAAGAGGGGGGAAGGGATAGTGAGTTCCTGGGAGGGAGGGGGGAAATGGGGTAAGGAGAGAACATCTGAAATGTAAAAAATAAAAATTTTTTCGATAAAAAAAAAAAAAAGAAAAGAAAAAAAAAAAAAAAAAGAATTCTGCACTAAAACCATCTGGTCCTGGGCTTTTTTTGGTGGGGAGACTTTTAATGACTGCTACTATTTCTTTAGGGGTTATGGGACTGTTTAGATGTTTTATTTGCTCCTCATTTAACTTTGGTACCTAGTTTCTGTCTAGAAAATTGTCCATTTCATCCAGATTTTCCAGTTTTGTTGAGTATAGGCCTTTGTAGTAGGACCTGATGATTTTTTGAATTTCCTCAGTTTCTGTTGTTATGTCTCCCTTTTCAGATCTGATTTTATTAATTTGTATACTGTCTCTGTGCCCTCTGATTAATCTGGCTAAGAGTTTATCTATTTTGTTGATTTTCTCAAAGAACCAACTCTTGGTTTTGTTGATATTTTGTATAGTTCTTTCTGTTTCTACTCAGTTGATTTCAGCCCTGAGTTTGATTATTTCCTGATGCCTACTCCTCTTGGGTGTATTTGCTTCTTCTTGTTCTAGAGCTTTCAAGTGTGCTGTCAAGTTGTTAATGTGTGCTCTCTCCAATTTCTTTTTGTAGACACTTAGAGCTATGAGTTTTCCTCTTATCACTGCTTTCATGGAGTCCCATAAGTTCTGGTATGATGTTTCCTCATTTTCGTTAAATTCTAGGAAGTCTTTAATTTCTTTCTTTATTTCTTCCTTGACAAAGTCATCATTGAGTAGAGCAATAATGCTAATTCTTTATTAAAATATGAAATTTACCAATTTTCTCACAGTATTTTTTCAGTTATCGATTATTTAATCATGTATTGACATTAATTTTCCTTAATTTGATTGAAGCAATACTCCAATGAAAATCCAACACTGTGCTTTCTTCAAAAGTTTTTTAGTTCTCTTTCTAATATTTATTAGATTCTTGGTGGAACACGGTGGCACTCTTAGCACTTGAAAGGCACATCTCTGTGACTTTCATGCCAGCCAAGGTTACATAGTGAGAGGCTGGTCAAGTTATTGGTGAGAGCAATGACTTCATCAGGATGAAGAACTCCTTTTTCTAAACTCTGTGGTGGATCTTCCCTGTCTACATGGAATCCATAAAAACAAATGAGATGATCTTAGTATGAGGGGACAGGTGTATGTGTGGTTATGGTAACAGGCAGTGCTCACAGCAGCTCAACTCATAGCACTCTTCGGTATTGATTGGTTGACCACCATTATGTATCTATGAAACTGAAGTAGGAGAGAACTGTGTTGGTGGGTTTATGTCAACCTGACATAAACCTGACATATGGGAAGAGAGACTCTTAACTGAGAACAGACCTCTATGAGATAGGCATGTAGGGGAATTTGCAGGGTATTGTCTTGATTATTGATTGATGTGGGAGGACCCAGCTCATTAAGGACAGTGATGACCCTTGGCAGGTGGTCTTGAGTCTATAAGAAATTAGGCTTAGAAAGCCATTGGTCACAAGCTAGTAGGCAGTACTCCTCTATGGCCTCCACTTCAGTACCTGCCTTCTGGTTCCTGTCTTGAGTCCCTGTCTTATGATAGAGTGTGACTTGAGAATACAGGCTGAAATAAACCATTCCCTCCACAAATCAGTTTTGGTCATGGTGTATTATCACAGCAATAAAAATCCTAACAGAGAGCTATCTATATGTTACTCTTACTTGATAACCACAAGGACAAAAACATAGGATTTAGTGAAATTAATATTATTTGAGACTCTAAGGTCCCAGGTTTAAGTCAATGCTCAGTCATATTATACCTCATCAATCCCAGGAAACATCAAAGCCCATGTCAGCCCTGCTACCCTAGACATACACTAATCTGTCAGTCAGACTGGCACAAGAATTTCTACAGTCATTAGTCAGGTATCATGTACTAGGGATAGAAACTTAATTGGGACTTTTAGGAATGGGTGAATATTTGGTACAAATGACACTAATTTCTGGAGACCTAACTTGCCATTCTGCACCACCAGTCAAAGGAGGCATTTCTGAAAAAGAGATGATCAACTGAGTTCTGTCTCAGTTCCATGAGTGCTATTTAGAAACCGTTAGAAACCGTTGTTTCCTTACAGAGCACTTTCAAGATTTCGCTCATCATTTTTGATTTTTGAAAATTTCTTTATATATGCTTGGATCCAGAAATGCTGAGATATAGCCTTTATGAGGTTTCCTGGGTTTCTTATTTAAAGATTCATTATGCCAAACTTCAATCTCTTTTCAATTATTCTTAACTTAAGAATTTACAGGTAAAATTGGATTTCATGTTTCTAGATCTATCTTACTAGAAAGAAAACTGTAAATACCTGAGAGATGAGAGATAGTCAATGTGACTTCCAGTTAGACATTGTGTGTTCATGCTTTGAGAACAGAGAGTGGATTAGAGCATCTAATGGGGGAGGAACATGAGCCAAGCACCTGGTCCATGTGTGTGAGGACGTCATGTGGCAACCTACTAATTTGTTCCCTGAGTACTTGCAAACAGATATTGTTTCCAGATTCAATTCTCAAGAGCCTAGTCATCAATATTTGTAATTGTTTAAAATTTGTGTTTTTTTCAGTTTTAGTTATTGTCTTTGGCTTTTGTCCTGTGATAAATAGCATAACCAAAAGTAGCTTTTGAGCTTTGCTATGAAAATAGCATCATAGATAACTATTTGTCCCTTTTGCCAGAGAAAAAGGGAAATGACTCCTTTGGTAAAGGGAACTAATTTCCTTTGGATCTAACATTCTAGCTTCTTGTTAATGATAAGGGGCAGTATACTTTCTTTTGTAATTCAGCAGAAATTAATTAAGATGTCATTTTCAGGGCCCAGGAGCACTGGATTGATGGTAAAAGGCAGGGAGTGGGCAGGGTACATGAGTTCTGTTGTCCAGGTTCTGCTAGACCACCTAGGGTTAGCAGTAATTTTGGAGCTGTCTGGAATGCTGGTTCAAAACTGGGACTCGAGCTTGTAGGAATTTTCTTTAGACAGTCTGGGTTACATTGGCCTGTAGTAAGTTCTAGGCTTGCTAGTTTGAAGGACTACTTGAGGCTGGTGTGTTTGGAAGTTTGCAGTCTTTAGTTGCTTGGAAATCTGCTGGAACAAATACAGGCTAGGAACTGATGCTAAAGTTAAAAATCTTACAGGAAAATTTAAACTCTATTAATGTTAAAACTCTGAACTTTTGAGGTTTTAATATAACAATAACAGTGAGAGGAAAAGAAATCTGAAACATTTGAAAATGTTTTAATATATACCTTATTTTTTAAGCCTTTACAACTTTCCTTTACGTATTTTAAATTACCTTTTCAGACTTTCACAATTTACTTAGGTTTTTGTATCCTCAGACCTTCACAACTTGAATTTATGTACATTAAATTACTTTCTTAGACCCTCATAACTTATTTACGTTTTTATATCTTTAGACATTTATAACTTACATTTTAAATTATTTTCCTCTACCCTCAACAGTCTTTAGAAACTCTCCTTTAATGTGAAACCTGTTTGTAGGGTAAAGTGTATGAGTTTGCCTTTTTTTTTTTTTTTTTTTTTTTGAGGGGACCGTAGCTTCTTCTTTCTTTATTGGATACTTGGTAGATGACACATAGATCTACACTGTTAAATAATTATTAACATACTGACCAAGACTAAGGCCCTGGCCCAGAGCTCCAAACCAGAATCAATAAGGAACAGGAGTGATAAACTGGTGTTATTTCTCCAACATCATGAAACCCATAAACACAAAACCCATAGAAGGAGGAACTTGAATCCTTCTAGGGCCAGACAAGGGCTTGGGTTAATTTAGGTACCCCTTGCTGCATCTTTCAGGGTAAAGTAACCAGCAAGAGTCTGGAGGGAACAGTCAGCTGAAACCAGACAGACAGACAGACCCAAATGGAAAGAGGGTGGGACATGGACAGGTGCTGTCCAGTTGGAGATAAGATGCAGCAAAGGCAGGCTGAGGGAAGAGGCTGAGGGCAGTATTGCAGCAATGCAGGAGTGTAGCCCCAGGGTCCTGCCCTTAGTGGCTGGTCAGGTGTCAGCTGGCAGTCTCCAGGTGGCATTCCTGACCAAAACCTGGCTGAAGGCTCACAAATTGTATGTCCTCTTGGTGAGCTGGGTCTCTTCATCTACCAGCTTGGGCTTGAGGTATCCCTTGTAGGCTAATATGTCTCCAGGTCTTTTGTTGATTGTTTGCTTTTCACAGACCCAAATCTCCTGTGAAACCTACTGGATGAGTCTGAAGTCATGGCTGACTAGCATCATGCCACCCTCCAACTAATTGATGGTGTCTGCCAGAGCATCAATGGTCTCGATGTCCAGGTGATTGGTAGGCTTGTCCAGAAAGAGCATGTGAAGGTTCTGCCAGGCCAGCCAGGCCAGACACACTTGGTACTTTTGCCCGTCTGACAGGTTTCAGATTGGACTCACCTGCTGTTCCCAGTGAGGCCATATCTCCCAATGATCTTCCTCATTCCTTCTCTTTGATCTCTGGGTAGCACTTCATTGTGTACTCCAATGGTAAAAGGCCAAGGTCCAGCTGCTTCTGTAAGTGCTTATAGCAACACCGTATCTTGCCATGAGAATGCATCCAGATCATTCCATCTGTGAGTAGAAGATCCAGTTAGCAGCTTCAACAGAGTGGGCTTCTTTGCACTGTTGGGTGCTAGCCACTCATGTGTCAAGATCAATGCACAATTCTAAATGATTGTGGATGCAAGGCCCATCTTTTGCATACTTGAATCTCACTTCTGCACCATAATGACAGGTGGTGGGATCTTCCATGTGGTGGGAAATAACACGTCAGTGTCTTGCCACTCACAACCCTTTCTGTCTGTCCTGATGCCATTATTTTCTGTAGTGTTCCATCTTTGCTTTGAGACAATATGACTATCTTGGGACTGCCGTGGCCAAACCTGGCAATGTAGTTTTTCATGTGTAGTATCTGGTCCTTCTCCCAGTGAAATTTCATCTGGTTGTCTTCCAGCTCCAGCTGTGACTTCACATACTGATCACAGTTACTGTGCAATGCTTAGTTTTTTGTTGTTGATGTGGATGATATTGGTACAGACATCATTCAGGAAGTCCTGGAAATGAGACACAAGAACCAGGATGCACCTGAAAGTCTTCAGCCACATGCAAGCATCCAGGTCCAGGAGGTTGGTAAGGCTTGTCCAGATGCAGCATGAAGGAACGAATAAAGAAGGCTCTAGCAAAATCAACTCTCATCTGTCAGCCACCACTGAAGTGTTTGAGCTTCTTGCACTGTGTGGCAAGTGTGAAACCTGATCAGTGTAAGATGCTTGAGACCCTCATCTTGGGGTTTTTAGCATCCAGCTCTTCCAGTTGTTCATAGAGTTCCATGAGCTTCTCACACTCCACATTCTGGTGAGCTATTGCTCAGCCTCTCTTTCCAGCATGGCCCACTCTGTGTCCATCCCCACCACACACTACAAGGATGTTTTTAGTTGGGAGGCATCTCATGAGTCAGATGGTAGATGTCCATTTGCTCAGGCATTAGCACCTCAAGTTTCTCAATAGTAGACAGCAGCATGGACTTTCCAATTCTCTCTAAGCTTATGAGGTCATAACTCCAGTCTGAGTTTATGTCGGGAGCCGCTCCGCCATTAGAAGATGGCGCCGGTTTCCTACTTCCTGGTTCTTCTCGAGAGTTGACGCATGCGCAGTTGTCCACAGAGTGATACAAGCTGCTTTCGTCTGATTGGTCTTTGCTAAAGCACCAATAGGAGACGCACATGCCTCACCAAACCCTATATAAGTGACGAGCTCTCCGAGCTCGTGGTCCTTCTCCATCTTGGAACAGAGCTGAACAATAAAGAGTGCTGTCGGAAGAATCCTGTGTTGCCGCGTCTGCTTATTCGGCGAAGCTGGGCGCGACAAAGTGGTGCCGGAAACCCGGGAACGGCCGAACCCGGGCGAAGGAACGACTCGAAGGACCCCGGACTGCTCGTCCGGAGAGGATTCAGAACCTACGGCGTGAGGAGCCTAGGCGCTTTTCTGCAAGGTACGATTAGTCTTGTGTGGGTCATTCTGATTATATTGCTCGCTTTCATTTTCGGCTTGTTTTGCTGCTTTTGTCTGAATTGTGGGAAGCGTGACAAGATCTGTACGTACCCTTTCTGTAACATCAAATAGCCGGCTGTAAGTCTCAGGTAGATAACTGAGCAGGCATTCCCGCTCCTGTAGATAAAGGAAGTATGGGAAACCAACAATTGAAGCCTATGTCTGAAGCGGTGCGGGCGCTGCTTCGAGGGAGACATTTAAAGGTTCCAGAAAAGGTTATCATAAGTTTCTTGAAGGAGGTAGATAGGATCGCTCCTTGGTTTATTACATCTGGGTCCTTGACTATGGGGTCTTGGACAAAATTAGGAAGGGATCTGGCAAATGAGAAAGAGAAAGGGAAGCTGCGGCCGGGTACTTGGCCATTATTCAAACTGATTAAATCCTGCATTTCAGACGAGAGATGTGAGAAAGAAGTTAAAGAAGGGCAGAGACTTTTAGATGACCACCAAGACAGTCTATCAGAAGCAGAAAAGAAAAAGAGTTTAGAAGGGAAAGAGAGATCTCAGAAGAAGACGGTAAAAGATAGGGTTAGTAAAACAAGGCAGAGTTTGAGGCCAGTTAGAGAAGAAAAAGAGGAGAAACCGCCAAAAATATATCCAAGTTTGGCGCGATTTCGAGAACCCAGGGCCGAGTTATCCTCAGAAGGGGAGACGTCCTCTGACGATGATGACTCGATGTTGGGAGATCTAGACCCCGAAGAGCAGGCAGAATTAGAGGAGGAAGCCGCAAAATATGAAGCGGAGCGGTATAGACCAGATCCTCCATGTGCTCCGGGGTACCGCCCTTCACCCCCCCCCCCCTTGAGGGAAGGGCGGAAACAGCCAGGTCGGAGAGGAAGCCAACTTGGCTACCAACATCCACTTCCTATATATCAGAGAAAGAGAGGAAAAAGATCTCGAGAGCATTTCCTGTGTGGGAGGAAAATGGTGTGAGACAATATCAAGCATTAGACTTAAAGTCTCTTAAAGCTGTGGTAGAAGCAGTACAAACTTACGGAGTTAGCGCAGCTTATACTACAAGTTTAATAGAAAGAATGTCAGCCACTGCGATGACTCCCGAGGCAGCTAAAGTATTAGATATGGTAGAAGAGTCTTTGAAGAATGCTATGCTTGTTCGCTTTGATTTAAATGCTCCCTACCAGTTATGTATTATTCCTTCCCCACAACAGCCTACTGCTGTGTTGTGGCAAAATGGTCCATTGCTTTGGATACATCCCCACACTTCTCCAGGAAAAGTGTTGAGCCATTATCCTTCTACAGTTGGAGACCTGGCCCTAAGAGGTATCCAACAAGCTATAACTCATTTTGGTGTTCCCCCAGATTCTCTTATTGTTCCATATACAGCACATCAGGTACAAGTGCTGTGTTCTACTATTGATGTTTGGGCCATTTTAAGATGCTCATATTCGGGCACCATTGATAATCATTTTCCAAAACACCCTTTGTTACAATTTGTCTTAAACAATGCTATTATTTTTCCAACCATAACCAAAGTTGAACCCATTGAAAATGCAACAGATGTGTATACCGATGGCTCTAATACTGGAATAGGAAGTTACGTTGTGGAAGGCGAAGTTGTTAAAATTCCTTTTGATTACACCTCTTCCCAATTGGTAGAATGTGCAATGATTGCAGTGGTTTTAAAACGATTTGATCAACCCCTAAATATAATTTCAGATTCCCATTATGTAGTGAAAGCAGTTCAAATATTGGAGACGGTGGGTGTCATTCAGTCTAAAAGTACTGTAGCCCACCTGTTTTCTGAGATTCAACATATCATTAGAGGTAGGACACATCCCTTCTGCATTGTTCATATACGAGCACACTCTCTATTACCTGGACCTATGGCTGCTGCTAATGAGCTAGCAGATAAAGCCACCAGGCAGATCATGCTGAGTCAAGATCCTGTTCAGCTAGCCACACAATTTCACCAGCTGTATCATGTGCCAGCAAACACTCTTAAAATCAAATTTAATTTATCTCGTGCTCAAGCTCGAGATATTGTTCTTAAATGCACAGATTGTGCAGATTTTAGACCTTCTGTGTCCTTGGGAGTTAATCCTCGAGGACTTCTACCACTACACATCTGGCAAATGGATGTTACTCATTTTCCATCATTTGGAAAGTTAAAATATGTTCATGTATCAGTAGATACTTGTTCTGGCATTATTCATGCCACGCCTCTCTCAGGAGAAAAGGTGGCCAATGTGATCACCCACTGCCTAGAAGCATGGGCAGCCTGGGGAAAACCCCAACAGTTAAAGACAGATAATGGGCCAGCCTATGCGTCCAAGACTTTTCAACAATTTTGTCTGCGTATGGGTGTGCGCCATATCACTGGACTGCCATATAATCCACAAGCACAAGGAATTGTGGAGCGTGCCAATGGCACCCTCAAAGTGATGTTACAAAAACAGAAAGGGGGGATAGGCCCTGGCAAAGGACCTAAGATCTCCACCTCCCTGGCCTTATTTACCTTAAATTTTTTAAATTTGGATTCTGCTGGCAAATCCGCAGCAGACAGACATGCCTCTCCTAGTTCTTTACGAGAAGAGGTTAGATGGAAAGATGTCATTAATAATACTTGGAAAGGCCCGGATCCCGTTCTTATAAGATCCAGGGGAGCTATTTGTGTTTTCCCGCAGGATCAAGACAATCCGATTTGGATCCGGCACGACTGACCCGGCTGGTAAAACAAGATGGGAAGCCCCCTGAGCCTGATCCTGTGGCTGCTGAGTCTGACGCTGTTATGTGCGACCACACACCCACCACCACAACCGCAGCTGAGATGGGGAATTATGACAACGTTCCCGAGACCTATGCCGATCATGCATAACGCGCAAGTGTTTCCCAGATTCTTCACCACCAATAATACCTTGGGTTTACCATATTTACCTATGGACACAAATTTGGCCAAAGTCCCTACCAATGACACTTGGAAGATTAACGGCAGTCTTTGTTTTACTGCTACTGAGACTGTTAATAAGACCCTCGATTATCCTTGTATTCCCTTGGGAAACTATTCCTATGCACATTTAGAAAAGGACAGAATTCGATGATGCCATGAAAAGGTTACGATTGGCTATTATTCAAATTAATTCCACCCGTCTAGATATATCCTTCACTCAAGGATTTTCCACCTGGATAACCTCAGCCTTCTCCTATTTTAAGGAGTGGGTAGGAGTAGGATTATTTGGTATACTATTGGCTGGTGGGCTAGTGCTCTCTCTTTGGATGCTTAGCAAACTGAAAAGACAACAGCGACATGACAAAGTGGTCATCGCGCAGGCATTACTTGCGGTAGAACAGGGAGCATCCCCCAAGCTTGGCTTAATATGCTCAGACATTGAGACTCTGCTCTGACCAGACATCTCTGAGGGCTCAGGTTCCCATTGCACCAGAGTGCGGTCGAGCGGATCTGTACATCTCCCAGGGCTCGTGTTCCCATTGCACGGGATTAAGGTGTACAGAGTCTCGCCCACACGATCACTTCGAACGCCGGAAGTTGAGGAAGCTTTTGGCTGATCAGTGACGTAGTGGTGCATCCGTTTGACATTTTATTATAAAGTAAAGGGGGGGATGTCGGGAGCCGCTCCGCCATTAGAAGATGGCGCCGGTTTCCTACTTCCTGGTTCTTCTCGAGAGTTGACGCATGCGCAGTTGTCCACAGAGTGATGCAAGCTGCTTTCGTCTGATTGGTCTTTGCTAAAGCACCAATAGGAGACGCACATGCCTCACCAAACCCTATATAAGTGACGAGCTCTCCGAGCTCGTGGTCCTTCTCCATCTTGGAACAGAGCTGAACAATAAAGAGTGCTGTCGGAAGAATCCTGTGTTGCCGCGTCTGCTTATTCGGCGAAGCTGGGCGCGACAAGTTTAACTCCAGTTTGTTGTAGCTGAGCAGCTCTTGACCATGAAATCTGAGTGAGAGGTTAATGATGTGGATGTCAGTACTGTTGGGATGAGAGGCCAGGATGCCTGTGACAGCTTGAGCAGCAGCTTTCTTCATCTCAAATCCTCAGATCTTTGGTCATCTAATCCACTTCTCTATCACCTGTGGTCTCTCTGTCATTGGCCTCCTTATGGTTTTTCTCTTCTGCCATCTGAGATTCTATGATAGCATTGCTATTTTCTTCATGTACTATTCTGGGCTTCTGTGGAGTTTTGGTAGCTTCCTTCTTTTTGACTGCCTTCTTCTTGGCCAGGTCAGAAGGCATGGTAATGAGCTGCAAGGGTAGTTACTATTCTTTAAGGAGTTGGGGCCTCTCCACTCGGCCTCTTGAGACTACCTTTTAAAGCAGGAGACACAATAGCTCTAGACAAAGCAAAACCTAATTTTTAAAAACATATGTAATAGACTGACCAGGCAGCTGTATCTGTACTTGTTGTTGTCAAATTAATAAAGCTACAGCTAGCCAGTAACACCATCAGAAATTTGAGAAGGATGAATTTGGGGAAGAATCATAATCCAAAATCCTCTGTATCCATTAAAATGAGAGAGATTTACCTAGGTGGTTACCCTAGGCTTGTCCACAACGGTCTTTGGGGCAGAGGTCATTGGTCTTTGACACAGGACAGCATTCAGTCTTCTGTTGCCACCCAGGGCTTTATTAGCTTTAGCTGCCAGACTCAGAAGATCTGAGAGACTTCCTGTGGATGAAGAACTTGAAAGACTGGTTTGCCTTGGTGAGGCAACGAGGGGCAGTCAATTCTCCAGTGTCCTGCTTGTCTACAGTTTGGGCAGAGTCCTGGTGTTTACATTTAAGTTTACATTTCTGCAAGAGTTTGAGTATGCAAAAACTTGAATGGGGGACTTTTTTTTTTTTCTAAATAAGAATTGAGAAATGTGGAAGAAGTCAAAGAGCAAAATGTCTGTAAATATATTTCTCATCCTAATTCTATATAAATCTTTTTTGATTAAAAGTTTAGATAATATGCAATATAGAAATAACAAATTAATTTACCACTGGCTGTAAGAAATTTTTTCTTAGGGGATGTTAGACAATATCTGGATCCTTTATCCTGTATATATAACAGTTTTCCCATTGATGCATAAATGAAAGTCTCCCCTTGTTCTTCCATTTTAGCTTGTATACCATAGATTTTTTTCAGAAAACCTTTATGCTTCATGAATTTCAGGCCAAACCAGCTGTGAGGGGTGACTGGATACTTAGGTGAAGTTAAATGACCTTGACTGTCTTCTTCTTTTTGTAGGAATATTAACATTTAACAAGTCTGGCTCGTATTATTTTAGACTGGCAGGTCTGGAATGATTAATGAGAGATTTGAAACAGAGGGTTTTATTATTTTGTGCATGTCTGTAGATGTAGGCAGACAACCTGAAAAGCTTAGTTTTTTTTTCTTTGTTTGTTTGTTTGTAAAGTCAGTCAGTTGCAGAATAATGTAAGTATTTATAATCTAGAGGTCATTAAATGGAAAACTTTAAAAACAGACAGACATCTACAGGAATTCAGAAAATGTTAACATCAGGTTGTTTCTGTTTTATTTACAGGTTTTAAAACTCTGTTTAATAAATGTACACATCTTAATATAGAGAAAATTTATGTTTTTGCTGTTTTAAAGCACATAGTGTCTTTTTGGCGGAGGTTGTTTTGTTTTCTCTTTGTCCTACAATCAGATGGCTTTCTGACCCAAGACAGAAATTTTAGAAGAAATTTTTAAACAAACATGCTTGCATCTGGAGAAGGGACTCATATCCGTGCTCCAGAGTCAGCTTTTTAACAAAGTAGAATAGCTTTAAACAATTGCCCCAGTGCAGTGGTGCTGGGTGGCCACAGCTGGAGCTCCATGGTCAGAGACAGGAACCAGCCGGAAGATAAAGCAAGCAGGGAAAAAGAGCCTTCAGAAGCAGAATGAAGAAGGATCCCAAATGGATGGGCATGGTGAAGTGCCTGATATGCCAGGCTCCAGTAAGCCACAGAGAGGGACAAAGATAAAGCAAGCCCCAGGGAGAGCCAGAGTGGAGGCAGCCAGGAGGAGCAGTCTGCCTTGAGAACCCCTTGAAAATGTTTCAGCATGCAGCTCAGGGGCGATTCACTGTGCTCTCAGTCTGACTCCAACCTCTGCAACAAAACTTGGAAACATAAATACAACAGACAACAGAGAACAACAGAAAGAGACCATACAAGAGCATAATTAGGGAAGACCAGATGAACACAGGTCACTTCCATTCACACACCAAAACCAGAAGTACAATAGGTGTCAACTCTGTCCCAGAGACTGGGTCTACAATTGTGTCTGATCTTGCTTTTGTTTCTCCAAACTTCGGGACTCCAAAACACACAACTCACAAATCAGTCCATGCTGCAGACACACATTTGGTTTTGCTTTCAATTTACAAATTTTGGGCAGTTGTAGTCGATGTTTCTGGGGACTTAGCAAGTCTACCTTGGACTTGCTCTCTTTGGGAACTATCCTGGACCAGTGGGCTTGAATCTGGGGTCTCAACTGTAAAAGATTTACTGAATAGCTGCTAACAGGATAACAACCTAAAAGCATAATCTAAAACGTGAGGGAAGGGTATGGGGAAGGTTTTTATTTTAAGGTAAAAACTACAAGTAGATCTTCAGTCTCTATATAAACAAGCAATAATTGTCTGTGCTGCTAGTGTAAGTAGATAAGACATCTCAAAATAATATTTGGGTCTCTGCATACAAACATTACAGAAACTAAAATAGCAGTTTAGTTGTATCATAAGACTAAAGGTCGTGTTGTACATTTCTGTATTGGGGTGACTGAGTAAAGCCAGCTGAAAACTTATCATTGAGAAACTGGAGTCAGATATATATGGCTACTGGGTGATAACATGGATGCTCGCATAGAGTTTCTTTAGCAATCACAGTCACATGTCAATGTCTTTAATGTGTGTGGAATTCACACACAGTGTATATTCCAGTTCTTTACTGCTTGGTACCCTAAAATGCCAAGCACTTACCACATGCAGTTAATTAGCTTCTCTTCCTGGTCACGTCCACTTTGTAAGAGACCTTCAGATAAAGGATGCTTCCTGCCACTCTTCTTCACTTGCTCATTGGTCTAGAACAGTCTGTGCACACAATGAGTGCTTTGCAAATAAGTAGTGGAGTCAGAGACCATGAAAGAGCAGTAGAAGGAACACAAAGGCAGGAGAAGTGTGTGGGTCCTTCTAAGCATAAAATCTAGCGTGCAGAACAATAAAATTCTAATTGTGGGTGAGTGCATGTCTGTAGGCAGCCGTGTTTACAGTTGCAAAGTTGTATGACTAGCACCTGACAATGTAGTCAGCTGGCTTCCAGCGTGGCCAGCTCAGCTAAACTGGTAAACAAGTCCTTTGAGCATGCCTCGGCCTCGTGCCCCTCCCTAGCGGGCTTATGCTAATGAGGTATTGGCAGCTGAACCTATCCTGAGAGAACACATCACCCAGCCCGCCTTGGGCAGTTATATAAGCAGCTCATTTCTGCTGCTTGGGAGCCCAGCCCATCCCCTTCCTGGTCCAGGCTCCTGGCCATACATCCCCATCCATAGACTTCTGTCCAGTTCCCCGTCCCTAAGTCAAGAGTCGTTCCTGGAATAAAGCTGATTGAGAAGGATCCGACCGTGTCGTGTCTTACTTGCTGGCCAAGGCGGACGCGACACATGTCCTCTTGTATTTCCCTATGAAGGATGCAGCAAGCCAAACTACATGTTACGAATGGCATGATGGTGGGACGGTGAGCATCCCTGCCCACTTCCTGTACCATTCTTCAGTACCTAGCACCAGCTGTATGGGAAAAAAAATCTATTTTCTCTATCAATATATTGTTATGACACATTAGTATAGCAAGGCAAAACCACTTCAGTATACATAGCATTAAATCATATAGACCTGATATGAAAAGAAATATATTATTTCTCAGGAGACACAGCAGGGCTTAGGAATATGGACATACCAGATAATCAGGACAAAGGGGCTGAGACCAGCATAGCTAAGTACTAACAATGCTTTCATATTTGGTATTATGAAATCATTTGTCACTATGGAACCTATATATACGGAGAAAATGAAATCTGCCAAATAGAAGATGAGGAAACAGGTCATGAGAGTGAGAACCCTCTGGGTAGCTCGGATTTCTGGCCTAGAATTGTTTGCAGACCTGGAGCTGTGAAGGTAGAGGACATGGACATGATGTTTATACAGATGGAGAGCCATGGACCCACTGCTCCAGCCCATGACACCCTGGAAAATGACATCACGAAGAGCCATGAAAGAGAGAAACAGCCACTTAACTGTGTGCCTGGATGGCAGCATATGACAATACCCAGTAAACATCCCAACTTCAGACGTGTTCATGCTACTGCCCGCTGTGATATAGTGCAGCAAGTTGGAGCTTATCAAGGAATTAAAGATCCAAAAGAGGAGGAGAAAGGCAAGAACATGCCGTGCTGCCTGTGGTTTGAGCTTTGTCCAAAGGGTGGTCCTGGGACTGATGGTGCCAGCCTGAACCACGCTGAGGAGACAGGTGGTGCAGATGGAGAGGCCACGAGCAACCCTTTCTAGATAAACTATAGTTTTACAACCAACATCACCTAGGAAGTTTCTAATATAAAAAACTGTAGCTACGTTTCTGACCCCTATGCAATAAATGATGATTGTGTTTACGAAAGCCAAGTGGATGAGAATAACATCTATATTTTTGTTCTCAGGACCGTGATGAAAGTATACACATGTCTCACAAATAAGATGATGTTTCCTAAAACTCCAAATCCAGTAAGTGAAATGAAAATTATTCTTTGGATGAGGTCACTCCAAATTATCTTCATGTTTACAACTAGGAAAAACCTGAGAAACATAAGGAAGTGAACATGATTTAGTTCATGCCTGTGGATATTCTGTTTTCTTTAGTCAAAGGAACACTATATTATGTAAATACAGAGCTCTTTGCTACAGATGCCTGATTTTGTTCTTAGACCCTCCGTTCTTGCTTTCACTGACATGGAGATGATGATGATGATGACAATTAGACATGAGCACCGTGCTGATGCCTTCTCAGTCTTCATAGAAGGTAGTTCTTTATATTCTCCATCTCTAAACTTTTTTCCATGAGAAATCTAAACAAAGGACAACATCATTCAAATTCCAAGCCATGATATTTATGCATCACCTTCTACACCTCCCTTCCCAGATCCTCTTTGCAGACTTGTACAGACTTATCCCTTAAGAAGTATACTGAACTAATAAAAAAATATAGCTAATCCAAAGAAGGGTAATGCTTGCTCAAACAGGATTGCTTCCCAGGGAAAGTCATGTGAATTTTCTTTGTCTCTAACTCTGAATTGACCTTGGCAATAAGCAACACATAGAATAATTAGATGCTGTTTCCCAAATTTGTCTCTGAATTACTTTCAGCTTCTCCTAAGCCCATAAAATACTGGATTTTATTCTGTGACAAGGGTACAAGTAATGCAACAATGGTCTATGTAATGTTCTCTTTGTAATCTGATTTCCAGGCATGATCCTTTATAGCTTAGTGCTGCCCACAGGTCACACATGTGTCTCCTACGATTTCCCTGAACCTCAGGACTGTGCTGTCTGTTAGTCTGCTTGTATCAGCTCTGTGCTGAGAAGATGTGACAGATGCTTTAGTACATAAGTTACCTTGTATTTTTAAAGGTTTTTGAGATATCAATAATACATATTGAAATGAAGAAGTTGATTTTCTTTTCTGAATAACCTCCCTCCCAGAGTACAAAACCTATCAGTGTTCATTTATTTATTATTTATTCTGTCAGAGAGAAATTATATTTTATTTTTTTAATGTTGGTCAATTTTTGTGTTTGTGTGTTTTGTTTGCATATATGTCTGGACACCACTTGTGTGCCTGGTGTCTGCAGAGGTCAGAGAAAAGCCTTGGATCCCTGAAACTGGAGTTGCACATGGTTGTTAGCTGCCATGTGAGTGTTGGTAATTGAATTTGGGAATTCTGCAAGAGCAGTGAGTGTTCTTACCCAAGGCTGCTCTTCACTCCACATATGTATATTTTTAATTAGCTTTCACAAGCTTCTTACCGCCACCATGCTAGAATGAATCAATTCAGTCTGTGCTCAACCAGTTAAATGATGGTTCTGATATGGTGGAAGGTCATATCTATTCTAGAAGTTTAAGGAATACCAGAGCTTTGGATAGAAATGTCAGGATTCACCAGAACATGCTTTGTGAACACCCACTGTGAATTAAAGTTTTGGAGTTCCCAATTCATATATTCATCACTTTGAGCAAATTATTATTTTGACTTTCTTAAAAACTATTTTTATGTAAATTATGCTTCGTACAATATATGTATATTTTAGAGAGTCAATGGACTAGCATACATAATACTTAGGGAAGTGCCCAGAATATTTTAAAGATCAATATTCTAAAGTAGGTTGTTAGAAATAGTATATAACCTCATGGCTGTTCTATCCACAATTTTCATACTCCATGGCTTACATTAGGTTTAAAAAAGAAGAAATTCACAATAAATGAAATCATGATAAAGAAAGAGTGCTCCAAGTCACCAGAAGTTACACAGCTCAGATCAAAGTTCTCAGTCTTTAGAGGGAAAATTATACAGATTGTGCAGAAGCTGTGGGAGCAAGAGCTTCCTACTCCAGGCTGTACTGCAGGTGTCCTGTGTCCTACCCCTGCCTGTCCTGTGTAAGGAGCAGATCACCCCCAGTGACCACACACACTGTCCTTGTGGATAATGAGACAGTTCTGAATTGGATTTAAGAAATGATAGACCATCTTCTCTCTAAATCCTGCCACTGTCTTCTTTCTGAGTGACAGGGAGCCCACATCCTTCTCCCCGGTACATAGGCCCTCCACAGATTTCTTTCTATGTCAAAGGCAGCCCCATCCCCCATGACATGGCAGCACTCACCTGTGAAGTCTGTGCAGGGCTCAGGGTGGGTGTCCTCACAGCACAGTCAAGCCCTGTTTATCAACCTCAAGTCCTTGTGTTCAAGCAAGGTGTCAGGATGTCCCCACCAGGAGTTTGGCTTCCTCAGGAGAAAAGGCTCTTCTATCTCCATCTCTGAGGGAAGCTCTGCCTTCTCCCTGGTGTTCTGTCATTTGCTGAACCCAGAAACTTTATGATCCCAATTACAGTGCCTGTGGCTAAGGAGAAGGGTGGTGAACAGTGCCCAAGGGGTTCTGTCCTCTTTGGACTTAACTCCAGTCTTGCCTCTTTCCCTCATGTACCCCCAAAACGAAGACTGCTTTGATAATCCAAAGGGATCACTTTCTGAATATTTTTCAAGCATATTATTCAGTAATAATAAAGTATCATTGAGTACTACAGCCATGAGCTATGATCTGTGTCGTGTTCAGACACAGTAACTAGGAGACTGTGAATCCCCTGTGCTCTCAGCACTACATTGAATGGCTGCTGCATGCTCTAAAATTGCTCCTGAGTGTTTTTTCTGAGTATTATTTTATTTTCTTAAAAATTTTTGTACAGTGTATTTTGATAAGATTATTTCCTTCTGCCATCACCTTGCATATTTTCCATACCTTCCTATGCACCTTACTTTATATTTGCTCTTTTGTGTTATACTCCCTCCCCCAAGAAAACCCAAACAGCTTAAAACCAGAAAAAAAGAAAATCAAAGGAATCAAAGAATAAATCAAAGTAGGAGGAAAAGCTCAAACAAAACAAAAAAAAGTCCATAAACCAAACCAAACCATGGAGTCCACTTTGTGTTAGATAACTGTTCCTGGACATAGGGCCTGCCCTAGAGTTCTGATAGAGAGAAGTGAGTGTCCCCTTTCCAACAGCTACTAAGTGAAAATAGGTTTGTGTTTAGTGATGGGACCCCATGTTCACTTCCCTCTCTCAGTGCTGTGACCCTGGCTAACCTGAAGTTGTGTAAGACTTGTGTGCTGCTACATTTGTGTTGGCTCATGTGGGCATCAATCCTGTTGTATTTGGAACACACTGTTTCCTCATAGTATTCTATCCTTTCTGGGTCTTCCAGTCTTTGTGCTTAACTCTTCTGAATGGATTGGATCTCTGAGTGTTGAGGAGTGGGAGTTGATGAAAACATCCCATTCAAGACCAAAGGCCTCGACGTGTCTCATTCTCTGCACATTGTCCACATGCAGGTCTCTGTGTTAATTCTCATCAACTGAAAGAAGAAGTTTCTCTGATGAATGCTGAAGGATCCGCTGATCTATGAGTATATCAATATGTCACTGAGAGACAATTTATTGTTTTTTTTTCTAATAGTAGATTTTTTGTTAGGCACATGGCCTATCTAGTCTCATGTGTCTGACCACTTTAGCAGTGTCAGGTATGGATTTAATCTTATGAAGTAGTCCTTAAATTCAAAGGCAAAGTGATTGGTTATTTCCATAACGTCTGTGCCACTATTGCTGCAATATCTATTGCAGGCAGGTCACCGTTGTACAGAGCAGTGTGTGTTGCTGTAGTATAGTGATGATTACCCTTCACCTCTGGTGATCTGCAGAATACCTTTAAATACTGTGAATGCTAGTTAAGAGTCATGAAGCTAATTTGGAACCAGCTGTCTTCTCTGATGACATAGATGGCTACCTCAGTAAGGACCTTACCATTGAGTTATGGAATGCAATCAATAGCGTAGGCTGTATCCTATGACATTTGGAGGAGGGCCTTTAGGACACCTTTGGTCAATGACTCAATAAAATGTTACCCATTCTCTCTCCTGATCCTGCACTAGGCACCTGATGTCTGGAGTTGTATAGATTATAGCACATAGAGTGAAAGCTGGAAGAGCTAATATCCACATATAAAAGAAATCATGTAATATTTTCCTGAGGATCTGGGTAACCTCTGTCAAAATCATTGTTTTCAGTTCCATCTTTTTATGTGTAAATTTCCTTTTTTAAACAGATGAATAACATTCCACTCCGAAAATACCACATTTTCATTATGTGTTCATCGGTTGATGGACATTTAGGCAGTTTCCAATTTCTGGCTATTATGAGTAAAGCAGCAATGAGCACAGATAAGCAAGTGCCTTTTTAGTAACTTGAACTTTGGATATATTTTCATGTTTGGGAAACCTGGATCTTAAGGAAGATCGATTCTTAGCTTCTGAGGAACCTGCACGATGATCTCTGTAGTGACTCTATAAGTGTGGACTCACATCATCAGTGAAAAATTGTTTCCTTTCCTGGAGTCCTCACTAGCATGCATTTTTTCCATTGATCTTGGCTATCCTGTGTGGCAGGAATTTCCCTGTCCAAAGTATTTTAAATATTAGTGCAGCAGGAGGCCTGTGACTGGACAGGAGAAAGGGAGGTGGAGCTAAGAGTTGCAGAGAGAGAGAGAGAGAGAGAGAGAAGGGGGAGGGAGAGAGGGAGAGTGAGAGAAAGAGAGAGACAGAGAGGCAGGGAGAGATAGAAAGATAGAGGCAAACATGAATTGGAGTGGCTTTAACTAGCCACAGGTAGCTATGATATTAAGGTTAGAATAATTGAGATAACTTGTCTAAATTGTTTGGACATCTTGTATCATTATTAATTGGCCTTGAAATTATTGTGTGGGCATCTTGTGTATTGAGAATTTATAGATATATAAACCTGACTAGATAACTACAAGCTTTAAGAGTTTTGATTTTACCAGGTAAAGGGTGTTGTGACAATTATCTGCGGGGTGGACAGTCAAAAAAAAAAAAAAAAAAGCCCGGCCCCGGACTCTGCTGCCGCCTCCTCTGGTCCGCCTCCCCTGCTGGCCTGCGGAACTCCACCTCTCTCACCGCCCTCAGACCGCTGCAGGTCCGGGGGGTGGGGGTGGGGGGAGGGGGCGCGCGAGCATGTTTTCTTCCCACAAGGTTTCATTTATTAATTATTGGTCTTAAAGTCTGTCCTATGTGTTTTCTGCTCAGAAAGTAATTTCCTGTGCCGTGATTTAAGCCTGTTTCTTATTTTTCTCTTCTATTAGGTTCAGTGTATCAGGTCTGATGTTGAGATCCTTTATTAATTTGGAGTTGAGTTTTTCTTTTAACATTTTATTAGTTTTTTGTGAACTTCCAATCATGTACCCTAATCCCACTCATCTCCCTTCCCCATGTACCCACCATCTATCCTTGCAATCTTCCCAGAAATACATTAAAAAAAATCTCATTGTGGAAGCTGTAGTGTGTCCCATAGTACTCCCTTTTGTCCACACTTCTTTGCTTGCAAATGTTCATTGCAATGACTTCTTGGTCTGGTATGAGGCCTCTGGGTTCTGTTTTTCTATCAAGACTGGAACCTCACTAGGACTCCTCAAATATCCTGCTTTTGGCCTGTGTCATGGAGATCCTATAGTTTTGGATCTGTGGAACCAGCCCCTTCATGTACTCCAGCAGTTTACTCATGTGGTAGATATTGAGGTTGGCCAGTTCAAAGCCCTGGATTTGGGTCTGATAGGCACCTGCGCTGGTCAGACTGCCTTCTTTCCTCCTATCATGCCCTCAAGGTCATCACACCCTCAACCCCAGCAACCAGGGTCAGCTCTACTGTGCTGTCCCGGTGAGGTGAAGGGCCTGCTCTCCTTTTGTTTCTCTACTTTATATCTTTGCCTTGTTTGCCAAAAAACAGTTGTCCATACCTGTGTAGACTTATGTCTGAGTCTTTAATTAAATTTGATCACTATGTCTGCTTTCATGCCAATAACACTTTTGTTTTCTTACTATAGAACTGGGATACAACTTGAAATCTGGGAATGTGAAAACTTCGTCTATTTTTTTTTTTTTTTTAATTACTCAGGATTGTGTTTAGCTATCCTGGCTTTTTAAAACTTTTCATATGAAACTTGAACTGTTTTTTAGATTTCTAGGAAGAATTGTGTTGCGACTTTTGGGGGATTGCATTAAATCTTTAATTGGTTTTGGCAGAATGCCCTGTTTTCAAAATATTAATCCTGCACAGCCATGAGTACGGGAGGGTCTTTCCATCTTCTGTTGCCTACTACAATTTATTTCTTCGATGTCTTAAAGTTTGTATTATATGAATCTGTCACTAACTTAGAGTTATCCTATTTTTTTTTTTGGCTGTTGTGAAAGGTACTGTTGCTCTGATTTCTTTCTCACTAGGTTTGTCTTTTATATATAGTATATATAGGAAGTCTACTAATTTTTGTGTGTTAGTTTTGTATCCTGCTACATTGGTAAAGGTATTTATCAGATGTAGATATTCCCTGGTAGAGTCTTTAGGATTTGTTATGTGAAAAATCATCACAGATATTGATACATAATTTTTTTGGTTGGGTCTTTGTGTGATTTTTGTCATCTGGGCTATAGCAGTTTCATAAAAAGAATTACCAGATGTGAGCATTACATCTTGATCTGGAGAGAGAGAGAAAGAGAGAGAGAGAGAGAGAGAGAGAGAGAGAGAGAGAGAGAGAGAGAGAGAAACAGAGAGGAGAGAGAGAGAGAGAGAAACAGAGAGGAGAGAGAGAGAGAGAGAGAGAGAGAGAGAGAGAAACAGAGAGGAGAGAGAGAGAAACAGAGAGAGAGAGAGGGAGAGAGAGAGGGAGACAGAGAGGATAGAGACTGGGCCAGGAGTAGGCTTTTGAAACCCCCAAGACCACCACTGGTGACATACTTCCTCCTACAAGGCCACAGCTACTAATACTTCTTTCCTCTGGTCTCTCCCTGATGAATAACCCTTCAACTATAAGCCTATGGGGACCATTCTCATTCAAACCACCACATTACTATTACAGAACAAATATCTAAATTCTATAACCACATATTTTGAGCTCCAAATTTGGAAAATCATATCATCGGAATCCTTGTTTATCCTGACAAGGCTCATTCGCAGCACTGATTATAGAACCTCATTGTTTTCTAACTCATTCCTCCTTTCTTATTTCATTATATCCTATTTCTTGTAATTCCAAATGCCAGGGACTAAATCTATGCATCTTATGGATAACCTATGCACAGACACTTGGAAATGTGTGTGTATTACCCATACCATATACACTAACACTCAAGGAACCTGTTGCTTCAAGAGTTTAATATCAAACATTAGTGGTCTTTCAACTTTTATTATGTCTCTGATATATATTTAAAATTATACTCATTTCATATGCATGTATGTGTGTATGTCTGGGCATACACATTTGCTGTGGTGTGAATGTGGAAGCTGGAGGACAATTCCCAGGAACTGGTTCTGACTTTCTCCCATATGGTTCCTCGATGGAAGTAAGGTTGCCAGTCTAGGCAGCAAGTGCTTTCCTTGCTGAGCCATCTCAATGGACCACTATATTGATTGAGTTCCCCTTGCTGTCTTCCCACTTGGTAAGTAAGTTGACTCCTAGGGTTGCCTTTTCCCTTCCAATTTGTGTGTCTTTGTTTCACAGCCTTAATATTTCCTGAGTTATATCTGAACCCCAAACTGATTTTGTTCTTTAGTATTAAATGCTGTTTTAGGGCTCAATATTATATTAAACTACCCATTTTTTCCAGTTACAGTCCAATAATTAAAGCTGACCCACCCAAAGATATCTAAAACAGTCTCTTGTTGAAACAGAGTTTTCTAGTAGGTGTAGCCTGGAGAGTACCTTTGAAACACTGGACTACACTCATCCAAGAGGTCTGAGTTTCGATTCCTGACATCTAAGGAAAGGCTGGGTTGACTTATATGTGTGGATGCCTTCTAAGGTAGATTACATGAAGGAGAACAATTTGCTGCTGTGTATTATCATGGGATTAGGGAAATCTGTGAAAATCGAATCTGTAGTAATCTCTTTCAGCAAAGAATATTGGTCATGGACTGAAGTGAAATCACTCAGATCCTGGTTGTCACAGATACTGCATTGTTTCAGGAGTTCTGCAGTAAGTTCTTAGGTGTCCTCTGGCTTCACTCATATCTTTAACCTTGTTAATAACTGGGTCACTGATCTTTGTGAGATAAAGTTGATTTTCAGAGTCAAGGTGAGTTTACTGTTACTGTTTCGCATCTAAGAGCTCCAACATCACGTCTCTCATATATGCATGTACATATATATGTGTGTATATACTTGTATACATACATATACATGCATACATATACACATGCACATGTATATATACATGTATATGTATGTATATGATATATATATATATATATATATATATATATATATATATATATACACGCACACTTTAAAATAAACATAAAACTATAGAAAGATATTAATGGAAACTTTACTGTGTACCTTGTGGTATGAATGTTTAGTCAAGTACTAGATAGAGAATTTCTTGAACTAACATGACTAAATCTCCATGAAATTGTTAAACTTACCAATTCATCTGGATGCTTCCAGTCATGGTAGTAGAAGAATCAGTTTCAAAAAACCATAATTAATACTATTTTCTTGGTGCTAGAAAGATGGCTCAGTAGTTAAGAGCACTAGCTTGTCTCCCAGGGGACCCAGATTCAATTCAAAGCAACTGTGTTTTGGTTCAGTACAATCCCTCTAACTCTAGTCGCTCACAAGTCATGTGATGCTATCTTCCAGACTCTCCAGGCATTAAGAATGAATGTGCTATACAGACCTAACTTAGGCAAACTGTCCATATATCATAAATGAATACAAACATAAAAAAGTTTAAAAAAATTCCCTTTGAAATAGCACCAAAAATGGAGAATGAGGTTTCTATATTACTGCAATTTGCTAAGATTACAGAATTAATTTATAATTAATTTTCAGCTCAAGGCTTGATTGACCAGGAAAAGTGTCTGAGAATAAATAGTTGCTTAAACTTCTTCGTAGGATTTGGCCTTACCCACAATATTGCAGAACTGAGAGTTTTTTCTTCCTTTCTGAACATAAAATTGGGAGACACATTTTCTCAATTTCTCCATCTGAGCATGCCAACATTGATCCAGAAACCCATCCCTGTGGATCAGCACCAGGGGGCTAAAGATTGCATAACCAAGGGTCAGAAGTTCTCGGGCATTTACCATCCAGGCATTGTCCCTTGAAGAGAGATTTAAAATTAGAGAAAAGGCACAATCTGTCCAGTAGAAGAAAACAAAACAGAGCATCAGAAGGAGGACACTGTGGGCAGCTCTCAGCTCAGGGGGAGTTCTGTAGAGAAGCTTGGAGTTGAGAAGGTAGAGGACATGCTGGTGATGCTTGTGGAGAAGAAATACCATGTAGCCACTGGCCCCTCCCATGGCACCCTGGAACACTGCATCTCGCAGGACCATGAGAAGAAGACCAATCCATTTTATTTTCAGACTTTCTAGTGTAAAATAACAATAGTTGTCACCATTTTTATGCTCTGATATATTCAAACCTGTACTTTTGATGGAATAGATTAAGTTCATACTTATCAAAGCACTGAGTATCCAAAAGAATGTGAAGAATGGAAGGATGTGCCATGCAGACTTTGGCCTGAGTCTGCTCCACCCAGATGCTCTGGGACTGATGATGATGGCCTGGACCACAGTGAGGAGACTGCTGGTGCAGATGGAGAGGCCACGGGCCACCCTCTCCAGGTAAACAATGATCTTACAGCCTATGTCATCCAGGAAGTTTCTCAAACCAAAAGCTGCTATTATCCTAGGCAGTCCTTTTGTAAGAAGGATTAGGATGTTTGTAAAAATCAAGTGGATGAGAATAAGGTGTATGGGTTTCTTCTCAGGGCTTCCCCACCAACTGAACATATAATTCACAGAAACAGACATGTTCCCCAGAATCCCAACCACTGTTAAAGAGAGGAAAACCATTTTGTTAATAAACTTTAAAACCATTTTTACTTCCTAGGTTAAAAAAATTGTCTATCCAGGATGGAAAGACTTTTTTCAAGAAAGCAATAGTAATGCTAGACATGGATCTGAACAGCACATTCTGCTTTATAGCATTTTCTACTTTTCAAGAGGCAGAGTTGACACGTAATGTTGCAGGTGAGGTCTCTCAACCTCCCCAGGTTTCTGTAGACTCCGAGTTATTGTGTGTTCTCTCAAAGGTTTGTTAACAGTTATTCAAAAGTTTTAAAGGAGCTATGTTCTATAACTATTCTTAACTTGTTCAAGTGTATGTATGTATATGTATTCTGTATGTCTATGTGTGTCTGTCTGTCTGTCTATCTGTGTGCCTAAATTATCCTCGTTAACTCTCAGCATCACTGAATTTCACTCCAAGTTTCTCCAATCAAAATTTTTTCCTGTTTCCTACTGTATTTTATCATATTGGCCATCGAATTCCCAAAGTTTGAGGCTTCTTTCTTATCTTCATTTTGATCAGGTATACCAATTTCTAGATTTGCATTTTGCTTTATAATACCAATTTCTACATCATAATATTAAAATTTTTTTATACTGACCATTCTGTGATTTCACTCTACATAATTTTTTCACAAGTTATTTTTTAAATATTCCTCAGTGTCAAGTCAAATTGAATAGCCATTCCAGATAGGACTCTGCAGTTAAAGCTGAATCATCAGAAAGTATGTTGAAAAACTCATACTACATCTGGTTGCAGCCAGGGTCGGTGTCTAGCAGAACCCTGTGGTGCTTCCTAGGAGAGGGGGTAGCATAGAGCTTCTGGCCTCTGTGACTCTAGTGAGTGACCTCAGGTCATCTAAGTGAGCAAGGAGCAGCTCTGGATCTGGTGACTATGAGGTGAACAGGAGAACTGGACTAAGGACATGTCATACGCTGCCATGAGATGAACAGAGTTTTGAGTTATGAGTCCTCAGTGTCAGCTGCGGCAACACAGTAACTTGGACTTTATTGCTGTGAACATGGATTCCAACATCTAAGAGGTCATGCTGGCATTTGCCTCTGTGGGGCCTTTTGAACAACAGTTGTGACACTTGACTCTCAGCCTACTTTTCCTCTGAACTGTTTGTCAGGCAGGTTGCATTTTTCTACATCCGTTCCAGGTAAATCCAGAACTTAGACCTCCACAGGACGTTATTCTTCATGTTGTGGAGCTCCGTTCTCATTTCTCAGGGATTTATGGTAAACTTTGGGCACCTTTTCTCAAATAAGAGGAGTCCAGATGCTTCAGTGGCTCCACGGATTTGTGTGTTCTGAGTACTTAGAGTGCCTCTGTTCCCTGCTCTCCTTCCTGCTAAACTCACAGGATTATTTAAATGTGTATGTCCTGATGATCTCACAGGTGACCTACATGACCTTCGCTTTGTTTATAGCATTGGGTCCAGGTGGCCTCCTCATTCTGGAAATGTCAGTCATTGCCTTTCATCTGCTCCTCTAACGAAGAAGTAAGCATTGCCTGTTTCAGTGCTTCCTAGAAATCGCAATACCACCCTAAATATCTGAACTTAATGAAATATGCTCCAGATATTAATACCAAGCACATTAGCATTCACTAACATATTTAGCATAAAAATTTAAGTGTTCAGTTAGTGACTGGAGTCTGTAAAATTCCCTGCTATCAGTTCACTCCAGGTTCTGATGGAAAATATTAACATTGTTCTGTTTGTTTAATGTTTGTTTTCCTGGGGATTCCTACTTTTCTAGTCTTCTCTTCCGTTTTCCAAACTTCAAACCATATTTGAGAGCAGATTCTGATGTTCTAAAACACAATTCCTTTTACTGAATTCGACTGTCATAGGAGGGAGAGGTGACTCATCTTCCATGTTATCTTGGGAACTCCTATAGGAAACTAATTTAAAAGACAGGATGTACATCTGTTTAGGTAGATGGATGATCCTTGTATAGGTCTAACCTTCAAGAGGTTGAGGTAGGTTACAACCATCTACCCTGGTTTTCTAAAAGAGAAAGAAGGAAGCAAACAAACAAAATAGGATTATTACTTTTTGCTACTTAGTGCTGCGTTAAAGTTAAGATGAGCTGTTTCAGGATGTGCTAGTTCACAGCCTGGATCCTTATAGCAGGAATTCTCAAGACTGTAATGATAACTGTAACTTTTAGTGGTTTACAGTTCTCCATTCCAGCTATGCATACAATATGTATGATATCATGTGATAGAATGGATAGATTTTAAGGATGGATACAGAAGGAAAACCTTCACATTGGGAGTTATAAAGTTATTGTAAAAGAAAACATATTCCAATTTTTGAAGACTGGAAATGTACAAAAGTGAAGAGTATAAACTTTATAGACATCTGTGACACTGTTGAAGTCACAATGCTGGCTTAGCTGGACACCGATTTTGGTTTGTTTTTGTTTTATCATGTTATTTTTGAGACAGAGTCTCCCTGTGTAAACCTTGAAAAACATTTATTGCTTCAGTCTCTCCACTGCTGATGTTGCAGGAGTGTTTCATTAGTGTCTCAAGCTTTTGATTGACCTCTGAAAATCTTCTCTATGGCACTAATTCCTTAAAAAAATGAGGAAGTAATCTCAGACAAAGACCCACCCAGAGCAATGTCCTGATTCCAGCCTGAGAATGGACAGCAATGCCTAGTATTTCTGTCCCATTTCTGTATCTCCAGGAACTCATCTCCTTCTATCTTTCTAAACCCAGGGACCAGCCTTGTCAGGGTTAGAAAGAAATGGAGGAACCAAGTCTCACAGAGCCTCTCAATTCTTCCCTGACTTTGTCAGAGAGAGATTTAAACTTTAATGAAACTCTCTGTGGCACTGCTGAGGGATGAAGTTTTTACCTCCATGTACTCACCTAGAACTCTGTGGTGCAGACAGACTCTGGAGCAGCTCTGGATAGGTGACACTTGCCAGGTCATATTTGTAATGTTTAGATCTGTGGGGCTCTTGGCTGACATCAGATACTGCAGACTTTAGGTTTCATATTGTCACAGTGTCACTGCAGGGCCTCAGTCCCTGAAGTACAGCTTCCCTCTCTCCCACAGTTATAGCATCTGTTTTGCTCAGAAGTTATTTTCAGCTTAATTAGGGTTTAATTATTTTGAGAGGAAGGATGTGAGGTGAGAAAATGAACAACTAAACAAGTGTCTGTGTACTGAGCTTCCCGCATCTCCTGACTTGTTTTCACTGTCTCAAAGTTCCAAGCTGTGGCCTGGCTAGGGACTGACTTCTGTCACACAGGCCTTGCTTTTCCTTCTCAAATCCCTCATTAGACAGGAATAAAATAAATGATGCTCAGAGCCCTGGGATTCTGCTTCCTTATGAAGTCCCAGACATGGATAAGGACAAGTTTAGGGTCCCTTGTGCCAATCGGTATTGAAGGTCTTTGCTATAACTGACTGTTTATTTTTAACACTGAATACATTAAATATCAGATGGGACTTGAAATATCAATGCCTTTCCAACTTTGGCCTTGTTCTAAAAACAATCCTAACTTATTATACAACTTCAGTAACACTTCTAAAACTTTTGTGTCTTTCCATATATTTTCTGTTCTGGTGCCTAGGAAGCCCTGCCTATCCTGGAGGCAGACTAATGGAAATAAATGTGAGGGCAGAGCTGAGGTGAGAAATGAAAAGCCAAGATCCTCTGTAAGAGCTTCAAGGGCACTTTACTCCTGAATCACCTCTCCAGTCCTTCCAGCAGTACTTTAAAGAAGGTCACATGATAGTGTCATTGACTGTAGAAGGAGAGATTATCCATGGCAGAAAGCTAGAGGTAATTAAACAATGTTCGTATTACTCTTATGACAATGTCCACATGAAACTCAGCCCAGAGACTGAAGGAGAGCTACTGTGAGGAATTTCCAGTAGGGTCCAAGTTTGCCTGAAACCCTTCTAGATGAACTTGTACTTTCTCCTGAGCTTTGGAGTACTAAAGAGAACATAACTGTTGTGTTTAGTTTTTAAAAATGTGCTACCACCTTAGCTCAGGAACTGTGTCTACTCTGCAAGCTCCCCCCCCATTCCCCACCCCCCCCACCCCCCTCCCCTTTGTTCCTCCTGGCTTAGCTCTGAGCACTAACCTGACTTCTCTTTCCAACCTTCCTTTGCTCCCGAATGGGTCACATTACCAGCCTGCTACTGAGACCCTCGAATCTAAAAGATACACACACTGCTGCAATTGCTGGAAGTAGATACCTCCTGCCTGGAAATGCATGCCCTTATCAATTTATTATGTCCATCTCTTCCTCTACCGTAAACTTAGTGGCTTGCATCAGCTAGCCCACTTGAACATCCTTGGCCCCCCTGCACGTAACTGAGGCTGTAGGCCCTAGCTGCCCTGAGACCTCACATGATTGCTCTTCTTCTCACTTCAAAGCATGGCAGAAAAGCCCCCTTTCCTTCCATGTGTCTCCTCTTCCTCTTGGGACCCAGAAGTCCCACCTGTACCTTCCATCCAGCAATATCCTACCCCCTGCCCCCTCCTTCTTTATTGACAGCTCAAGAACCAATTAGGGGAACAACACCTTAGCAACAGAACCTCCCCTTACACATGGCAGAAACACAGATTTCTGTTGCTGTAGAAAAATACATAAAAAGAAAAGATAAATATATTTAGAAGGCAAATTGTTTAGTGTCAATACTATCTACTTAATTCTTTTTCTTATATACAGCATCTCAGTCCATATATTAAAGTGTAATAAATTATTCACATTCACTTTATTATTACAGAGATAATTATTTCCTCTGGTAAGTGGTTTTGAAAACGAGATGAACTAGAAGAAATTTGAGCCAGAGATATTGGATTCAAATTTCACCTCTGAACTTTCTATTTGTCTAAGTTTTGTGTGCATGCATGTGTTTATCAGTCTGTGTCTAGTGTGCATGTGATGCTGGGATAAATGCAGGATCTTGCACATGATAAATGCAGAAATATATATATATATACATATATATATATATATTATATGTATATATATATATCCAAATCAATTTTTAAAACTTTTAAAAAATTTATTGATGTCATGTGTGTGTATCTATGAGGGTGACCACATGTCATGTTGTGTGTGGAGGTCAGAGGAGAGTTTTCAGGAGTCAGTTCTCTCCTTCTACTAAGAGGATCCCAGGGATTAAACTCAGGTCCTCAGGCTTGGCAGCAGATGCCTTCACCCCCAGAGCCATCTTGCTGGTCCTCATGTCTCTCTTTATACTTAAAGGAGTATTGAAAATTATGTCAGAAACTAATAGTACTGAATTTACCTTAAAAAAACAGGTTGATGTTATATAAAATGGAAGTTTTTAATTACAAGGTATACAAGATGAAAATCTTCAAGTGAAATGGATTTTATTTTAAATTATCCTCAATACACCATAGTCAACCTCACAGGAAGACAGAGGAAATATTATTGACCAATGATGATAATTATAAAACTTCCTATCTCCAATTTGTCTAGCTAAAAAGCAACCACTGACCACTGCAAAGAGAATATTCTGTGACTAAAATATAATATATACCAATACTAATCAATGGACATAAATATAAGTTTTCAGAATTTATTTTATAATTTGACACATACATCATGTCCATTTTGCAAAAGAAAGGTAGAGCCTCCTCACTCAGGCTATGAATGTTTCATCTCTGACACAGGCTTCTGACCAAGTTTATGGGATCAGATATGGGATCAAATCCAACCAGAAAGCATCTATTGCCTCCATATCAGTCATGCCTTCATTACAACAGTGAGCATGTTGTATGTGTCAGGTTGCCTGTCTAGCACGCTTGGTCTGCACAGGAGGACAAATGGTGCTGCAGATACTGGATACCCACATGGAGAAGAACCAAGCTAGGTCTGTATGTCTTGCTCACAAATATTGATTCTCACTGGACCAAAGACATTAATGTAAGACAAGGAACTAAAAACTGTTGGAAGAAATGGAGGGAAAAGACCTTCAAGATGTAAACATAGGCAAACTTGTTCTCAATAGAAGTCCTTAGTTGCTCAGGAAACAAGACAATTGATAAAAGGGACTTCAGAAAATTAGAAACCTTTTGTACCCTCTCTCTCCTCCTCTCTCTCTCTCTCTCTCTCTCTCTCTCTTAATAGAGTGAAAGGCAGATTACGGAATGGAGAAAATCTTGGCAGGCTATGCACCTGACTGCTTCATCCTTTTAGAGGATGTGGTTTTAGAGAATGCCAAAATCTCTGTTGGTGCCCAATGCTGCAGGTCTGCTTTTCCTGAGATGTTCCTTAAGTTTTCCATGGCAGACCATGTGTCCTGATTGTTAGAAGCATCTTTATCCCTTAGATGCTGCTCCACATCAGCCTGGATCTCTTCTGCCCTGGTCTCAGTGCAATCCCTGCATCACACTGCATTGGGCTGCGGGAAGTCTGAATTGCTGTTCTCCTGTTTAATGTCTGTCATATAGCTCTGCTTCATGACATCATCGTTCGTGTCTATCGTCCAGGCCAGAAGACATCTTCACACTGGTCACCTTAAAGCCATATTATCTCACCTTTGCAGCTTTTCTTATCATTACTGTTACCATCAAATTTTGCTTCGGTTACAGTGGCATGCTTCATAAGAATATGTCACCAAGGGTCAATCACTTATTTCACTAAGTGGATTTTCTCAGCTTTCATGATCCTCTTGACATCATCTTTGGCCTGGATTCTTTCTGGGTGTAATCAGGATGTAGCTGCCTGACAAAGTTCTCACTGGGAATGTCTGGAGACTACACCTTCTGGGTCTTGCTTGTGCTCCATGGCAACTACAGTCACATCCATTCAAGAATTTAGTAACCAAACCCTCAAGTCTTCAGTGTGTCTGGAATCACCTCATTGTATTTATTCTTGCTGAATTCTTTAGTGTGCTGGGAGCAAGCAAGGTCAAACAATTATCACCTTGAGATTGTAGTATAGAGGAAGTCAGCTTCTCTCTGGTCAGCAAGCTGACTTCAGATAAAGGATATTCCCTTGTTACATGGAGGCATTGAAAAGTCATAAACCCTGGCTAGGGAGATGGCTCAGTGGTTAAAGTGCTTTCCTTGCAAGTGTGTGCCACTTACTTAAATGCCTGGTGGGGTAGCTGCTGCCTGCAATTCTAGCTCTAGAAACCAGAGTCAGACTTTCTCCAGAGGAACTGGGTAGTCAGATTAGCCAATTTGGTGTGCTCTGTATTTGACTGAAAGATTCTGGACTCAATAAAGTTGAACATGATGGTGAATTTCTGTCATCAGCATCAGTTTCAGGCCTGTAAATGAGCACAAATGTACATGTACACAACCCCATAGACACTTGTGCCCACACACTCACAAGATGTATACATATATTCAACACACTCAAAAATGGGAATTGTGGAAAGAAATCACAAGTCCATTGGCACTTTAAGGGAATTAGGAAACAAACTGACAAAGCAAATGGATTTATCTATTGTTTGGCTAAACCAAGGAGAGAAAGACTCCTCCTTTCTCCTCCTCTCCTCTGTATCAGTGTCATAATTTTATAATAGAAAGAAAATCCAGGTAAGGTGCAGTGTCATCAGAGCTGTGTGAAGCCTCTGTGGCGAGGCAAGTTTGTCTTCTCATAGTGCCAGGGCTTCAACCTTTCTCCTTCTTAGGGTGGGACTGACTCCTGGACGATGTTCATTCTTTGGGATTATTGTAACAGTACTCTGATAGTGAAAAGTCGAGGGCATCTGTCTCTCTTTAGAATTTCTGCTGTCCTGGCAGGACAGTTTCATCCTGACACCTCTTTCCCTATTGCTCTCCTGCTCCATTGCTCCTGGGAGAGCTCATGACAAATAGGAAGTGCTGGGTGTTTTCCTGACATGGTAACCATGGAACACGTTGAAGGAATATACGTGTGGACAACTCTTACTTACTCCTTCTTTATTTGCTTCGATAGCTTCCTGGGAATAGAATCATCCTTGGGATGACTGCAGTGCAGTGTCTTGAGGACCTGGGCCTGAGGTTGTGGAGGTCACAAGACTCCCAATGTCCTTTCCCTTCTTGTGGATATGCTGCTGGGGTTCCAGCAAATGGATCCCCTCTGCAGCCTCATTACCTTGGTCTCCTTATCTTCAGCTCTACAAGTTGTATCTGTACAGCATCAGGGAAGATTGGGCCAGGTATGCAGCAGGGCAAAGAGGCCTAGCAAACACCAGGATGTTCAGTAGAGGCCATAGTGAGTGACTGGGAGTGAGAGGAGGAAGGTCCAGTGTTTATCATCTATGATCAAGGTTTTAATACACCAATGTGCTGGTGAGCCCTGGGCTGCAGCATGAGTGTACATAGAACTTGAAAAGTATCATTTCCGAGAGCCCACTTTCCAGAGCTTCTTGTATTAGCACTATAAGTTCTAACCCAGTTATAATTGGACAGCATCATTGATATGTTATTTTTCATTCTGGAATCTAACAATGTCACTCAGTTGGTGACCAAATCTGCTGTGCTATGGTGACCTTGCTTGTCTCACTGTCATCTTTACTCTGCAGTACTAACTCACCTCAGATGAGGGGCATTTCCTCATCTCCACCTAACCTATTGTTTTTCATGCTCTGGCTTTGGAAAAACTACAATAGTAATTTCTGACAGAAGCATTACCTCCGGCATTTCCCTGGTGCAAATGAAAGGATAAAGTCACATGACAAGGATGGTAGTATAGGAAGATTGTAAGAGTTCACTTTCCACCTCCCTAGAAATCCTCAACAGGTCTTAAGATTGTGCAGTGCCAGACTTCTTAAGTAAAGGAAATCTATCACTATAATATTTAACATTTAATTTAATATTTAATTGTGATAATTAGTATATTACAGCAAATGACAGTTTGGTAAGGAAGGAATGTTGTAATCCCAGCATTTGGGGTGCCCAATTACCTCAAGATTAGCTTGTGTTGCATACAGACTTCCAGTTCAACCTATGCTGCACAGCAAACATTATGTCCCCACATCTAAAATTCATTATGGAAAAGCAACTTACAATGTATATACCTTTAGCTCATAGAGAATAGACGTAGAATGTACTTTCTACACTTCTTAGTGGGCATGGACATCTCTGCTGATCAGAACATAGGGGCTGAAACTAGCATAACCAAGTTCTAAAAATACTTTAATATTTAGTAAAATAGACTCATGTATCACTGTGAAACCATGGTAAAAGGAGAGAATAAAATCTACCCAATAGAAGAAAAGAAAACAGGTCATAAGAATGAGAACACTCCATGTAGCTCTGATTTCTGGAGGGGAGTTTTTGCAAACCTGGAGCTGTAAAGGTAGAGAACACGCTTGTGGTGCCATGGAGAGCCATGGACCCACTGCTCCAGCCCATGAGACTCTGAAACATGACATCACGAAGAGTCATGAGAGAGAGGAAAAGCCACTTGATGATGTGTCTTGATTGGAGCATATAGCAGTGGCCAATGTACTTTGCAGCTACAGACCTGTTCAAGCCACTGCCTGCTTTGATGTAGGAGAGCAAGTTGGAGCTTATGAGAACATTAACAATCCAAAAGACAAAGATAAAGGGAAGAACTTGGCATGATGTCTGTGGTTTGAGTTTTGTCCAAAGGGTGGTGCTGGGATTGATGGTGATAGCCTGGACTACGCTGAGGAGACAAGTAGTGCAGATAGAAAGGCCCCGTGACATCCTTGCCAGAAAAACCACAGCTTTACAGCCAACATCTCCTAAGAAGTTTCTGAAATAGAACACTGTGGCTATATCTTTGATCCCCGTTGTACAAATAGTGATGATATTAGAAAATGCCAAGTGGATGAGAATAAGGTCAATAGGCTTCTCAGTCCCCAAGGCAGGCATGTACATATGTCTCACAAGTATTAGGGTATTTCCCAGAATTCCAGGTCCAGTAAGAGAAAGAAAGATTATTGTGTGGATAATATTATTCCAATTCATCTTCTCACTTTATGCACAACACTAGGAGAAATCTTTTGAGAACACATGTAAGATTGTCTGTTTATTCTGATAAAAAATAACGGTGCCAATGATGTAAATATACGTTTCTTCCCTTGAGGATGCGTGATCACAGTCTTTGTTTTTCTGGTTGGTTTGTTTTCCATTCCCGTGATGATGATGGCTTCAGTAAGGACATAACCTTGATAGTTTCCTGCCTTTCATGACAATCCTTCATTCCTCAAGTTCATGTGGCCATGCTCTTCCCAGACAAAAGCTTAATGCATGCACAGTTTGGCATTTTCAAACCAATACAGTATTGAGTATTTGCCTGGTGGCCTTCTTCCTTTTCCCTGATGTCACCCAGTGTGAACTTAGGCTACTGGACTGTGCTGTTCTTCATCCTGATCCTCTTCACCGCCTTATATGCAGCCATCACTCAAATGATGTTGAACTTAAAAAACTTGCAGCTTCTCAGAAAGTTGTACTTGGTCAAGTGGACCAGGTTCTCAGGTGAGATGATATGGTGTCTCCTCTTCCCAGGCCCCTTGACCATAAATTATACAGAGGTTAATGACTTAGTCAGGATATGAAAGTCTAGATCACTGGTCTTAATGTGGGACTAAGTGTGGTAAAAATTGTCTTCTCAATCTTCATGGCAGAAGCCTCCCTTTTTAGTGATTGCGATTTCCTTTTTAGTCATATTAACATTGTTTTTACTCTTTCTTCTGGGAATACTTCTCTCCCCTAAAACATGAGGAAAATTGTTATTTTAGAGTCTTAACAAAGGCCTGTCTTCCAGATTATTTTAGGTTGGTTTAGTTTAGTGATGTTCTTAGTTAGAAGTCCCTAAGCCTGCCAGACCTCCCCAATATCTCCCACTTGAATGCAGTCACTTTATGAATGGTATGGTAGTTTCTCTGTCTTCCTTCCTTCCTTTCCTTCCTTCCTTCCTTCCTTCCTTCCTTCCTTCTTCTTCCTTCTCTTCTCTTTCTCTCTCTCTCTTTCTTCTCTCTTTCTCTCTTTCTTTCTTCTTCTTTCTTTCTTTTCTTTCTTTCTTTCTTTTTCTTTCTATCTTTACTTTTATTGCAGTAAAAACTGAGCCGTTGAAGCTGAAATTTATTCTACTTGTACCATTCCTCACAAAACACATAGAACTTCACACAACAATCTTAATTTCTATTTGTCCTCTATAATTTGACATTTCTTCAACATGAAAATCAGTTCTGAATTACGTTGAAACTCTCCCAAAGACATGTTGACATTGGTATGTACCTTTCCACAGGAATATGTGCTATATTATCCAGGGCTGATCTTTGCCCAACACCCATGCCTCACAGCACCTGCTTAGAGCCTTATCACTTAAGCTTTCCCTGCCCTCAGAAGGCTGTGTTGCCTATTTATCTTCTCATTTCCTTTACTGGGCAGTGAGCAGGCCTCAGAGACACTGGTTTGTATGTAGTCTGTAAGTATTAGCATAATGTCTGTTCAAAAGTTTAATAGGTTGTTCAAGGAAACTGTTGGTTTAAAACTGCACATTAATCACAGATATGAATTGACAAAGCAATTTGCAGAAACATTCGATTCGAGTTGGGCTCTTTCCTGAGGATTGATAAAACTCAGTATCCCGGAGAAATAATTTCCCTTTGCATGGCATAGTTGGTAAGTATTTAACACTTCCTCCCTTTTGTAATGTTGTAAGCTTTCAAGAAATTTACTAAAAAGTATTGGCTATCCTTGAAGTAACTTAACCAACAATGCTTCACTTTCTCTCCAAATCTCTTTATTGATCTGTTTATAATTTGATACTTTCCAGTTGTACCTATGTGATTTTTGACATGCCAATAGCAAGACTGATAATGATACACTATACATGTACATGTGCACACAAATGTCTTTCCCAGGGTGATTGGGAAGACATATTTATATACAAGTTTAATAAGCATTTTAAACCCTCACCACTCTAATAGGTAAGAAATAACATAGAGAAATATACATGAAACTAATCAAGGTAGCATGTTCTTTCAAAACTAGGTCATGACTTTAGGGGGATAATACAAGGTCCAGATACATGTGAGAAAAATCAGTAAGTTGGAGAAGGATAAATTGTAAAATTGACAAGTTTAAGCTTTGTAACATGTCTGCTAAATGCTGTCTTTCCTAATTTCTATATGCTGAGTTTTGAACATTTTTCTTGTTCCCTTCAAGATTCACTAATGTAGGGAAGGTGCTTTGTACCATGCAGGTGTATTGTGGGGATTTAGTGGAGCAGAGGCACATAATGCTTAGGACAGTGTCTGCCCAGTGTTAACATGCTCTAATAGCCATTGTTTTAGGATTTTGTGTCATGTTGGTTTCTCCCATAATTCTCTGTAACTGCATATTGTGTTATGTTCTGAACAAGGAGAGAGAAACTTCAGAAACATAAAACCATAACAAAGAATGGTAAAGTCCCCCACTCTGAGAAAGCTAAAGGGCACCTGATACCGTTGAGTAGAACCTCTCACTCCTGTGAGGACAAACACACAAAACGGAGAAAACTACAGAGAAGATAAGCTTCCCTACACTCAAGCTGAAATTTCAGCCCATGTCTCCTGTACCTGCCTCAGCTGTAATGAGCATCTCTGGCTCAGTGCACCACACACAGCTGCACTCAGCTCCCTCATGGGCATGGAAACAATTCTGGATAGCTGGTAGAAAATGAGACTGCTTTCTTCCTGGATCTTGTACCTTCCTCTGTCACAGTGAAAGAGGAACCCAGACAAGACACTCTCTTCAACCACCTCCTCTAACTATCCCTACCTCATAGTGTCTCTGTCAAGGTGGAAGGCAGCTTCAGTCCACTGTGACATGATGGGACACTCACCTGCGAGTCTGTGCAGGGCTCAGGGTGGGTGTGTCCTAACAGAGCAGGCCCTATTTATAATCCTTGAGCCCTGGGCTCATAAGAACTTTCACTGCTGACAGGATGTCACTAGCAGGAATTTGGCTCCTCCAGGGAACAGACTCCTTCTGTATATCCCCATCCTAGATGTCAGGTCTGTGCTCTCCTGGTGCCCTGCTCTTTGCTGAGCCAGAAACTTCTGCTTCTGACTGCAGTACCTGAGTTTCCTGGTTCCTGGGACTTTTCTCTCCTAGGAACTGAATTGCAAGAAACTTCTCAGAAACTGAAACATTGGCTCTCTGAAAACTTCAAAGTTCAATGACATTATGCTGGAGAGATGGCTCAGTGGTCATGAGTAATTGTTGCTCCTGCAGAGGATCCATGTTTGAAGAATCAAATATGGTGGCTCAAAAACATGTATGTTCAATCCCAGGCATCCAATGCCTTTCATATCATCTCCATGAGCATCAAGCACACATGGTACACACACATATATGCAGACAAAATACACATAAGATAAAATGATTTCATATAATAAAAATTAAATGTTTAAAAGTAAAAAAACAAACAAACAAGCAAACATAGAGAGCCAGGAACATGTAGAGTAAAAGATACTCAAGGGGCCAAACTCAGTGGCTGGTCTTAGCAGGTGTAGTGTCCAGGGCAGAGCAGCAATGGGAATTTTTGAGGTTGTGTCTGCTTCTTGCTCTGAGTGTGGACTTTATGCAGAGGAGTCAATTCTTCTCCTGCCTGAGTTCTTCATTTCTCCTTATTTGCATCTTGCTTTTTTTTTTTTTTTATATATATGTCACTGTCAAATGTTTCTCTCTCTTGATCAGATTGTTCAGTTATTGCCCAGATCAGTTAGAGCAGGGTTACATGTAATTCACTCTATGGACCACACAACAGTTCTGGGTCTCTAACACCAGCTTTGGAAAAGAAGTCTTTAGTTCTCACTTGCTGTTAGACAGCAGAGGAGACTCAGGGTAAAATCACTGGATTCAACATCCACACAGCCAGCCCTGCAGAGCTCACACTTCCCATCTCCATCGCTCCTTTCCCTTCCAGGGTCTATCCACCCCCTGGTGTAAAGGAATGCACTATAACAGAGTGTTTGAGAACTAATATTTAGGAGACACCTTTTCTCCTCTGCAAGCACATATGTGCTTCTGTCAGCCTAGGTGGATCTGTGATGGGGAGAAGTGGGCTCCTAATCTTGCCCAGAGACACCCTGACATCTTAGCCCTGGGGTCTTTCACTCCCTAAAAGGAGGCTCTGGTCCCTCTGCAGCATCAGTGTGTGTCTTACTGAAGACTTACTGTTAGCCCTGGACTGCCTGGGGCTGCTGTACAGACGCATTTTCTTACTTTATTTTTCTTCAACCTTAGGGGTAATGTGACTTAGGGGCTACCTCTAAAGTGGGTGTGTGTGTGTGTGTGTGGTGTGTGTGTTGTAAGACACAATCACATTGTCCAGTTTGTGAAGAGCACATGTGTAGCTTCCATCTTTGGTGTGTAGGATATAAACTCTCTTAACCAGTGACATTCTAGGTCTTCAATCTTGATAGAGTTTTTGACCTTTTTTCTACTCATGTTTGGTTCTATCCCAGGTCTCTCGGTTATTTAACCTCTGGTTCCTGCCATCCAGGCAATGTCAGGCATGGGCTTCCTTTCAAGTTGTGGACCTCAAGTAGGACCAGTCATTGGTTGGCCCTCCACAAGTTTTGTTGACATGGACATATCTTGCAGGAAGGATTAGTTGTAGGTTGGAGGTTTTGTGGTTGGCTTGATGTCACAGAGCCTTGCCTGGTATAGAAGATGGCTGGTTCAGGTTCTATGCATCTAATTACTAGGAGTCTTTGCTAGGTTCACCCTCATGATTTCAGGGAGTTTCCACTGCACTAGGTTTCCACATCACCCCACAAATGCCCCACAATTCCAGGCAATTATCTTAGTACTTTCTCCCTCCACACCCCAACTTGATCCTTGATGTTTTACATCTTCACTTGCCCCAGTCCACATGTGTGCCTAGTCTTACGCAACTTGTTATGCCATGTTGGGTTCATCTCCTCAGGAGGCCTGCTCTTTCCTGAAGGGCAACAGAGGGTAAGTGGAATCTGGTGGTTAGGGGAAATGTGTGCTTGAGTCTGTGTCTTAGTTTGGGTTTTGTTACTGAGAAAAGACACCATAAGCAAGGCAACTGCTATAACGCAATAATTTAATTGGGTCTGGATTATAGTTTTAGAGGTTCAGTTCATTATCATCATGGCTGAAAGCATGATAGTGTGTAGGTAGACATGGTGCTGGAGGAGCAGAGAGTTCACTATCTTGATCTGAATGCAGCCAGGAGGAAGCTCTTATTTCATACTGGACAGAGTCTGAGCATAGGAGACATCAAAGCTCAAGTACACAGCACACACCTTGTTGGAAGAATCCAACAAGGCCACACCTTTTCTAATAAGATCACACCTCCTAATAGTGCCATTACTTATGACCAAGCATTGAAACATATGAATGTCTGAGGACCAAACTTATTCAAACCACCTTAGACTGGGTGGCTTGGAGGGAGGGGAAAAAGTTTTCAGCATGTAATGTGTACTTATTTTTATATTACTGACTCAGTGTAGTGTTTTTTCACTCCTTGGTGTTTTTACAGATTTTTATTACATTCAAAATTTCCCAATTTCTAATATTTCTATTTTTTTCTTTTTTCTTCAAAGTCTCAATTTTTTTCTTGCTGAATGTTTAATCTACCCTGTTGACTTTCTGGTCTACATCCTGAATTGACCTTTCTTTCATCCTGCTTTCTGAATCTTCTTTGAGGTTACTGATTGTGGGACCATGAAAAGGATAGCTTGGTTTCTGGTAGAGCACTGGTTAGAGATGGCCAGAGACCCTGCAAGGGATGGAATACATTTCACCACGCTCCTAGACTCTAGGCTCCTGATACACGGTCTAAGATCTCCATTGAGCCGTGCCTTTCAGTCACGTAGGGCAATGCCCACCAGCCCCTCCACAGGTAGAGGGTGTGACTACAGGCCTCAGGGCCTCAAGAGATCTACACACTAATGAAATATCTGAAGGCCAGAGGATGTAGCCAATTAAGTATTCCTTCCCTGACCCTCCCTCCATATTTAACTCAGGTCTGCCCTGAGAATGGGGGGAGGGGGGTGCAGCCAGATTCATCTATTATCTACCATGTCAATAAAGCTTGAAAAACCATGGACTCCCTCGTGTCTTTGGGGTCTGCTGTGGAGAACAGTGAAGAAGCTCTCTGAGTATCAAGCTGCCGCCTAATCTCCCGTGGAGAGCTTCTCTGCATTCTGCCGTGGAGGCCTGCCTTTTCAAGCAAGCTAGCTGAGCAAGCAGACGTTCTAGCCAAGTGAGTAAAATTACAGTCTCTTTCTTGCGGGGCGTGATCAGGGCTCCCTCTCCACTTAGCATCTCTGCTCTTCCTCGGCACCCAGTGGTGTCTGGGAGCCCGAAGACAAGATCATCTCCCTCGTTTTTCTCGGCTGCGGACCGTTTCAGTCCGCATGCCCACAGACTCTGTTTTTCCGAGGCTCTCAGTGGCGTCTGGGAGTGAGAATGGAGACCACAGGCCTCCAGGTCCACTTAAGAGCCCTACACCCACAGGAACTTCAGGCTGAGATTGCTCCACACCCTGGGTGGAGCCCTGAGCGGCTTCTGACAGCCCAGCATCCACAGGCGAGCAGCGTGGAAGGAGCTCAGTAACCCTCGCACATGCAAGCGAGCTAACAGCCCCACAACTGATCATTTGAAAAACATATTTTTTTTGTTTTGCCTTTTAAATACCACATTATGTTCATGTATAGTATAACTTGTATGAAGCTATGGATATTCTCAGGGTGGATTCAGAAAAAGAATATTGTGTTTTAAATCTAATCTGTATGGGATGAAGCAATATGATAAACCAATCAGAAAGTGATCCATTGGAGTCCATAAACTCCCTAAACTACAATGATGCAGTCAGCATCATAAAGCGGACACAGCAGAAGCTGAAGGAAAGTGAGTTCTCTAAGAAACCTTGACGAAGTTTCTGGAGGAAGCACTGAGATGGCCTCATGCAAAGGCCACCCTGGAGCTGTGATGAGAGCAGATTTCAACACAGGAACAGATGCTTAAGACTGCTGGGGACATCTGTCAGTGGAATATCCAGCATTCTGCCCCCAGGTACACATCTTTCCATCTCAGATAAGGAGGGAAGGTCCTTGGGTTCACTCTTCCCAGTTCTATGATCTTCCAAAGAGAGACCAACATTTGTGCTTTTGAGGGAAACTGACATATGCAAGTGAATCAATGAACTCTCAGGTTCACTCTCCACAGTGGCTGAGGAACAGAGAAGCTCTGGCTGAGTTCGTCTAGCCAGTGCAGTTTTCTTGGCAATATTTATATTTCCAGAGTTTGCATAGCTCTCAGCCACCATAAAATATCAGAGAAACCTTATTTCCAAAGTTGTCACCATGAAAGGGAGAAGCAAGTCCTCTGTGAATTCTCAGTCCCTGATATGCAACTTTCTTCTCCATCCTTCAAATTACTTCATTTACTCATAAGTTATCCTAGACTTAATTAAATACTTTTTAAAAATTAATAATTTTATTTATTTATAGCCCAAATGTTGTTCTCCACATTTACTGCATTGCTTTTAAATAAGTTTGACATTTTTTTTAATTGGATATTTTCTTTATTTACATTTCAAATGTTATCCCATTTCCAGGTCTCCTGTCCAGAATACCCTATCCTATCCCCCTACCCTGCATCTTGAGGATATTAATCCATGACCACCCACTTCCACCTTCCCACACTTCCTACCCCTACCCTCTTAGGCCCAAGGGCTGTTCCCACACTGATGTCCAACAAGGGCCACAATGTGGCCAGAATGTGGCCAGAGTCATGGGTCCTTCCATGTTTACTATTTGGTTGGTGGTCAAGTGTGCGGGAGCTCTAGGGGTCTTTCTAGTTGATACTGTTGTTCCCCACATGGGCTGAAAACCCCCTTAGCTCCTTTAGTCCACTCTCCAACTCCTCCATCAGGGACCTTGTGCTCAGTCTGGTGATTGGTTACTAGGATCTTCCTCTGTATTTTTCAGGCTCTGGCAGAGTCTCTCAGGAGATAGCCATATCAGGATCCTGTCAGCAAGCACTTCCCAGCATCCACTACAGTGTCTGATTTGGAGACTGTATATGGGATGGATCCCAGATGAGTAATTCTCTGGATGGCCTTTCCTTCAGTCTCTGCTTCATATTTTATCTTCATTTTCCCCCTTCTAAGAAGCAGTGAAGCATCCACACTTTAGTCTTCCTTCTTATTGGGCTTCATATGGCCTATGAATTGTATCTTGAGTATTCTGAACTTTTGGACTAATATCTATTTATCAGTGAGTACATACCAAGAGTGTTCTTTTGTGACTGGGTTACCTCACTCAGGATAATATTTTCAAGTTCCATTCATTTGCCTAAGAATTTCATGAAGTCATTGTTTTTAATAGTTGAGTAGTACTCCATTGTGCAAAGGTACCACATTTTCTGTATCCATTCCTCTTTTGAGGGATATCTGGGTTGTTTCCAGGTTTTGGCTATTATAATAAGGCTGCTATGAAGTAGTGAAACAGTGTCCTTATTACATGTTGGAGCTTCTTCTCAGTATATCCCAGAAGTGGTATACTAGGTCTTCTGGAGGCACTATGTCCAATTTTCTGAGGACCTCCAGACCAATTTCCAGAGTAGTTGTACCAGCTTGCAATCCCACCAGAATGGAGGAGTGTTCCTCTTTCTCCACATCCTAGCCAGCATCAGCTGTTTCCTGAGTTATTGGTCTTAGCCATTCTGACTGGTGTGAGGTGGAATCTCAGGGTTGTTTTATTTGCATTTCCCTGATAACTATTTTCTGAACATTTCTTTAGGTGCTTCTCAGACATTAGAATTTCTTAGTTGAGAATTCTGTGTTTAGCTCTGTACCCAATTTTTATTTTTTTATTTTTTTTGTCTTTGAATATGTTTTTATTAAGTATATAGTGATAGAATTTTAATGTCTTAAGTCCATAAAGCATATTTTTGAAATAGGAAATATTTAGTGATTGCTTTTTTTTTTTTTTTAACATTTTTTTTTTTTTATAATTTTTATTTTCAGCAAATCAAAAAAATTTAAAAAGCATTCAAACAGAATAAAATGAAAAGAAACAAACAAGCAAAATACCAAGGGTCATATATACTTATACAAGAATTCTATAGAGCCTTCAAACAAGCAATACTTTTTTGAGTTATGTTTAAAAAATTCAGAACCACAATAAGCTCCTTCACAAAGCAAATAATAGTGAAATAGTGAAATCAAGTGTAAACCCAACAAAAATATATAAGTTATAGTCCAGTATCCCTCATGAATATACATACAAAAATTCTCAATGAAGTAGTTGCAAACTGAATACAAGAGATATAAAAAAATAATATTCCATGAATAACTGAACAACTGTTTGTTTTTTTTTTTGTTGTTTTGTTTTTTTTTAGAAGACCATACTCCATATACAGCTGCATGTTTTGGGATAGCCCCCATCCAGATGTTTGAAGCCTACATGAAAACCAAGCTGCACATTTACAACATGTACAGGAAGGCCTAGGTTTCAGCCACATGGAGGTAATCTGTGTAGATTCCTGTATGCTCTACGGTTGGTGATTCAGTCTCTGAGATCTGCCAAGTGTACCCAATTTTTAAATAGGGTTATTTGGTTCTCTGAAATCTAACTTCTTGAGTTTTGTGTATATTGGATATTAGCCCTCTATCAGGTGTAGGATTGGTAAAGATCTTTTCCCAATTGTTGGTTGCTGTTTTGTCCTATTGACAGTGTTCTTTGCCTTACAGAAGCTTTGCAATTTTATGAGTCCCATTTGTCAATTCTTGATCTTAGAGCATAAGTCATTGGTGTTCTGTTCAGGAAATTTCTGCCTGTGCTCATATGTTCAAGGATTTTCCCCACTTTCTCTTCTATTAGATTCCATGTACATGGTTTTATTTGGAGGTTCTTGATCCACTTGAACTTCACTTTGTACAAGGAGATAAGAATGGATCAATTTGTATTCTTTTACATGCTGACCACCAGTTAAACCAGCACCATTTGTTGAAAATGCTGTCTTTTTCACACTGGATGGTTTTTAGCTCCTTTGTCAAAGATCAAGTGACTATAGTATGTGGGTTCATTTCTAGATCTTAAATTCTTTCTGTTATGGGAATAGTTTTTTTTTTTTTTTTTTTTTTTTTTTTTTAATCAATTGCTCTTAATACACTTAAGGGATTGATCGAATTTTTTGTTGGGAATAGCTTTTGCTATCTTTGTTTTTTTTTTTTTTTTTTTTTTTTTTTAATTCCAAATAAATTACAGATTTGCTCTTTCTTACTCTATAAGAATTGAGTTGGAATTTGGTGGTGATTGCATTGATTTTTAGATTGCTTTCGGTAAGAAGTCATTTTTACTTATTAATCCTGCAATCCATGAACATGGGATAACTTTTCATCTTCATGAGTCTTTTTTGTATCTTTCTTCAGGATTGAAGTTCTTGTAGAACAGATGTTTCACTTGCCCTCGAGTCACACCAAGATATTTTATATTGTTTGTGAGACGTGAAGGGTATTGTCTCATTAATTTCTTTTCAGTCGTTTATACCTTGAGTATATGTATGATCTGATTGTTGAGTTAATTTTATTTCAGTCACTTTTCTGAAGTTGTTTATCAGGTTTAGGAGTTCTTTGGTGGAATTTTTGGAGTCATTTAAGTATATCTATCATATCATCTGAAAACTGATATTTTCACTACTTCCTATCAAATTTGTATTCCTTATACCTCAATATTTTGTCTAATTGCTCTAGCTAGAATCTCAAATACTATATTGGAGAGAGAGAAGAGAGAGGAGAGAGAGAGAGAGAGAGAGAGAGAGAGAGAGAGAGAGGAGAGAGAGAGGAGAGACAGCAGCCTTGTTGTTCCCTGATTTTAGTGGGATTGCCTCAATGTTGGCTAGTGGTTTGCTGTGTATTGCTTTTACTATGCTTAGGTATGGGCCTTGAATTCCTGATCTTTCCAAGACTTTTTAACCTGAAGGCATGTTGAATTTTGATAAATGCTTTTTCAGCATCTAATGAAATGATCTTGTGGCTTTTTTCTTTGAGTTTGTTTATGTGTAGATTACATTGATTGATTTCTGTATATTGTACCATCCTTGCATACCTGGAAGGAAATCTACTTGATCATGATGAATGTTTGCTTTGATGTGTTCAAGAACTAGGTGTGAAAAGGAAGTTCTTATTTTTCAAGGGACACAGCAGGGTTTAGGAATATGGGCATCTTTGATGATTAGGACAAAGGGGCTGAGACCAGCATAGCTAAGAACTAAAAATGCTTTAATATTTAGTACTGTGGAATCATGTGTCACTGTTGAACCAGTGTAGAAGGAGAAAATAAAATCTGCCCAATAAAAGAGAAGGAAACAGGTCATAAGAGTGAGAACCCTCTGGGTAGCTCGGATTTCTGGCCTAGAATTGTTTGCAGACCTGGAGCTGTGAAGGTAGAGGACACGGACATGATGTTTATACAGATGGAGAGCCATACACCCACTGCTCCAGCCCATCAAACCCTGGAAAATGACATCACGAAGAGCCATGAGAGAGAGGAACAGCCACTTAATGTGTGCCTGGATGGCAGCATATAGCAATACCCAGTAAACATCCCAACTAGACTGTTCATGCTACTGCCTGCTGTGATATAGTGCACAAGTTGGAGCTTATCAGGGAATTAAAGATCCAAAGAGAGGAGAAAGGCAAAATGCCGGCTGCCTGTGGTTTGAGCTTTTCCAAAGGGTGGTCCTGGACTGATGTGCCAGCCTGGACACACTGAGGAGACAGGTGGTGCAGATAGAGAGGCCACGGGCAACCCTTTCTAGATAAACTATAGTTTTACAACCAACATCAGCTAGGAAGATTCTAATATAAAAAATGCTGACTATTTTCTGACCCCTATGCAGTAAATAATGATTGTGTTTACAAAAGCCAAGTGGATGAGAATAATATCTATATTTTTGTTCTCAGGACCCATGATAAAAGTATACACATGTCTCACAAATAAGATGATGTTTCCTAAAACTCCAAGTCCAATAAGTGACAAGAAAATTTACTTTGGATGCGGTCACTCCAAATCATCTTTATGCCCAGAACAAGGTTAACCTTGAGAAACCTAAGGACGTAAATATGATGTAGTCATGCCTGTGGGTTTTCTGTTTTCTGTAGTGAACGAATAGTGTATTATGTAAATGCTTAGAGTTCTTTGCTTGTAAATACATTATTTTCTTCTTGCACCTTTTTTTGTTGCTTCCACTGACATGGAAATGATGTTAATAATTGGACACAAACAACATGCTGATATCTTTACTACCTTCACAGAAGATTCATTTTATGTTCTTCATCTCTAAACCTTTTCTCATGAGCACGTCCTAACAATGGACAGCATCCTTCAGTTTACAAGTCATGATATCGAACATCAGCTGCCTTCCTTCTCAGATTTTTTTTTTGTCATCTTGAACTTGTTCATCTCTCAAGCACACACTGAGCTAACACAAAACACCTTTGCTAATGAATTATAATGCTTGTCCAAACAGTGGTGCTTTCCAGGCAAATACATGTAGGTTTTTTTGGTCTGCAATTCTGATTGGCTTTGGCAATAACTAACACATAGATTAAATATGATGCGAACTGTCCTGGAGGCCTGTTTGACAAAGTTCCAGTGTTTGGAACTTTTTTAGTCAGTCTTTGGTGGATATTTGCTGCACGCTTTTGCTATACTTACATTTCTTCCTGTTAGAGCATCTCTCTGAAAGCTAGAGCTGGGAAAACAAAAACTAGTGTAAACAAGATTGAAATTAATGAAAGTTCCCTGGAAAAAACAATTATGCTGAAAATTGAGTCTTTCCTAAGAACTTATTACTTTAACAAACATTTAGATCATTAATGAGTATTGTAAGTAAGTATGAGATAGAGGATTTGAGAAGAATTATTAAAGTAGAAAAACTTAGAGAAATTCTAGGAGCTGAGAAGGGTGTAATTGAATTCCTAGGTTTTTAATGTTCAACCTTAGAAAGAAGGAACTTGGATGAATAGGCAAAGATTTTGATCATACAGGTTAATGACAAGCCTTGGTACCTCCCCAAAGGCAAAAGTAAGCATTTTTAGGAATCTTGATGTATTCTGTTCTTTAAAGAATTGTAATAAAGGTAGAAATCATATTGAAACAAGGGTTCATGACAGAGACACAGAGGAGGGCATCTCAGTTCAGTGAATTGCCTGCCTTCCTGAACAGACTTGTCTGACCACGACTTATGGTAGACTGCCCTTACTTAAGCAAAGGAACTGAACAATATTTTAGGAATCAAAGAAAAAGAATGGTGATCCTTTTCCAAATATAAAAAAAAATAGAGGAAGGAAGGGACGAATCAAATATGGGTTAGAGACTGAACATTTATGGAAAGCCAAGTTTGATATAATCATAGTAGAAAATAACTTTTGATCTGTTATTTATGCCAAACTGAAGCAGAATCAAATTAAATACAGTCATCCTGTCTAGTATTTCTGTGACCACAAGGCATTGTGACACCAATCTTAAGGAAGAAGGTATTGAATTGAAAAAATATAGAATTTTGCCATGTTAAATTCTAGTTCTCATAAAATTGCTGTTTGTTCATTCTGTTCCTCTTTAATATTTTTATGTAACCAAGGAAGCCTTTAGAAGAAAATTTATTTTGAAAAGCTGTAATAAATGAATAAAATTCTGAGGAAATGATATTATAGTATTAATAAATTCTGAAAGTGACAAAAGTTGTCATAGTAGGAAAAGCCATATAGAAATATGCTTCCTCTCTGTCCCATCTCTCATGAAAGGAATGGCATCTCATGTCTGTTCCTTCCTTCATTTCACTGTGCTTGTATCCACCCTTCTCCAGGAGCTGCCCTCAGCTGAGGCTGGTCCCTGGCAGATTAAGTAGGTAGGATAGTAAATAGCCCATGGGAGGTGTGATTAATTCTTGTTTTATTTATTTTGGGGATGATATTAAAAGTAGCTACCCCCTTACTTATGTTTTACCTGTTAATTCCCTAGGAACCCTTCTCCCAAGGAAATACCTAATCTCAGCTTACAGTTTAGGCATTGTTCCTCTGGACTCCAAGCAGAAGCCCTTCCTACTACTTTGATTTCTAAGGTTCATGAAATCAATGATTTTTATCAGTCAGTTATGCTATACCTTATAAATGACAAACAACTTAGTACCTCATACTGATTTGGGTAATTTTCCACATGACATCTATTTTCTGTATCTCCTGTCTAAATTAAAGTAAGGATTAAACCATAAATATATTCATGTGATTCTATATTTCTAAGCCACAGATAATTTTATATGGGAATCTTAAGTCTATTTATCGTCCACACTTTAGTTTTCTTTGCTGCTCACAAATTTATCTGTGAATCACTTTCAGTTTCTCCTGAGCAGGAGTAACACTAGCACTCACCCTTGACCATGGTTCATGTGATATTCTCTTCCTGATCTGAGTCCAGCCATGACCCTTCATAGCTCAGTGCTGCCCCAGCTCACCCAGGTGTCTCCTACAATTTTTCTGAACTCTTAGGACTGTGCTGTCTGTAAGTCTGCTTATATCAGCCCTTCTGTGCTGAGAAGACGCTGACAGATGCTTTAATACATCTGTTAGCTTGTATAACCCTGTTATAGAATGCTTGATAAATGACTTATGCATAAATCACTAATTGAGTGTTGTGGCTGCACTTTCTTATGGAAATTACAGAGATGCACTGATGACAAGTTGTCCTGGTCATTCCTTAAAGCCCTCTGGAAGTCAATCCAGTTTGTTACACTCTTTCATAGTGTTTTCCGTTTTTCCTTGTATGCACAGGGGAAGTAAATTTCCAAGTTCCCACAGATTTACTGAATATCATGGGCTATCTTTAAAGTCATTTCTCAATGTGACTAATTTTTAGCTGCATTTCTCTGTAATGTATATATTTAAATTGTACCCCACTGTTTTGAAATATCATATTTTTGAAATAAAGCTTTGTTTTCTGAATAGTGTCACTTCTGTCCTGAAAAATTACCCATTTACATGAGTGACATTTATATGAATATTTTATTTTAATTTTAGCTATTTTTTGTGTGTGTGTCATATATGCCTGGGTACCACTTGTGTGTATGGTGCCTTCAGAAGTCAGGATAAGGCAGGATTCCTGGACCTGATTGTACGTGATGTTAGCTGTCATGTGGGTGCTGAAAATCGAATCAGGGAATTCTTAAGTGCTTTTAACCAATGAGCTAGCCATTCAATCCCCAAATGTACATTTTAATTAGCTTTTACAAGTTTCTTACCTCAATGATGGTAAATCAGTCATTTCAGTTAAGTAAGGAATTTGTCACAAATGATGTGGTGGAGGGTTATACATATTCCAGAAGCTTGAGTGATACCAAAAGTTTAGTAATAGAAAGTTTAGATTCACAAGATGATGCTTTGTGAACACCCAATGTAGGTGTATATTTCAGTTTTCCCTAATTCATATAGTCACCATTTTGAGTATATTATTTGCTTTTTTATGAAATCTATTTTATATGTAAATTATTTTTTTTCAATAGAGGTACATTCTAGCTGTCAATGACAAACATAATATATAGGTAAGTGGCCAGTATGCTTTAAAGATCAATATTCTAAAATTGATTGTTAGAATTAATATCTAGCCTCATGTCTACTTTATCTACAAGTTTCATATGCTATGATTTACATTGGGTCTAAGAAAGAGTAAATTCACAATAAATGAAATCATGATAAAGAAAGAGTGCTCCATGTACAAAGGACTGAAGTCACCAGAAGTTACACAGCTCAGATCAAAGTTCTCAGTTTTAAAGGGAAAATCACACAGATAGTGCCGAAGCTGTGGGAGCAAGAGCTTCCTACTCCAGGCTGCACTGCAGTGCCCTGTGTCCTACCCTTGCCTGTCCTGTGAAAGGAGCAGACCACCCCAGTGACCACACACACTGTCCTTGTGGATAGTGAGACACTTCTGGATTGCATATAGAAACTGATAGATAATCTCCCTAAATTCTGCCACTGTCCCCTCTCAGAGTGACAGGGAGCCCACATCCTTCTCTCCCACACATCAGCCCTTCAAAGATTTCTCTCTATGTCAAAGGAGCCCCATCCCCATGACATGGCAGCACTCACCTGTGCAGTCTGTGCAGGGCTCAGGGTGGGTGTCCTCACAGCACAGTCAAGCTCTGTTTATCAACCTCAAGTCCTTGTGTTCAAGCAAGATGTCAGGATGTCCTCCACCAGGAGTTTGTCTTCTTCAGGGGAAAAGGTCTTCTGTCTTCATCCCTGAGGGCAGCTCTGCCTTCTCCCTGGTGCTCTGTCATTTGCTGAATCCAGAAACATTATGATCCCAATTACACTGCCTGTATTGAGCTAAGTGCTAAGGATAAGGGTGATGAACAGTGCCCAAGGTGTTCTGACTCTTTGGACTTAACTCCAGTTACCTCTTCCTCATGTACCTCTAAACTGAGAACTGCTTTGAAAATCCAAAGTGATCACTTTCTGAATAATTTTCAAGACTATTATTCAGAAATAATAAGGTATCATTGAGTACTACCACCAAGGGCTATCTTCAATGTCATGTTTAGGACAAACTAACCTGGAGACCATGGCTCCTGGGGATTTAATCTTTTCTGAACTATTTTCTTTTTCTAACTTATTTTTTTTCATACAATATGTTTTGTTCATGTTATTTCCCCTGTCTAATACCTTCCCATCCCATATTCCACCCTACCCACCTAATATATGTTTGCTGTCTTGTGCTCTTTAACACAAAACAATAAAACAGAACAAAACAAAACAAACACCAGAAAGAAAAAATAAAGAAAAGAACAAAATATCAAAAGAAAGAACTATCCACAAACAAAACAAAACATCTACCTCTATATTTGTCAGGCTCTGCCACAGTCTCTCAGGAGACAGCTATATCAGGCCCTTGTCAGCATGGACTTCTTGGCATCCACAATAGTGTCTGGGTTTGGTGACTGTATATGGGATGGCTCCACAGATTGGGCAGTCTCTGGATGGCCTTTCCTTCAGCTCCATACTTTGCTTCCATATTTCCTCCTGTGTGTATTTTGTTCCTCCTTCTAAGAAGGACTGAAGCATCTACAATTTGGTTTTCCTTCTTCTTGAGCTTCATGTGGTCTGTGAATTGTACCCTGGGTATTCCATTCCAAGCTTTTGAGTTAAGATCCCCTTATCAGTAAGTGCATGCCATGTGTGTTCTTTTGTAGTTGGGTAACCTCACTCAGGATATTTTCTAGTTCCATTCATTTGCCTAAGAATTTCATGAAGTCATTGTGTTTAATAGCTGAGTAGTACTCCATTGTGTAAATGTACCACGTTTTTCTGTATCCATTCCTCTCTTGAAGGGCAATTGGCTTCTTTCTGCTTTTGTCTATTATAAACAAGGGTGCTATAAACATAGTGGAGCATGTGTCCCTGTTAAATGTTGGAGCATCTTTTGGGTATATGCCCAGGAGTGGTATAGCTGGGTCCTCAGGTAAGTACTATGTTCAATTTTCTGAGGAACCACCAGACTGATTTCCAGAGTGCTTGTACCAGCTTGCAATCCCACAGGCAATGGAGGAGTGTTTCTCTTTCTCCAATCCTTGCCAGCATCTGCTGTTTCCTGAGATTTTGAACTTAGCCATTCTGACTGGTTGAGGTGGAATCTCAGGATTGTTTTTATTTGCATTTCCCTGATAACTAAGGATGCTGAACATTTCTTTAGGTGCTTCTTGGCCATTCGAGTTTCCTCAGTTGAGTATTCTTTGTTTAGTGCTGTACACCATTTTTAATAGGGTTATTTGATTCTATGGAGTCAGTTCTTTGTATATATTGGATATTAGCCATCTATTGGATGCTGGATTGATAAAGATCTTTCTCCAATCTGTTGGTTGCTGTTTTGTCCTATTGACAGTGTCCTTTGCCTTACAGATGCTTTGCAATTTTATGAGGTCCATTTGTCAATTCTTGATCTCAGAGCATAAGACATTGATGTTCTGTTCAGGAAATGTCCCCTATACCCCTGTGTTGTGGCTCTTCCCCACCTTCTCTTCTATTAGTTTCAGTGTGTCTGGTTTTATGTGAAGGTCCTTCATCCACTTGGACTTCAGCTTTGTTCAAGGAGATAAGAATGGATCAATTTGTATTCTTCTGCATGCTGACTGCCAGTTGAATTGGCACAAATTGTTGAAAATGCTGTCTTTTTCTACTGGATGGTTTTAGCTCCTTTGTCAAAGATCAAGTGACCATAGGTGTGTGGGTTCATTTCTGGGTATTCAATTCTATTCCATTCAGTCCTATTCCACTGATCTTCCTGCCTGTCTATGTATCAATGCTATAATCTATTTATCACTATTAGTTTTTTATCACTATTGCTTTGTAGTACGTCTTGATGTCAAGGATGGTGATTCCCTCAGAAGTTCTTTTATTGTTGAGAATAGTTTTCCCTATCCTGGGTTTTTTGTTATTCCAAATAAATTTGAGAATTTCTCTTTCTAACTCTGTGAAGAATTGAGTTGGGATTTTAATGGGGATTGCATTGAATCTGTAGATTGCTTTTGGCAAGATGGCCATTTGTACTATATTAATCCTGCCAATCCATGAGCATGGGAAATCTTTCCATCTTCTGATATCTTTTTTGATTTCTTTCTTCAGAGACTTGAAGTTCTTGTCATACAGATATTTCACTTGCTTTGTTAGAGTCACAGCAAGGTATTTTATATTATTTGTGACTATTGTAAAGGGTATCCTTTTCCTAATTTCTTTCTCAGTCTGTTTGTCCTTTGAGTAGAGGAAGGCTACTGATTTGTTTGAGATAATTTTATATCCAGCCACTTTGCTAAAGTTGTTTACCAGCTCTTTCAATTCTTTGGTGGAATTTTTGGAGTCACTTAAGTATACTATCATATCATCTGTAAATAGTGATATTTTGACTTCTTCCTTTCCAATTTGTATCCCTTTGACCTCCTTTTGTTGTCTAATTGCTCTGGCATGGACTTTGAATACTATATTGAATAGGTAGGGAGAGAGTGGGCATCCTTGTCTAGTCTCTGATTTTAGTGGGATTGCTTCAAGTTTCCTCTCCATTTAGTTTGATGTTGGCTACTGGTTTGCTGTATATTGCTTTTACTATGCTTAGGTATGGCCCTTGAGTTTTTGATCGTTCCAAGACTTTTAACATGAAGGGATGTTGAATTTTGTTAAATGCTTTTAAGCATCTAATGAAATGATCATGTGGCTTTTTTGAGTTTGTTTATGTAGTGGATTATGCTGATGGATTTCCATATATTGAACCATCCTTGCATCCTTGGAATGAAGCCTACTTGATAATGGTGAATGATCATTTTGATGTGTTCTTGTATTTGGCTTGTGAGAATTTTATTGAGTATTTTTGCATCGATATTCATAAGGGAAATTGGTCTGGAGTTCTTTTTCTCTGTTGGGTCTTTGTGTGGTTTAGGTATAAGTGTAATTATGGCTTCATAGGATGAATTGGGTTGTGTTGTGAGACCACCCTGACAAACTCATTATAACAACCAAGGGAACAGAAAGGGCAATTAGAGACACAACCACCCTGCTGGTCAGGCTGTTCTGATAGCAGGGAGAAAGTTAAAAAAAAAAAAAACAAAACAAATAACAGAATGTACTGATTAGTAACCAGCTGTTTCCTTCAAGCCCTAGATAAACATAGCCTACAAGAAATAATTGCTGAGTAAGTGTGGCCAATAAGTTTAAAGGCTAAGCAAAGTGTTCAATTAGGTTTAGACAAGTTTTGCTGTGCTAAAGTCTGCCTATGCTAAAGTATAAAGGTGCGTGCTTCAGAAATTTGAAGTCCTTCCTCCTGTGAGAGTGAAGCGACCCCAATGCATTGGAATAAAGATTCCTCTTGCTGATTGCATCAATCTGGTCTCTGTGTCTCTGTGCACTGCATGTCCTGGAGTTGAGACTTTCAGGTCCAATAGTGTTCCTTCTGTTTCTTTTTTGTGGAACAGTTTGAAGAGTATTGGTGTTAGGTTTCTTTGAAGGTTTAATAGAATTCTACAATAAACACTTTTTTTTTTTTTTTTTTTTGGTTCAGAGACTTTTAATGACTGCTTCTATTTCATTAAGGTTTATGAGACTGTTTAAATGGTGTATCTGATTCTAATTTAACTTTGTCACCTGGTATCTATCTAGAAAATTGTCCATTTAATCCAGATTTTTCCAATTTACTTGAGTATAGGCTTGTTAGTAGATTCTGATGATTTTTTGAATTTCCTCAGTTTCTGTTGTTATGTCTTCATTTTCATTTCTGATTTGTTAATTTGGATACTGTCTCTGTGCCCTCTGGTTAGTCTGGCTAAGGTTTATCTATCTTGTTGATTTTCTCAAAGAACCAGCTCCTGGTTTTTTTTTTTTTTTTTTTTTTTTTTTATTCTTTGTATAATTCTTTTGTTTCTACCTGGTTGATTTCAGCCCTGAGTTTGATTATTTCCTGCCATCTACTCCTCTTGGATATATTTGCTTCTTTTTGTTCTAGAGATTTTAGGTGTGGTGTCAAGCTGCTAGTGTATACGCCCTCCAGTTTCTTTTTGGAAGCACTTACAGATATTGAGTTTTTCTCTTAGCACTGCTTTCATCGTGTCTCATAAATTTGGGTATGTTGTGCCTTCATTTCATTGAATTCTAAAAGTCTTTAATTTCTCTCTTTATTTCGTCCTTGATCAAGCTATCATTGATAGAGCATTGTTCAGCTTCCATGTGTGTGTGTGTGCTCTCTGTTGTTTTGTTGCTATTGAAGACCAGCATTAGTCTGTGGTGATCTGATAGGATGCATGGGATTATTTCAATCTTCTTCTATCTGTTGAGGGCTGTTTTGTTACCAATTATATGGTCAATTTTGGAGAAGGTACCATGAGGTGCTAAGAAGAAGGTTTATTTTTTTTGTTTTAGGATTAAAGCTTCTATAGATATCTGTTAAGTTCATTTGGTTCATAGCTTCTGTTAGTTTCACTGTGTCTCTGTTTAGTTTCTGTTTTCATGATCTGTCCATTTGTGAGAGTTGGGTGTTGAAGTCTCCCAGTATTACTGTGTGGGGTGAAATTTGTGCTTTGAGCTTTAGTAAAGTTTCTTTTATGAATGTGGATGCCCTTGCATTTGGAGAATAGATATTCAGAATTGAAAGTTCTTCTTGGTAGATTTTCCCTTTGATGAGCATGAGGTGTCTTTCCTTAACTTTTTTGGTAACTTTGGGTTGAATGTCAATTTTATTCAACATTGAATGACTACTCCAGCTTGTTTCTTGAGACTATTTGCTTGGACAATTTTTTTCCAGCCTTTTTACTCTAAGGTAGTGTCTGTCTTTGTTACTCAGGTATGTTTTCTGTATGCAGCAAAATGCTGGGACCTGTTTACATATTCAATCTGTTAGTCTATGTCTTTTTCTTGGTGAAATGGGTCCATTGACGTTAAGGGATATTAAGGAAAAGTGATTGGTGTTTCTTGTTATTTTTGTTGTTAGAGATGGAATTATGTTCATGTGGCTATCTTCTTAGGGGTTTATTGAAAGAAGATACTTTCTTGCTTTTTCTAGGGTGTAGGTTCCCTTCTTGTGTTGGAGTTTTCCATCTGTTATTCTTTGTAGGACTGGATTTCTGGAAAGATATTGTGCCCATTTGGTTTTGTCGTCAAACATCTTCCTTTCTGCATCTATGGTAATTTAGAGTTTTGTTGGGTATAGTAGCTTGGGTTGGCATTTGTATTCTCTTAGGGCCTATATGACATCTGCCCAGGATCTTCTGGCTTTCATAGTCTCTGGTGAGAAGTCTGGTGTAATTCTTTTTTTTTTTTTTTTTGAGACAGGGTTTCTCTGTGTAGTCCTGGCTGTCCTGGAACTCACTCTGTAGACCAGGCTGGCCTCGAACTCAGAAATCCTCCTGCTTCTGCCTCCCAGGTGCTAGGATGGTGTAATTCTGATAGGTCTACTTTCATATGTTACTTGACCTTTTTTCTTTTCTGCTTTTAATGTTCTTTTAATTTTTTTTTTGTGCATTTGGTGTTTTGACTATTATATGATTGGATAAATTTCTTTTCTGGTCAGTCTATTTGGAGTTCTGTAGGCTTCTTGTATGTTTATGAGCACCTCTTTCTTTAGATTAGGGACGTTTTCTTTTATAATTTTGTTGAAGATGTTTTTACTGGCCCTTTAAGTTGGGAATCTTCACTCTCTTCTATACCAATTATCCTTAGGTTTGGTCTTCTCATTGTTTCCTGGATTACCTGGATGTTTTGGGTTAGAATCTTTTTGCGTTTTGCATTTTCTTTGACTGTTGTGTGGATGTTTTCTATGGTGCCCCTGAGATTCTTTCTTCTATCTCTTGTATACTGTTGGTGATGCTTGTGTCTATGACTCCTGATCTTTTTCCCAGGTTTTCTATCTCCATGGTTGTCTCCCTTTGTGATTTCCTTATTGTTTCTATTCCCATTTTTAGATCCTAGATGGTTTTGTTCAATTCCTTCACCTGTTTGATTGTATTTTCCTGTAATTCTTTAGGAGATTTTTGTGTTTCCTCTTTAAGGGCTTCTACCTGTTTACCTGTGTTTTCCTGTATTTTCTCAAGGAAGTATGTTCTTCTTAAAGTCCTCTATCATCCTCATGAGAAGTGATTTTAAATCTGAATCTTGCTTTTCAAGTGTGATGAGGTATCCAAGATTTGTTTTGGTGGGAGAACTGGGTTATGGTGATGCCAAGTAGTGTTGGTTTCTGTTGCTTATATTCTTGTGCTTGTCTCTCACTATCTGGTTAACTCTAGTGCTAGGTGACCTCCCAGTTTCTGACTGGAGCCTGTCTCTGTCTCCTGGTTGTGTCAGAGGTCCTCATATTCCAGCTGTCTCTTTGATCCTCTGATTCTTTGATCCTGTGATCCTGGGTGTGTCAGAGCTCCTGGAGTCAAGCTGCTTCTGGGAAACCCTAAAATTCTGGTGTGACTGACCAAGCTCTTGAGATCCTGTGATCCTGGGCATATTAGAGCACCTGGGAGTCGAGCTTTCTCTGGGTGTTGTGAGACTGGTGCAGAGTCAGCACCCAAAGTCAATTATTTATTTTTTGATATCTAGTTATTTTTAGTTCTTTGTATAATCTACATACTAACCCACTGTCAGATGCATAATTGGTGAAGATCTTTTCCCATTCTGTAGATTGCCACTGGGCTGAATAATAGTGATCTTCACTCTATAGAGCCTTTCAGCTTCAAGAAGATCCATTTATTAATTGTGGCCTAATATCCGTGCAACTTGTATTCTGTTTAAGAAGGCATTTTCCATGCCAATGGACCTATTTCTTACATTTTCATCTTCTAAGTTCAGCTTATCAAGTCTTATGTTCAGAACCTTGGTGCATTTGGAGTTGATTTTCTTAGGGTGGTAAATACAAATCTGTTTTCATTCTTCTACATGCAGCCATACAGTTTAACTACAATCCTTTGCTGAAGGTGCTCTCTTTTCTCCAGTTTTATTTTTGGTTTCTTTGTAAAAATCAGTTGTCCTTAGATATATAAATTACATCTGAGTCTTCAAGTTGATTGTAGTGATTCACATGTCTGTTTTCGTGCAAAACCATTGTGGGTATGAATATTTTAAGTTACTACAGCTCAGTAAGACAACTTGAAAACTGGGATAGAGATACTTCCATCAGTTCTTTTTATTAATCATGATTGTTTAAACTATCCTGTCTTTTGGAATTTCCATATATATTTGAACATTTAAAAGAAATTTCTGTAAAAAAATGCATTGCAATTTTGAGGAAAGTGCATTGAATCTGTAGTTTGCTTTTTGACAGGATGCCCACTTTTCACAGTATTAATCCTGCACATCCATGAGTATGGGAGAGTCTTTCAATGTTCTTCATATTTTTCTTCAATGTCTTGTAGTTTTTAAGAAAGGAAAGAGCCTCATATGGTCCACGAGTTGTATTTTGGGTATTCTGAGCTTTATGCCTAATATCCACTTATCAGTGAGTACATACTATGTGTGTTTTTTTTCTGACTGGATTACCTCATTCAGGATGATATTTTCTAGTTCCATCCATATGCCTGTGAGTTTCATGAAGTCATTGTTTTTAATAGATGAGTAGTACTGATAAGTGGATATTAGGCAAAACGCTGGGAATACCCATGATACAACTCAGAGACCTTATGAAGCTCAAGAAGAAGGAAGACCAAAGTGTGGAGGCTTCAGTCCTACTTAGAAAGTGGAACAAAATAATCATGGGGAGTAGAGGGAGGAAGGGACTTGGGAGAGAGAGAGGAGGGGGAGGGAGAAAAGGAGGACAGAATCAGGTATGAGAGGAGACAGGGATGTTATACAGAGGGTCAGGAAATTGAACAGAGTATTAGCAGTGGGGGATGGGGAACTGGGGGTAGCCATCAGAAAGTCCCAGATGCCAGGAAAGAAGAGGCTCCTAGGACCTAATGGGCATGACATTAGCTGAAATAACCAACAAAAGGGAGAGAGAACCTGTTGAGACCATATCCAGAGATTAGGCATTGCCCTCTGTTTAGGGAAGGGCCATCCACCCATCTCAAAAATATTAACCGGGAATTGCTCCTGTCTAAAGGAGATACAGGAACAAAGAGTGGAGCAGAGACTGAAGGAAAGGCTATCCAGAGACTGCCCCACCTGAGGATTCATCCAATATACAGACACCAAACCCAGACACAATTGTGGATACTAAGAAGTGCCTGCTGACAGAAGCCTGTTATAGCTGTGTCCTGAGAGGCTCTGCCAGAGTTTGACCAATAGAGATGCAAATGCTTGTAGCCAACCATTGGACTGTGCACAGGGGCCCCACTGGAGGAGTTAGGGGAAGGACTCAAGGAGTTGATGGGTTTGCAAGCCCATAGAAGAATAATAATATCAACCAATCAGATCCCCACAGAGCTCCCAGGGACTAAACCACCAACCAAAGAGTACTCATGGAGGGACTCATGGCTCCATTTGCATATGTAGCAGAAGATGATCTTATCTGGCATCAATGGAAGGGAGGCCCTTTGTCTGGTGAAGGCTTGATGCCCCAGCATAGGGGAATGTTAAGGAGGTGAAGCAGGAGTGGGTGGGTGGGTGGAGGAGCACCCTCAAAGAAGCTGCTGGGGGCGGGGGGGGGGGGGAGGATGGTGTAGGTGGCTTGTGGAGGGGAAACAGGGAAGAGGGATAACATTTGAAATGTAAATAAATAAAATAACCAATAAAATGAAAATAGTAAAATGTAAAAAATAAAAACAAAAACAACAACAACAAAATCTTTCCCTTACTTAGAATTATTCCAAGATATCTTTTAGTCTACTGTGAAAGATACTGTTTCCCTGTATGTTTGTCTGTTTTATATAGGAAGGCTACTAATATTTGTGTGTTAATTTTCTTTTAATCCTACTACTTTACTAAAAGTGTTTGTCAGTTATAGGTGTTTCCTGGTAGTGTTGTAAGGTTTTTTACATTTAAAATCATATCATCTACATATAAATATATCTTGAATTCTTTCTTTCCTTTTTGTGTCTACTTGATGTTTCTCAGTTATATTATTCTAGATGGGATATCAAGTACTTTATTGAATCATCTTGGAGAGAATGAACATTCTTGTTTTGTTACTGATTATAGTGAGATTGTTTTGAGTTTCTCTCCATTTAGAATAATGTTGGCTGTGTGTTTGCTGTAAATCACTTTTAATGTATTGACATATATCCCTTGTCTTTCTAGTCTCTTCAAGACTTTAATTAAGAAGAGAATGTTGGATTTTGTCAAAGGTTAACCAGACAGATATCACCTGGTTTGTGTCTTTCAGTCTATGTGGTAGGTTGCATTTAATGATTTAAAGCAAATAATGCTAATTAAGTTAAACCATCTGTGTATCCCTTGGATGAAGCCAATATGATTTATGATTGATATCACTTTTGGAGTATTCTTGAATTTAGTTTGCAAATTTTATTAAGAATGTTTGTATTCATGTTCATAAAGATGTTGTCTATAATTTCCTTTTTCTGTTGGGTCTGTAACAGGCCCCAGGCCTTAGCACAACTGAATTCATGATAGAAATATCAGTCGGTTGTAAAACTCAGCACATTGACATCCAGGGTGGATGACTTCACCTTGGTCCTATTACAATAGGTCTATTGTGGTAAAGAAGGTCTTTGTGCCTGCTCAAGGCGGGGCAGGGCACAGCCCCAGGTGGTTGCATAGACTCCTTATATTTACCTGTTTCTCAGCACTGTCAAGTCTCCAGATCCACCTCCCTCCACAGTGCAAGAGCCACTCAGCTTTGCTTTCTTCCCATCTGTCTACCACATACTCCATCTTTTCCTTCTCTCGACCACACATTTGCTCACCATCATATTGGCACCTGCTCTTGGAGGGTCTGGCACTTAGGTGTGGAGCCCTGGAGCTGGAGCTTTGGTGTTTCTGTTCCAGCCACTCTGAGACTGCCCATCAAGACATTTTAAATTAACAACAACAACAACAGCAACAGACAATAACAACTCCCTGCCATTTCAGTTTATCTCAATTAAATAATGAAAACTGTCATGTACAGCATTTTTCCTGTTGTAATTCTCAAAATGAAACTGCCTATAGGATTATGTTTTAGGAAAGGAAATCCAGGGAAAAAGACCCAACAAATGCTTATCTTGAAAAAATTTGCCTATGATTCCAGGTTCTTACTGCTAATGATAACTCAGTTTCCTACATTTACAATTAAATCACTTCATCTGAGACAGAATAGAGAATGAGGTATCCATGTCACTTTAAGTGACTATGAGTGTTAGATCTGCTTAGAACTTAGGTTTACTATGGCTGTTGCTGAAAAATAATCTGCCAAAGCTACTGGATGAGATTTGGTTTCACATAGAACTTAGAGTTCTTTCAATGTATTTATTAACAAAGTAAATGAAGGAGACATTTCTCAATGTCTGAGTCTCCAGTATGCAAGGCAAAACTCTATGTGATATCCATCTCTGGACAGGAGGTCTGAGAACTGCATATCCTAGGGCCATAAACTCATGAAATATATTATGAAGGAATTGTTCTTTAAATAGTTAAAACCGTATTCTTTTCATAAAGAAAGGGCTGTTCCTGGTGATGAAGAAGCATTAGTTAGGAGGAAGAAGAAGGATTTAATCCACAGCAGTGGATTGGTGACCAAGTACTTCTAAATCACTATATAGGGGACTTGATCCAGATATCTTTGTGCCTTTTGAAACACTCTGTCTTCCACTGCTAACACAGTGAGGAGGTGGAAAGTCTCTCTGGTGGCCACCTGACACTGAGGGCAGGGCACTCTAAGCTGCAATACATGACATTTTTTTTCTTCTCCGTCCACTGAGAGATTGAGTTCTAGTTCTTACTTCCTTAAGGTGGGTAAAAACAATGTTGAGGGGGTGAGAGTCAGCCTGTCCCATATAGTCCATCGCAATCCAGTACAACAGGAAACAAAACACTGTAAGAAGCATCACAGAAAGACCCACATGCACAAAATAGCTGTATCGAGACTGGAAACAAAAGTAAATCCAAGCACTAGGAAATGAGGTGAGTGAGAAAGCAGACTGTGCCGATGTCCCTCGCCGAACACAAATTCCTCCCTGTGATAAGTAAACGGCAAGCTCTCAGGATCAGAGATGTCTCCCTGAACCTCATGGTGGTGACCTTCCAGAACGTCTGCTCTAGTCACCCTCTGCCACGTATACCAACATCTCTAGGCCTTTCCAACGCCAAAGGTACGAACAGAACAGAGGCAAACAGTACAGGGACACTGACCGTCTCCACTCATTCACTGGCACTAGACTCCAGATTGCCGATTCCAGAGATCTGCTGGAGAATCCTGAACTAGTCCCCAGAATTTTATGCCCAGTTCTCGGGAACCCCAGAAGAATGCCAAGAATTGCGAGTCCAGTGTAAAAACAAAGAGTCTTTATTACAGGAGTCTGACTTGGATTACAAGCCTTTCCCACTCCGCAGGTTAGGAATGCGATGCTTGCGTCCAGGGTTTGGAGTATATGTATGTGTATATGCATAAGCTGGGATCCTCGAACTTTGGGGTTCCGTGACTGAGAAGGTGATAAGTGAGTGCCATCCTTCAAACCTGGTAATATTTGTTCCAACAGCGGGGTGGAACCGTGCAGCTGGACAGGGATTTTCCTGACCTGGGAAAAATAACTTATTTGTGGTATCAGAAGGTAGTGTATTTTTACAATGTGGTCACAGCTGTTTGAGAACACTTCATTGCTCCTCTCCTATAGTGGGCTTTTTTTTTTTTTTTTTTTTTTTTTTTTTTTTTTAAATCATTTCAAGGATATTGGTCCCTGCTTCCTTCAAGGGCAGGAGCCATCTGCACAGGAGAAGTGCTGGTTATCAATCAAAGGATGTTGGTCTCAGTGATGTGGAGGCTTGGGTATGGTGCTTTCTGTCTGTTCCCAAGGCTATCATCTACCACCCCACACCCCCAGGGAGTTGCCAGGGGGAAGGGAGTGCTATTATGAAAGGGGAAAAAGGGAGTTGCAATATTCTGGTGCCAGGCTGGGCCCTTTTTGTTCGTCATCTCCAAAGGCCAGAGGCATCTATGAAGAGGGGAGAGAAGGAGTGTTAACTTCTCTAGCCCCGCACAGCAGCAGGAAATTGCAGAGGCAGGCTTCCTCTGTCTCTTCACCTCCACCCACATTCCTAAGCTATGAACCAGCTTGGAGTCCTACTTGGGTTTGGGATTCAGCATCAAAAGACGTTAATAGAACAGTTTGGAAGGAATGGGGAGAATTATGAAGTGGACAAGTAATACAGTTTTGTTGTGGATGTATTTCCATCAGAGTGACATGACCATTGGCCACCACGGTGCGGAGTGACTTTATGTCCCCAAGAATACATGGCAATGTGTCCACATGAAGAAATGATGAAGTCTGAGGTGATGTTTATACTAATCCAATCGCCAAATTTTTGGTGAGGTATCTGAAGGGCATAGTTTAATTCTATTTCCAGTCTCAGCAATGAAATAAGCAGAATAGTAGGGAAGTAGATTGTCCTATGGGACTGGCAATGAAAGTACTTAAAGTGTATGTGTGTGTGTGTGTGTGTGTGTGTGTGTGTGTGTGTGTGTGTGTGTAGTGGATGGGGACTGGAGCTTAGTCTCACTTCTTGCTGCCACAGTTGTATATTATTTTGGGGATACACATAGGATATAGTAGCTTTATAGTGGCTTGGGATATTTTCTTGTACTTGGTATTGTCACCATGTTGGAACCAGATGTGCTAGTGATACAGCTGCATTTGTGTTTTCCATGCTCCAATAATGATGATGTGCCCAAATGACCCATGTAAACTGGTTCACTCAGCTCAACATAGGTAGAATCGTTTCTTTGCACACTTTTCACCATATCTGGGCTGAACAGATGTGTTTAATGTCTTAGGAAAAGTCTTAAGAAATGTATGAGGACAAGTCAGGTGACAGGGAATATTTGAAGGTGACAGCTGTCAAGCTGTGAGTGGCCATAGCTTCATATTTCTGATTATATGAGGGACCATCCACAAGTACAGTTCACAAATAGAGGTAGTTTCTTTAGGGTGTATGTTACATACCACACACTGAAGGCTCTAGTCTCTTCTATATTTAGATTCCACTCATTAGTAAAATCATGTGATATTTTTCCACATGCAGCTGACTCGTGACATTTAGCTTACTGCCTCACAGCTCCATGCTAGTGACACACAATACATCTAGCTTAGAGAAATGATGAAATGTGAGGTGACGTTTATACTAATCCAATTGTCAAATCTCTGGTGAGGTATCTGAAGGGCATAGTTTAATTCAATTTCCTGGTTGCCTTTAGTATATGCTACATATTTAGTTTTGTTACTATTTTATTATGTATTAAAAATTTAAATTTATGTTCTGATCAAGATGTTTTGTTTACCAATCTTCTCTGACTTTTACAGAGAAGTTAAAAATATCAACTCTGTGTGCCACTCAGAATCCAGTCTATCTTTGTTCATGCTGTATCAACAATTATACATCTTCTTTCTACAATTTTTTAATTTTAAAATAAATTTAAAGTTTATTTTGTATGTTCCTGCATGTGTGTTTCTCTGTGTGTGTGTGTCCATGTGTGTGTGTCAGCATGTATATGGCAGTCAGAGGACAGCATGTGGGAGTCAATTTTCTTCTTCAGAGACAGATCAGGCTGTCTGGGTGTTAGCAGGTGCTTTTACTCACTGAGTCATCTCTCAAGTCCCCTGTCTGTTCTTAATGTTGAACAAACTGTCCATCACTCAGTTTAAACACACCTTACTTTCCTTCTTCTCCATGTTCTTATATCACTTCCTTTTGAGTCAAATTATACAGACTGACTTAGAAGGTGTTGATCTGTCTGGTTCTTTATGTCAGACACTTAGAAAAGGCCTTTAACATAAGCACTGTGAAAATAACATGAGCAATGGATGTTACCTACAGACAATTCATATTTACACTAGAAAGACTAGGAAGTGGAGGGATGGTCAAGATTCTTGCTTCTCTTGTGGAGAACTCCACTGCCTCTCCCAAACACCCACATCATAGGACTCATGACAGCTTGTAGCTCCAGCTCCTTGAGACCTTAAATTCTACTCAGGCTTGTGTTGACACCTGTATAAATGTGGTGTATATTCACACAGACACATACGTATAAATTAAAAAAATATATTAGAAAAACAAGCTATTTAATAACCTATAGCACAATATAATACACATCTTTTACTTAAATATTTTGTGTATACAGTGCAACCAAGCAAAATATAAATACTTGTTCATTGTTGTAAAAGAGTCATGCAGTACCCAAATGTCTAGTCAGATATGACTGAGAAATTTTTATAATTAGCATATAAACATACTTCTAATAAGTCAATAATTTGATGTTCAATGATTACATCAAGAAGTAGTTTTAAGAATGTGTTCAACAGATTCTTAGAACAATCTTATTGTATGGATCAGGATTAAGAAATTAAGCAGTAAATATTCATTTAAATGAATGATCCCTTTACAGCTTTTTGGGGACAAAGATCTGCAGGGTGTTGTGGAGAATACCCAGGCATTAACAAAGGGCAGCTGCCGACATACCTCTGTCTGCTACAGTCACACTTATTGATTCACTTTGCAAAAGATAAATCTGCATTTTTTAAACCAGCATAGAAACTATTGATAAGTATAAAATAAAGCCTTACTGTGTATTCACTATCTAGTTTATCCCATATATCCAGTGTTTATTCCTGCAGAGAATTTTCACAAATGAAAAATTCAGGACATTTAAATTCTGTGACTGTTACATTTTGCTTCTATTGACTGAATTCATAGTACATATATTTCTTTCATAATTCTATAAAATATTTTTATGGATGGATACTTAAGATACCTTGAAGTAATTCAAAATACACTTGCAGCATTAGTATTTAGAAAGCATATTATCAAGTACAAGATATGGTATTTCTTGGACTAATATGATCACAACACTATGAATTTCTATGCAATTTACAAACTTCATATGCATGCTTCCAGTTATGGTAGTAGTAATACTAGTTTTACAAATCCTTCTTAGACCCATTTTCTCAGTGCTGGAGAGATGGCTCAGTACTTAAGAATATTGTCTGGTCTTCCTGAGAAGCTAGGTTCAATTTCTAGCAACCAGATATTGGATCAGAACAATCTCTGAAACTCCAGACAGTCACTGGATGTTTGATGATCTTTTCTAGTCTTGAAAGTCACAGGGCATGCACATGTTGTACAGTTATAAATGCAGGCTAAATATGCATATGTGGTAAATTAATAAGAACATAGAAAAGCTCAAAAAATCTCTTCAAGAATGGCAAATAGAGAATGAGATGCCTATATCTCTGTAATTTGCTAAGGTCTTCCTCTCTTTCTCTCAGCTCAAGGCTGTGGGTTATCAAGAAGAGTGTCTGGGGTTAAATATGTGCTTAAAATGCTTTCTGGGATTTTGTCTTAGACACAGTATTAAAGAATTGAGATTTCGTTGGCACCTATTAGACATGTAAATGAGAGTGACATTTCCTCAATTTCTCCATCTGAGCATGCCAACATTCAATCAAAAGCCCATCCCTGTGAATCAGCACAAGAGGGCTAAAAGTTGCATAACCAAGGGTCAGAAATTCTAGATACTTACCATCCAGGTTTTGTCCCCTGAAGAGAGACTTAAAATTAAAGAAAAGGCACAATCTGTCCAGTAAAAGAAAACAAAACAGAGCATCAGAAGGAGGACACTGTGGGCAGTTCTCAGCTCAGGGGGAGTTCTGTAGAGCAGTAGTAGCTTGGAGTTATCTGAAGGTAGAGGACATGCTGGTGGTGTTTGTAAAGTAGAAATACCATGTAGCCACTGGCCCCTCCCATGGCACCCTGGAACACTGCATCTCTCAGGACCATGAGAGGGAGAACAATCCATTTTATTTCCTGACTTTCTAGCATAAAATTGCAATAGTTGTCACTATTCTTAAGCTGTGATATATTCAGACCTGTACTTGTGATTGAATTGATTAGGTTCACATTATCAAAGCATTGAGTATCCAAAAGAATAGGAAGAATGGAAGGATGTGCCATGCAGACTTTGGCCTGAGCCTCCTCCACATAGATGCTCTGGGACTGAGGATGATGGCCTGGACCACAGTGAGGAGACTGCTGGTGCAGATGGAGAGGCCACGGGCCACCCTTGTCAGGTAAACAATGATCTTACAGCCTATGTCATCCAGGAAGTTTCTCAAACCCAAAGCTGTTATTGCCTTTGGCAATCCTTTTGTAAGAAGGATTAGGATGTTTGTAAAAGCCAAGTGGATGAGTATAAGGTGTGTGGGCTTCTTCTCAGGGCTTCCCCACCAACTGAACATATAATTCACAGAAACAGACATGTTCCCCAGAGTGCCAAGCACCATCATGGAGGGAAAAATAATTTCCTTAATATACTTCAAAACCATTTCTTCCTTCCTAGGTAGAAAACCTTGTATACAGGATGCAAAAAAAGCTTTTTGAAGAAAGCCTGTGTAATGCTAGACAGAGATCTGAACAGCAAATTTTGTGTAATAGCTTTTTCTGGAATTCACAAAGCAGTCATGGACACAGGCAATTTTGCAGCTTTGGTCCTTGAAATTTCTCCGTTTTTCCCTGTGGTCTCTGGGATATTTTGTGTGGTCTCACAGGCAATATTGCTTACTGGTATTCAAAGCTAAAATTTAATGAAGATTATTTTTGAGCCTGACACTAGCAAAATTGACTTTTTCAAGTTTGTTTGTGTGTGTGTCCGTGTGTTTGTGTGTGTTTGTTTGCCAAGATGCACCATTATTCTTGTAACCTCTGAGCATTGTTGAACTGAATTCCAAGTAACCAAAATTTCTTCCTGTTTTTGTTATTTTTCACATATTTCCCCAGCCAGTTCCCAAAGCCTGAGGCTCCTCCTGAACCTGGTTGCCTTCCTCAGAACACACACAGATCCGGGAAACCCTGCTAGTCAACAACTACAGCATCTCCTCCTTTGTTGATATTCGTTTCTTATCTTCATCTTGAAGAGTCAACAATTTCTAGAATGACATTTGAATTCAAAGGTTTATAACTTCAATTTCTATATCTTAATATATTAGGCTTTTTATATTGATCATTATTTGATTTCACTTTGTATGAATGTTTACTAGATACTTTACTAAGTAGTCCTTAGTGTCATGTCAAGTTGTGACACCTTTCTAGATAAAGCTGTCAGTTAAATCTGAGTTACCAGAAGATGTCCTGAAAAGCTTCTTGTGTGAAAACTTCATGTAAACATCAGGTTGTAGCCATGGACAGTGCCCTGTAGAACCCTGGGATGTTTCCTACTGATGAGGGGGTAGGGGAAGGGGATTAGTGAAGTCTTAGCTGCTACCATTTGATGAGTGCAGTTTATGAGTTATAAGGTCTCACTATGGCTGGATGCAGCACAGTAGGCTGGGCCACACTATTGTGACAAGGAACACCCCCATCTAACAGGTCACGGTGGCATTTGCCTCAATAGGACCTTTCGAGCAGCAGTTATACCAGTTTACAGCCTCCTTCTCCCTTTTCTTTTCCAACCTGTTTGTCAGGCAGGCTGCTTGGTTCTACATCAGTCCACACTGATTCCAGGACGTAGTCTTCTGCAGGATGCTATTATTAATGTTTTAAAAACTCCATTCTCATTTCTCAGAGATTTTGGTAAGTTCTGGGTACATTTTCTAGAGTAAGAGGAACCTGGATGCTTCAGTGGCTCCATGGGTTTGTGTGTTCTGAGTACTTGGAATGTCTCTGTTCCCTGTTCTCCTTCCTGCTAAACTCACAGGATTGCCTTAAATGTCTTTGTCCTTCTCATTGCATATGTGACCTGAAGGAACCTAGCCTTGTTGCCAGATTTGTTCCAGGTGGCTGCATGACACTAAAATGTCAGTTATTGCCTTTCAACTGGCCCTGCAACAAATTGATGCTTATAACAGTGAATTTTAGAAATCACAATACCATTCTGTATATCTGCATACAATAAAGTATGCTCCAGACATTAATAAAAAGCTAATAAGCCTTCATTATTGATTTTTAGAATGAACATTAACTTGTTCACTTTAAGATTGGAGTCTGTAAAATTTGCTGCAATTGGTAACCCCATGCTCTGATGGAAAACACATTGTTTTCTGTTTGTTTAATACTAGCTTTCCTGGGGCATCCTCTATTTCAAGTTTTCTAAACCTCTTTCCAAACTTTAAATCACACTTGAGACCAGCCTCCGGGCCTCCTGATAAGTCATCTATTTCTACTGAAGTTGACTGTCAGAGGTTACAGGGACGACTCATCTCCCACATTATTTGGGAAATGCTAAAGGAAATTAATTTAAAAGACAGGATGGACTTGTGTTTAGATAGATGGATGTTCCCACAGTGGGTTTAACATCACCTCCCAAATCTGCGGTAGGCTGTATCCACTTATCCTGATTTTGTAAAAGCAAGCCAGCAAACAATCAAACAAAACAAGAAAGATTGTTGTGCTTTACCGCTTAGTTCTGGGGCAAAGGTAAGATGAGCTGTTTCAGGATGTGCTAGTTCACAGCCTGGATCCTTTAGAGCAGGAATTCTTAAGATGGTCTTGATAACAGTGGTTTATAGTTTTCACATGCACCAGCCCTAAAATGACTGAAGTTCAGATAAGTATTTATAATATTAGGTGATAGAATCAAAGACACTATAAGAATGAATCAAGAAGTAAAATCTTCAAATGAGGAATTATAAAGCTATTGTGAAAGAAAACATGCACCTATACTTGAAAATGGAAAGGCATCATAAGTGAAAAATACAATGTTTACAAACACCACTGAGTCTGTTGGGGTCACAATCCTGGCAAACATGTAAGCTAAAAAATGTATTTTTGTATTTTTAATCTCTTCTTTAAGAAAAAACCTACCACTGTAAACCATTGAAAAACAATTATTTTTGCCTCAGACTCTCTATTGCTAATGTTCCTAGGATGTTTCATTACTGTCTCACTATTATGAGACATCTGAAAATATTGTATGTTTTACTGATTCCTCTAATAAAGGAAAGGAGGTAAAGACCCACCTGGAGCTCTCTTCTGATTCCAACCTGAAGACAGACAACAGAGCCTCAGCATTTCAAGTCTCATTAATATTTCCCCTAGAACTCATGTCCTTTGATTTCTCTGGAGCCAGTGATCAGGCTTGACAGGGACAGAAGGAGAGTGGAGGACCCTAGACTCACAAGGCTTCTCATCTACTCCCTGTCTTAATCAGAGAGACTTCAGCTTTAATCAATCTCTCCATGACGCACTGAGGGGATCTAAGATCTTACCTCCATGTACTCACCTGGACCTCTGTGGTGCAGTCAGGCTCTGGAGCAGCCCTGGGAAGGTGACACTTACAAGGTCATATTTGTACTGTCTGGATCTGTGGGGCTCTTGGCTGCCATCAGGTACTACAGACTTCAGGTTTCATGTTGTCACAGTATCAGGGGGAAGGAAGGCCACTGTAGGGCCTCAGTCCCTGAAGTACAGCTTCCCTCTTTCCCATAGTGACAGCATCTGTTTTGCTCTGAAATTATTTCCAGCTTAATTAGGGTTTAATCATTTTGAGAAGAAGGATGTGAGGTGAGAAAATGAACAACTAACCAAGTTTTGTGTCCTGAGCTTCCTGCATCTGCAGAGGACCTCCTGTATACTCACTTAGGCCTGTGCTTTGTCCTTCAGTCTTTGTCAACTCAAATGTACTTTGGTTAGGTGATTCAGAGGGCCTTGTTCCCCTGGTGACCTTCATCCTCTCTTGTTTTGAAGATGTTTCTGTCTCCTCTTTCAAGAGATTCCCTGTGCTAAGAAGCGAGGGATTTAATGGAGACCTTTCATTTCAACTCACTTTCTGCCTAAAATCATATTGTGTCTTCTTACCTGCTGCTGAGAGAAGTCTTTCAGATGGTGACTGGATAACACACTGATCTATGAGAATAGAATAAATTTAGGAGTTATTTTTGGTACCTTTTTAAAAACAAAACAAAACAAAAACAAAAACCAGTACATGGACTCTCTAGTAAATCTAGTGAAAAAAAATCTGCCCTAAACTAGGCACATTTTGGTTATTCTCATACGTTTCTGCCACCATTGCCTTGGCAGAACAGATTGTAGGTCAAGATTTTGTGCCTGGGTTGCTGTTCAAGTTACCCTTTCTGAATTCTGGAAGGGCATCTTCTCACACAGAGGCTGTAGGAAAGGATGGTAACCTTTGAAAGTGGAGTTACTGGAGGTTGTAAACCAACATGTGGGTGCTAGGAACCCAACATCAGTCTTCTGCCACCTTATCAATGTGCTCTTAATTGCTAACCCATATCTCCAGCCCCAGTAGCAAGGATCATTATGTTTCCCTTCCATATTGATAACCAGCATGGCTGAATCAAATCTTAAATACCCCGAAGAATTAGTTCTGTGAATTTATTTGTTTTATAACATTTCCTCCATCTGGTGTTCATATTCACCCTGTTCAAGTCTCCGAAAATCTGTCTAGAGATGTGAGTAACATTCTGTTGTGTCAGTCTCTTTAATTCCTCTCAGATACAACTTGTCTGTATGATGTCAGTGTACATCAAAACTATTTACACAAAAAGTTTGTGACATATATGTTTTACTTTAAACATGCAAGAGAAAAAACAGAGACAATAAACATTCTGGATAGAAATGTGTCAGGTGACACATTGACTCCTCATTCTTGTTTATTACCCACTAGTGACAAAGACTTCAAACTGTGCATACTACTGAGGCGTCTGGAGAAGAAGCCCTTCTGCACAGGTATGCCATAAGCTGGACAGTATTTTCATGTTTCAAAAGACATGACTATCTCCCAAACCCAAAACAAGGGCTGTTGCATGCCTCTCCCCTCATATTTTGAGAGTGTCAATTTTGACTAGAGAACTGTGTGTTTGGCTCCCCTGTCAGATACTGGGACTCCTTCAGCGACTGTTGAGATATTTCCATTTCTACTCAGGTAGGAAGCACAGTGAGCTGTTGGATAGGTATGGTGAGCAGCCCTTTGCCACCTCCTGCACCCCAGGGTAGGGCACACACAGCAAAGATAGGTGGCTCCCTGGGAATTCTGCAGCAAAGGAAGACTGGAAGACTCATGGTTAGTGTGTATTTGGATTCTCTGTGTCCTCCTGGTCGAGCGATTGTGTAGTCCTCAGAACCCAATATCCTCTTGTCTGATAAGGCTGCACTACATGGGCTTCAGCAAAGAGCTCCACTCAGAGATTATAGCTTCTTATGTCTATGTCTGCTTGTAAATAGGTGTGCCAGAACAGCAGGATTGAGGATAGAGCTCTAAACTCTGAAAGGAAGGCTAGAAGGCCAGGACAAGGTGTCCTAGCAAAAGCCACATTTTCTGTGTCAGCACTAAGTGTTAGCATTCTGTTAAACTCCACGTCCACAGTTACTTAGCAACAGCTAGGTATACTCCTCCCCAAAGCTACCTGGGAACGGCCAGGTAGCCCTGCCCACTATTATAAGAGGGGCTGTCTGGCCCCTCCTCTCTCTCTTGCTCTCTTGCTCTCTTGCTCCTGTGACCCAAGCCTGCAGATCGTATCTGACCCTCTCCCCTTCCCCTCCCCCCTCCACGTGGTCATGGCCGGCCGCCTCTCTCTGTTCTCCCCTCTGCCCTAAATAAACTTCTCCTCCTGGAACCCTCTGCCACCGCCCGTTTTTCTTTTTTTTAAATAACACTAAGTAGTGAACAGAAGTGGGAGGCAGATGCTGTGCTACACTCTTCGTGAGTTATTTACAGAATCCTCGACTTAGGACTGTTGTTCTCAACTAGAGCTTTTTTTCCAAACCACAATGACAATCTCTGAAAGATAACATTTCCCCTGTGTTTTCTTATTTATTTTGTGACCACACATCCCTGTCTTGAATGTCTTTGGAATTGTCTTACAGGTTTTATTCTTAACTGTTCCTTAGTGATTTGCACCCAGCAATGCCAAGTCCTTACTAGCTGAAGTGAATTGCTTTCTCTTCCTGCTCATCTCCACTTGGTAGGTGAACATCAGATAACGTGTGCTTCCTGAAATCCTCTTGTTCACTTGATCATTGGTTTAGAACATCCTCTTGCACACAGTAAGCGCTTTGACATAAGTAGAGGAGTCAGTGATGATGGAAGAACAGCAGAAGGAACAAGAATCCAGGAAAAGTTTGGAGAGTCATATAAGAGTAAAACTCTAGCATGTGGAAATATTCTAATTTCAGGTGACTGCATGCCCTCCTGTAGGATGTGCCCCTTGTCTTTCTGTTTAATAGAATACCTCAAGGAGCACTGTTGTTGGATCTTCTCCAAAGATCTGTTAGAACTGCTATCACTTTCATTGGGAAATTGTTTATCACTGCTCCAATCTGATTACTTGCTACAAAATTGGTTTAAAGTGTCTATCGCCTCTTCATTTTTGAAGCTGCCCGTGGCCTCAAATCAACTGGGTTCACCTGAAAGGGGGCTGGGAAGGAAAGGGGGACGGAGGGCAAGAAGAGATGAAGCCAAGACAAAGTTCTCTGATCAAGGCTCAATGCTTTAGTGGTTAACTTGCAATTTAAAGGGAAAAGCCCGCCAAAAAACCCTTTCTGGTTTCAGCTGGAGAGATGGGTGGGATAGTCCCTTCTTGGTGACAGGTCAAGACCGGAGATGTCTCAAAGCAAGCCCTGGGGCAGTTCTTCTTTTTAGTTCCGTGCAGCCTGGTGGGTAACTCCACCTAGATCCTTATCACCTGGTCTGTTGTGGTGAGCAAGGTCTCAGGCCTGCTCAAGGCCGGGGGAAGGGCACACATTTTATTTTGATAAGGCATATATTTCTAAATGTTTGTACATTTTTTATGATTTTCCTAATTTGGAGGTATAGATTTCATTTTGTTTGTCAGAAAATAGTGCCTCATGTAGAGTAGGCAGACTTGAACCTTACAGTGTATCCAAAACAAGACTTAAACTCCAATCCTACTGTCTTTAACCTCTGCAATGGTGGGATTATAAAGATGAACAATGATGTCCAGCCTATTATATAGATTTTTCTTTCTTTTGCTGTTTTTGTTTTGTCATTGTTGTTGTTCTGAGACAGGTTCTCACTCTGTAGCCTGGGATGGCATGGGACTTACTATGTAGACCATAAGGGCCTCAAACAGTTAGAAATCTGCCTGGCTCTTCCTCCTAGAGTGTATATTTTAAAACTGTCCATGATGATCCTCTGGATTTCACTAGTGTCTTGTTTAAAGGTCTCCTTTCTTGCCTCTGGTTTTATTAAATTAGGGCTTCTCTATTTCTTTTGGTTGGTTAGGGCTAAAAGTTTGTCAATCTTTTGTTTTGCTTTCAAAGTATCAACATTTGTTCCATTTTTGTTTGTATTGTTTATTTGATAATTCCTATCTTTATTATTTCTTTATGTCTAGTTTGAGTTGCTCATATTATTAGGACCATGAGGTGCAATGTCAGATTATTTATTTGAAACCTATAAAATCCTTTAATGAGTCAGTGCCTATGTAAGTGCAGTTGTTAGATCTTTGTGATGTATTGTCCCATTTATTAATACATAGTTACCTTCTTAATATCGTCTGATGAATTTAGGTTTGAATTCTAGTTACTCATCTATCAGAATAGCCAAGCTGGCTTGTTTTCAGCTTCCCTTTGCTTTGTAACAGAATCCTATCATTCAGTTGTCTTTGGAAATAAGTTGTGTTTCTTGGCGACAATACAATGTTTTATCTTGTTCTTTATTGTTTATTTGTGTGCTTGTGTGTGTAGGATGTTCATATATGTCAATTCGGGCATCTGCATGATTTGGTGTGTGTGTATGTGTATTTCACAGGACACCACATACAGATTTCTCCTTCCAATTCATTTGGCATATGGTCTTTTGTTGCTTACCACTGCATTATTTCTTGGGGCAGCTCATGAGCTTCTGGGTACTCCCTTGTCTACACCTCCCATCTTATTGTAGGAGAGTTGGGATTATAGACTCATGTTACTGTGTCCTACAACTTTAGGATCTGGAGAACCAAACTCAAGTTCTCATGTTTGTGCACTAAGAGTTTCACCTACGGAGGCATCTCCCCAGCCCTGGATGTTGTTTTAATCCAGTCATCTAGCTTGTGACTTTTAATTGTAGAATTAAGGCTATGTACATCATTATTAAAAGAGATTTGCAATTTTGTTCCTTGTTTTTCTGGTCAGTTGACTGAATTATTGTATGTTCTTTTCTTTCTCCCCTTTACTCAGTGAGTCGTGGTTTTTTCTACCTTGCCATTGTTCCTTTATTCATCTCAAGAACTTTGTTGTTTCATTAACTGAGTTTGTCTTTCTTCTCCTACTATATTTAAGATCATTTTAGTTATCTTCTTCAGTACTGACTCAGTGATCATGAATTTCTTTAGTATGTGGCTGTTCCTTGATTTCTCTATGCATTTTAAAGTTAAACTGTTCTGAATATAGCAATTTTTAATAGACAGTTATTTACTTTCAAGGTTGAAATTCATAATCCTATGTTTTCCTGGATGTTAGGCTTTTTGTTGAAAAGTATAATGTTATTCTTATGTGTTTTGTTTCTGGGTTGGTTTTTCTCATACAGCTTTCAATATTTTTTTCTTTGTTTTGCATATTTTGCATCGTGACTGTGATGTACTAGGAGAATTTCTTTGCTGGAAAAATCTATTAGGACTTTAAGTGTCTCAGGCTTAGATGTCTGTTTCTTCCCATAAGTTTGCAAAAAAATTCAGCTAAAATGTCATTGAATATGTTCTCTATACCTTAGGTTTTATTTAGCTTCCCTATGGAGTCTTTGACTTGGTCTCTTGATCACATATCAGAATTCTTATTTATTTATTTATCCTATATTAATTCTTTTTTATTTAATCACTTTTTAATTTATTTAATTATTTAATTTATTTAATTATTTAATTATTTTTTAAATTTATTTAATTATTTTTTAAAATGCATAGAGAAATCAAGGAACAGCCACATACTAAAGAAATTCATGATCACTGAGTCAGTACTGAAGAAGATAACTAAAATGATCTTAAATATAGTAGGAGAAGAATATTTTAAATATTTTTATTTAATTATTTTTATTTAATTATTTCTTTGATATTGTCCTCCATCTCCAAATTCACTCTCTTTTCTTTGTTGAGCTTCCTGTTGATGCTTTTTACTGATTATCTCTATATATTCATTCCTGCTTCTGTTTGCATTTCCTGCTAAGTCTTTGGATCTTGAGTTGTTTTCCTTCCTTCATGCTTCTGCTTATTTGTGTCATTTGAAGTCACTGATTATTTTTACAGAAAAATTTGTATATTCTCCTTCTGGCATTTTACCCATTTCACTCTTTCAACTTGATAATCAAAGAATTATGATCTTTTGGAGGAACTTGGTATTCTTACATTTTCTTCTCTCATTGGTTCTTAATTGTAAAAAACATTGGTGAGAAAAATGAGAGGTAGAAATAAGAAAAGAAATATATTATAGCTATAAATTAGAAAGTCAAATATTAACAAAATTACAGTTCTTCAGGGTGATCTATAGGTTCAGTACAATGCAGTTGAAACATCTAACAAGCTTTCACATAGATACTGTTAGATTGGTTTAAAATGTGTGTGAAAATGAAAGCAATTTAAGCACTCCACTATAATCTTCTAAGAGGACAATAATAAAACATTTAAACTACCTGGCTTCAAGACTTCTTACCAAATATTGGTCTGCCTTCCCAGCCTTGAGCAGGCTGAATAAACCTTAATTGCCATAATGGACCCTAACAATCCAGGTGAAGTCATGTGCCCTGGCTGCACTTGCAACTTCCTACCAGAACTTATAAAAATACTGCCTGCTGAGCTTGATTTGCAACTTAATCCTGTTGAAACAAAAGATGGGTTCAGTGTGCTTCCTCTATATACACTGTCCTGTATGTTAAACTTTGAGCCTTGATCAGCATCTTATCTTGGCTTCATGCTTCTCTTGCTTTCCCCAGTACCCCCATCTCTTTTTCATTCCAAGCCCCATATCAGGTAAACACAGTTCATTCATGGCTGCTGGAAAGCTACAGGTGGCACCCAAAGGAGGGGCCTGAAAATGGGGGGTGGGAGGGGCACACTGAGAAATGCTGTTGGATACTGTGATGGATATAAATTTAACCCCCAAGATTGGAAAATTATATGTAAGACTATTTTGGCAGGAGGAGATTGCTTACTTTCCTTTTCCCAGTCTTCCAGCTTAAAAGTGTGGCTCGCCACAAACCATGGAGAGAATTTTTGTAATTCTTTCATAAATTCTTCAATAACCCTAGCTTTAAAAGCGGTTCCCTGCTGAGCCAGAAGAGTAGACAGTTGCTTAGCCAGCAACTCCTTAATATGTGCTAAACCCATGGCGTTTACTTACCCCGAAAACTTACTTTCGGTTCATGCCCAATGCATCTCCTGTCTTAGTTCCCGTCCCTGAGATGGCCCGTCAGCGATCGTCCTCATCTTTCCGATCACGGTGGAACTTCCACTTGTCAGCTACACCAGCATAGCTAACTCAGTTCTTTGGATAGGCGGAGGGCTGAGGACGAGAGAAAGAAAACAAGGAGTCATTTGGTAAAGGCCAAATGCTGTATTTTCAACTGTCTAGCTCCCTTTTATACTCCCCACAAAACAGGAACAAAACAGGCACAGGAACAAAACAGGAACAAAGAGATACACTCGGCAGCCTATCACCCTAGTTTCGATTTCTCCTCCAGCAGTCCTTTATGCATAGAGATGGGGGAGCAGGCACCTGCAATGCAGGTGCAGAGGATGGTGACTCACATGGAGGTCCTTGATTCACTTGTATTTGAGCTTTGTACAAGTAGATAAGTATGGATCAATTTGCATTCTTCTACATGCTGACTTCCAGTTGAACCAGCACCATTTGTTGAAAAAGCTGTCTTTTTTCCAATGAATGGTTTTAGCTCCTTTTTCAAAGATCAAGTGACCATAGGTATGGGTGTTCATTTCTGGGTCTTCTATTCTATTCCATTGATCATTGATCCTCCTGCTTGTCTCTGTACCAATACCATGAAGGTTTATTTATTTATTTATTTATTTATTATTTATTTATTTATTTATTTATTTATCATCACTATTGCTTTGTAGTACAGCTTGAAGTCAGGGATGGTGATTCCATGATTCCACCAGATGTTCTTTTATTGTTGAGAATAGTTTCTCTAACCTGGGTTTTTTGTTATGTCAAATGAATTTGAGATTTGCTCTTTCTATCTCTGTGAAGAATTGAGGGGGAATTTTGATGGGGATCGCATTAAATCTGTAGATTGCTCATGGCAAGATAGCCATTTTTACTATATTAATCCTTCTAATCCATGAGCATGAGAGATCTTTCCACTTTCTGAGATCTGTTTCGATTTCTTTCTTCAGGGACGTGAAGTTCTTGTCATACAGATCTTTTACCTGCTTGGTTAGATTCACACCAAGGTATTTTATATTATTTGTGACTATTGTGAAGGGTATCATTTCCTTAATTTCTTTCTCAGCCTGTTTATCTTTTGAGTAGAGGAAGGTTACTGATTTGTTTGAGTTAACTTTATATCCAGTCACTTTGCTAAAGTTGTGTATGAAGTTTAGGAGTTCTCTGGTGGAAGTTTTGGGATCACTTAAGTATACTATCATATCTTCAAATAGTGAAATTTAGACTTCTTCCTTTCCAATTTGTATCTCTTTGACCTCCTTTTGTTGCCTAATTGCTCTGGCTAGGACTTCCAGTACTATATTGAATAGGTAGGGAGAGAGTGGGCAGCCTTGTCTAGTGCCTGATTTTAGTGGAATTGCTTCAAGTTTCTCTCTATTTAGTTTGATTTTGGCTACTGGTTTGCTGTTGCTTTTACTATGTTTAGGTATGGGCCTTGGACTCCTGATATTTCTAAGACTTTTATCATGAAGGGGTATTCAATTTTGTTAAATGGTTTCTCAGCATCTAGTGATATGATCATGTATTTTTTTCTTTGAGTTTGTTTATATAGTGGATTACATTGATGGATTTCCGTATATTGAACTATCCCTGCATTCCTAGGATAAAGCCTACTTGATCATGACTGATAATTTTTTTGATGTGTTTTTTGGATTTGGATTTCAAGAATTTTATTGAGTAATTTTGCATTGATATTCATAAAGGAGATTGGTCTGAAGTTCTCTTTCTTTGTTGGTCTTTGTGTGGTTTAGGTTTAAGCTTAATTGTGGTTTCATAGAATGAATTGGGTAGTGTTCCTTCTGTTTCTATTTTGTTGAAAAGTTTATAGAGAATTGGTATTAATTCTTCTTTGAAGGTCTGATAGAACTCTGTACTAAAACTGTCTGGACCTGGACTTTTTTTTGGTGGGGGGACTTTTAATGACTGTTTCTATTTCTTTCTGGGTTATGGAACTGTTTAGATGGTCTATCTGCTCCTTCTTCAACTGTGGTACCTGGTATCTGTCTAGGAAATTGTCCATTTCATCTACATTTTCCAGTTTTGTTAAGAATAGGCTTTTGTAGTAGGATCTGATGATATTTTGAATTTCCTGTTTCTGTTGTTATGTCTCCCTTTTCAGTTCTGATTTTATTAATTTGGATACTGTCTATGTGTTCTCTGATTAGTTTGGCTAAGGGTTTATCTATCTTGTTGATTTTCTCAAAAACCAGTTCATCTTTTTGTTGATTCTTTGTATAGTTCTCTTTGTATAGTTCTAATTTTCTGATTACAGCCTTGAGTTTGATTATTTCCTGCAGTCTACTCCTCTTTGGTGTGTTTGCTTCTTTTAATTCTAGAGCTTTCAGTTGTGTTGTCAAGCTGCTAGTGTATGCTTTCTCCAGTTTCTTTTTGTAAGCACTTAGAGCTATGGGTTTTCCTCTTAGCACTGCTTTCATTGTGGCCCATAAGTTTTGGTATGATGTGTCTTCATTTTTCATTAAATTCTAAAAAGTCTTTAATTTCTTCTCTGACCATATTATCATTGAATAGAGTGTTTTTTCTGTTTCCACATGAATGTGGGCTTTCTATTGTTTTCGTCATTATTGAAAACCAGTCTTAGTTCATGGTGATCTGATAGATGGATGGGATTATTTTAGTTTTCTTGTATGTGTTGAGGCCTGTTTTGTGACCAATTATATGGTCTATTTTGGAGAAGGTACCATGAGGTGCTGAGAAAAAGGTATAATCTTTTGTTTTAGGATGAAATGTTTTATAGATATCTGTTAAATCCACTTGGATCATATCTTCTATTAATTTCACTGCATCCCAGTTTAGTTTCTGTTTCCATGATCTGTCCTTTGCTGAGAGTGGGGTGTTGAAGTCTCCCACTATTATTGTGTGAAGTGCAACGTGTGCTTTGATCTTTAGTAAGGTTTCTTTTATGAAAGTGGGTTCATAGATGTTCAGAATTGAAAGTTCATGTTGGTTCACTTTTCCTTTGATGAGTATGAAATGTCCTTCCTTATCCTTTTTGATAGCTTTAAGTTGAAAGTCAACTTTATTAGTTCTTAGAATGGCTACTCTACCTTGTTTTTTGGGACCATTTGCTTGGACAATTTTTTTTTCCAACCTAGTACTCTGAGTTAATGTCTGTCTTTGTCACTTAGCTGTGTTTCCTGTATGCAGCAAAATTTTGGGTCCTGTTTACGTATCCAGTTAGTCTATGTCTTTTTATTGGGGAATTGAGTCCATTGATGTTAAGAGATATTAAAGAGGGGAGATTGTTGCTTCCTGTTATTTTTGTTATTAATGGTGGTATTGTTTGTGTGGCTATCTTCTTTTGGATTTGTTGGAAGATTACTTTCTTCTCTTTCTAGGGTATAATTTCCCTTCTTGTATTGGAGCCTTCCCGCTAATATCCTTTGTAATGCTGGGTTTGTGGAAAGATATTCTGTAAATTTGGTTTTGTCATGGAATATCTTGGTTTCTCCAACTATGGTAATTGAGAGTTTTGCTGGGTATGTTAGCCTGAGCTGACCTTTGTGTTCTCTTAGGGCCCTGTATGACATATGTCCAGGATCTTCTGGCTTTTATAGTATCTGATGAGAAGTCTGGTGTAATTCTGATAGGTCTGCCTTTATATGTTACTTGGCCTTTTCCCCTTACTGCATTTAATACTTTTTCTTTGTTTTGTGCATTTGGTGTTTTGATTATTATGTGATGGGAGGTATTTCTTTTCTGGTCTATCTATTTGGTGTTCTGTAGGCTTCTTGTATGTTTATGGGCTTCTCGTTCTTTAGGTTAGAGAAGTTTTCTTCTATAATTTTGTTGAAGATATTTATTGGCTCTTTATGTTGGGAATCTTCACTCTCTTCTATACCTATTATCCTTAGGTTTGGTCTTTCCATTGTGTCCTAGATTTCCTGGATGGTTTGGGTTAAGAACTTTTTGCATTTTGCATTTTCTTTGACTGTTGTGTCAATGTTTCCCATGGTATCTTCTGCGCATGAGATTCTCTCTTCTATCTCTTGTATTCTGTTGGTGATGCTTATGTCTATGACTCCTGATTTCTTTCCTAGGTTTTCTATCTCCAGGGTAGTCTCTCTTTGTGATTTCTTTATTGTTTCTACTTCCATGTTCATGTCCTGGGTGGTTTAGTTCAATTCCTTCACCTGTTTGGTTGTGTTTTTCTATAATTCTTTAAGGGATTGTTGTGTTTCCTCTTTAAGGGCTTCTATCTTTTTTTTTTTTTTTTTTTTAGGATTTATTTTATGTATATGAGTGCTCTATCTGCATGTACTCCTGCATGCCAGAAGAGGGCATCAGACACCATGTGGTTGCTGGGAATTGAACTCAGGACCTCTGGAAGAGCAGACAGTGTTCTTAACCACTGAGCCATCTCTCCAGCCCCCGGCTTCTACCTTTTTAACCATGTTCTCCTCAGTTTCTTTGAGAGTGTTATTTATGTCCTTTTAAAGTCCTTTGTCATCATCATTAGAAGTGATTTTAAAACTGAATCTTGCTTTCCTGGTTATATGGGGGAATTCAGGACTTTCTATTGTAAGAGAACTAGGTTCTGATGATGCCAACACTGGTTTGCTGATGTTTATGTTCTTGCATTTGCCTTTTGCCATCTGGATCTCCTTAGTGCTACCTGTACTGTCTCTGACTGGAGCCAGTCTTTCCTATTATCTTGGTTGTGTCAGAACTGTTTGGGGTGGGTGTTGCTGCTGGGGTCAGAGCTGAAGCCCAAGATCTGCTTAGTGCGTGGGCACAGACTGGAAGGCACCAGTGCCACTGGGCAAGAGTGAGTTCCTGGGTCCCAGTGGGTCCCAGTTACTCCCTATTTGGAGGGGGAGCTGTTGCTGTCTCCTTACCTAAGATACTGCCAGGGCTAGAGCTCCTGAGAGCCCTGCCTACTCTGGGTTTTGTGGGATTAGGCGCAGAGCTGAAGCCTAGGATCTGCTCAGTGCTCAGATGTAGACCTGAAGGCCAAAGCTCACTTCTTACTGGAAAAAGTAAAACCATATATGTAATTAGTATAAATGCTATTACCAAAGTATTCCTCAAGGTGAGAGTGGGCTAAGTGGGAGGTATTAGAAGAACCTAGGGCTAACTAAAGTCAGGAGGTTCACTGCAGGTACCCACACTGGAACAGACATAAATGTCAGGAGAATGGCCACAATGAACAGGGGCAGGAGAGTCAACATGGAATCAGTATGAGTATAAACCCTCTTCCTTTCTTCATCACATCTTCTTCCTGTGAGACACAGATACTCATGGTTTAGGCTATTAAACTTACCCAGTTTTACTCTTTGTCATAGCTAAATTGAGTATCTGCATCCCCTGTTCCCAGTGGCACTAACAGCCCAGCTCCAAAGAAGAGTACTGACAGTGTGAACTTCCAGCTGGGCTTCCCAAGCCCCTATGCAAAGTACCTGGAGGTTGGGATGAGGGAATCCATCCCACTAACCCCTTTCCAGAGACGTTTTATATGTTCATTGCAGAGCATCAGTCCCTCAGTCTCTACACTTTCATCAGTCCACTCATGTCCTTGCCATAGGATATACCCACAGGGATTATTCACAATTACAAATGGAATCAGTAAGCAATATAAGTCATGGAGGTCCTGTCTCCGTTTCCAGACAGAGAGAAAGAGAGAGAGAGAGAAAGAGAGAGAGAGAGAGACAGAGAGAGAGACAGAGACAGAGAGAGAGACAGAGACAGAGAGAGACAGAGAGAGACAGAGAGAGACGGAGATATAGAGACAAAGTGACAGAGAGGAAGAGAGAAAGAGAGATTGAGAGAAACTGAATAAGTCTCAACGTCCTGACAGAGACACAGTATCCCTAGTAAGAAAATTCAGGGCCTAGTCTTTTTACCATTTAAAATTGGTGTTTAAGAGACATGTTTCACAGTGGTTAACGAGTTATACAGGCCTAGAGCTTGCAGGTTCCTTTTATTATGGTATAGAAGCAGAACAAATAAAGTCCTTTAGAAATGCAACCCAGAGTGGCTGCTTGAGACTGTGTTTAGGGGTGTGGAAACTTACTCTTGTCCCATCCCGGCCAATCTTGGCGCTGATGCTGTCCTGCAGATACTTTCTCTGACAAACTCATTTCAGGAGCATTTCATGAATTACCTCAGGAGCCAGTGTGCCCAATACTGTTTATTTTGATGGGTTGTAATTGAACACTTTTCCAGGCCAGGAGCAGGAGTGAACCTTCTTTTTTCATACCACCATCTGGCATCTGTAGTAGTACACACCTGTAATCCCAGCACTGTAGAAGCTGAAGCAGGGACAGGACAATCAGACTGGCTCCAGAGTCAGGCATTTGGACCAAAACCTCTACCCCTTGTCACAGCACCATTTTGACCTTCTGGATGCTTTGTTCTTAAAAAGATGGTCTTGAGTGCAGGTCAGTCCCAGGCCTTCCTTCAATATACAACCACACATGTCCCTCTTCAGTTTCAAGATTGTGACTATGAACCGAAAGAGCTGGATGTTGAGGCTAGAGACATGGTTGGCTGTCTGGTTCCCAGCACCCACAATTACAGCTTGTAATTCTAGTTACAGTGGAACTGATGCCCTCTACTGGCCTCCACACATTCATGGAACACATACATTTAACAGAGATATACATTCATACAATACAATTTTTTTTTAAGAGCTAAGTATTGACTCCAGAGTGCTGGAGAACTGCCTCCTAGCCTATCCCAGCTCACAACTTGTCTAGCCAGGAACAGGCTATGGCCCACTTCTCAGAGGAGAAAAATAGGAAGGCAATGATGGCATATGTTTCCAGTCCAATAAGTGAAATAAATTTTATTCTCTGGTTGAGGTCACTCTAAATCATCTTCATGCCCAGAAATAGTACAATCCTTTTGAGAAACATAAGCAAGTAAACATGATATGGTTCATACCTGTGGGGTTTCTGTTTTAGGGGAAAAAATACCTAGCATATTATGAAAATGCACAGAATTATTTGCTTGTAAATACCTTTATTTTGTTCTTTTTCCCCCGCCTCCTCTGACATGGAGATGATGTTGACATTTAGACATGAACACCATGCCTTCACAGAAGATAGGTCTTTATATCCTCTATCTCTAAGTTTCCTTTTATGAGAACATTCCAACAAAAGGAAACATCAGTCAATTTCAAAGCCATGATATTGAACATCACTTTAAATGCCTCCCTTTTCCGACCTTTTTTTTATATCCTGTACATATTCATCCTTCAAGTAAATATTGACCTAGCAAAAATTATCGCTCCTCAAAGAAGTATAATATTTGACAAACAGGATTGTTTCCCCAGAAAATTCTTGTGGTTTAAAAAAATTTTTTCTCCAATTCTGAATTTATCTTGGCAATAAGTAACATATAATTTATTTAGGTACATAGTGTTTCTCTTTGCATTGATTGATTAATTTTTGTTCCTTATATTCTCATACATTGAATCATATTAATGGTCATCCCGTCCTCATACATTCACACACAAACCTAAGTGCTTTTACTGACTTTTCACCAAGAATGTTCTCCCAAGGACACTTAACTCTCAACTTAGGCATTGTTTCTTTACACTTCCAGTATGGTAAGCTACCATTCCTTAAGTTAGTCAAAACAGTGATTTTGTCAGTCAGTAATGTTTCACAATATAAACAACAAGAACTCAAATACAATCACATTGATTTGTGTAATTTTAGACATGGCATCTACTTTGTCTTCTCATTTTATTTAGACTTTAAAAGATGATTAAAACATTAATTATTTGTTTTGCATCCAGTTTTATAAATTATAAATGATTTTACATGGAGACCTTGTCCACTTTCTTCTACTTTTTAGCATTCCTTGTAGTTCACCAAATTTATCTGTGCATTATTTCTAGATTCTCTTGAGCAAGTGTAACACTGACACTTACTCTACCACAAGGCTACATCTGATGTTCTTTTCCTGATCTGATTCCAGACATGATCATTTATTCATAGCTCAGGACTGCCCACAGGTCACACATGTGTCTCCTACAATTTCCTGAACCCTCAGGACTGTGGTGTTTGTTAATCTGCTTGTATCATCCTCTCTGTGCAGAGAAGACTTGAAAGATGCTTTAGCACATCAATTACCTTGTATACCCATATTCTGGAATGATAGATACTAGAGGGTATAGACAGGAGAGTGGCCCTAGAGGGACTGTGAGGTGGTACTGAAGTGAACGGTCAGAGGTTTGATTCTTGGCCTCCAAGTGAGCTTGAATTTAGAAAGCAAAACAACAGCAGCAGCACCTGCAGCAGGACCAGAAACAACAACACCACCCTAAAATGCCAGCGATTTCTGCAAATAATTTCTAGTTTCTCTAGGCCCATCCTTCTCCATCTACATTTTTATGGTATGAACCTCCTCAGGGACCCACTTGGCCTTCAAGAGAGCATCTAGGAAGGAATAAAGAGAATGGATGAACCAGATAAATATTGAATTATTGGTAGACCTACTTTCTTCAAGAGTGATGTGGACATTGGCCATCTTGAAACAGAGTGACTGTATTTCCCACAGAATACATTTGCTCACAGTCATAGCAGTGAACTAAACTGAAATGTAGAGTAGCAGCTTTCCTTCTAGGACTGGTGATTAGACAGGTAAGGTTCCATTGTGGGATACTATCGAGATTTAGGCTCCAGTTCCTCTTGCAATAGCTGCATATATTGTTGGTAAATATATAGGAGGTGGAAACTCCATAGAGGGTTGGACTCTTGTTTTGTACAGCTTTTTCTGGCTTCTCCCACCTTGGAGCCAGAGTTTCTAGATGCAGCTGTGTTTTTGTTTTCTATGCTCCTATGAATAATGATGTGCCCACATGATCCAAGTATACTGATTCACTCAGCTCAAATTGGATGGGACCAATTCTATACAGACATTGTACCCTATTTGGGGAGAACAGATGTTTTCTATTGTCTTCTTAGGAGAAGTCATATGACATGGAGAAAATCAGGGAAAAGGTAGGGAAACTCTGAGTGACCTCAGATTAATGTTTCTGATTGTATGGAGGAACCAGACAACAGCAGGGTTTGGAAATGGAAGCTGTTTTTGAGGGCTGTAGGCTGCGTACCTCACACTAAAGGCTCTATCCTCATCTTTTGTATTTACATGTCACCTATTAATAAAATCTTGTGGTATTTGTCTATAATTAATTAATATTAATCTTGTGGTATTTTTCTACAAAGAGCTGATTTATTGCATTTGGTGTAATGTCCTATGGAACCATGCTAGTGACATGTAATGTGTCCAGCAGGAAGAAATGATTAAGTTTGAGGTGATGTTTATACTAATCCAATTGTCAAATCTCTTTCCTGTTTCCCGAAGGGCATAGTTGAGACTCATTTCCAGGCTGCCTTCACTGTTCCTTCTGTATTTAGTTATGACTATTTCCATCATGTATTAAAATTTTTAATTTATGTTCCAATCAAGATTCTGTCTTATTTTATCCAATCTCTGTTGTTCAGTGAGAAGTATAAAATCGCAACTCTATGCTCCTCTCTAGACCATTTGTCTTCATGCTCTATCAAAAAGTATACTTTTTTATCTTCCATTTTTTAATTTTGAAAATTAAAATTAATTTTAAAAATTTAAAATTAAAAGTTTCTATTTTGATGTGTATCCATGTGTGCATCTCAGCATGCCTCTGGAGGTCAGAGGACAGCATGTGGGAGTCAGTTTTCTTCTTCAGAGACAAACCAGGCTGTCTGGGTGTCAGCAGGTGCCTTTACTCACTGAGTCATCTCTCCAATCCCTTGTCTATTCTTAATATTGAACAATCTCTCCATCATTCAGATTAAATATATCTTTCTTCACACATTTTCTGTGTTCTTACTTCACTTCCTTTTGAATCAAATTACACAGACTGATTTATAAGGTATTGGTTTGTCTGGTTCCTTATGTCAGACACTTGGAAGAGGACTTCAAGATAAGAACTATAAGAATAATATGAGCAATGGATTTTACATACAGAGAAGCCACATTTACAGTAGGAAGACTGGGAGGTGAAGGGATGGTGAGGAGACCTGCTTCACTTGTAGAGATCTCTGCTTCCTTACCCAACACCCACATCATGGACATGACATCTTCTAGCTCTAGCTCCTTGGGACCTAAAACCCTCTTTAGGCCTATGTGGGCACCTGTACAAATGTGGTGTACACTCACAAAGATCAATAGTCATAAATAAAAAATATATTAGAAAAACAAGCTATTTAATAACCTATAGCACAATATAATAAACATCATTTACTTAAAAGTCTGGTATATAATTGTGCAGGCATGCACAAAGGAAATGCCTATTCATATTATAAAGTACATCCAAGATGAATCAACAATGTGTATAAGAAATTATCAGATATGGCAGGTATTTTTTCAAAATAAGGCATATCCTTATCACTAACCACACTACAGTATCATGTTCAATGATTATGTCAATAATATTTTAAAATTAATCCATCAGATTATAAGAATCATTTTAATAATATTGCATTTATTCTATTTAAAAAATTAAGCAAGGAATCCTTTGAAATGAATGTAGAGTCAGATCCAACTCTTTGGTGATAAGGAGCTGGATAATGCTGTGGAGAGCACCTGGGCACTCACAAGAGGCAGTGACTATCAAGTCTTGGTCCACTTCAGTTGTTTATTAATTCATCTTCGAAAAAAGCAATCCCACATTTAAAAATCAACATAGAAACTATAGACAAATATAAAATGAAAGTTCATTGTTAATTTGTTAACTAGTTTATGCCATATCTGTAGTCTTTATGCCTGCAGAAAACCTTCAGGAGTATAATAATGTTTCAGGGCATTTAAGTACTTTGCCTGGTATATTGGGCTCCTCTTGATTGAATGTACAGTAGATGTCATTCTTTCACAGTTCTGTAAAAACTGTGATGGATAATTACAGATACTTTGAAATATCCTCAAATAGTCCCCATGATGCTAATATTTAGCAAGCACCAATAAGGTAAACAGATAAGAAAATTTTAGGCTACATGATTACCTTACTATGAGTTTTGATAAAATGTATGAACTTAATCTGCATGTTTAAAGTCATGGTAGTAGCACTTCCAGTTTTACAAATCCTAGTTAAATAATATTTTTTAGTGCTATACAAATGGCTCAGCTGCTAAGAGCACTGGCTGGACTTCAGGGAACCCAGGTTCAATTCACAGAAACTGCATATTACTTCAGAACCATCTTTCAAATCCATTCACAGGGCATTTGGTGATCTCTTCTAGCCTGAAAATGCCTGAGACATTCACATACTACATAGTCATAAATGCAGGCAAACTATTCATACAGTAAATTAATACAAAAAAAATTAAAAAATAAAGTCCCTTAAAAAGTAGCCAATGGAGAATGAGATTTCTATAGTACTGTAATTTGCTAAGATTAACCTCAGTGCAAGGTTTGAGTAATGAAGATTATTGGTTGAGAAAAACAAATGCTTAAACAGTTGTGTGGAATTTTTCTTACCCACGATATTGCAGAACTGAGAGTTTTTTTCATCCTTATTGAACATATAATTGAGAGACATTTTCTCAGTTTCTTTGATTGAGCATGCCAATGTTCCACCAGAAACCCATCCCTGTGGATCAGCAGCAGAGGCTAAATGTTGCATAACCAAGGGTCAGAAGTTCTCGAGGATTTACCATCAAGGTTTTGTCCCTTGAGGAGAGACTTAAAATTAGAGAAAAGGCACAATCTGTCCAGTAGAAGAAAACAAAACAGAGCATCAGAAGGAGGATGCTGTGGGCAGCTCTCAGCTCAGGGGGAGTTCTGTAGAGAAGCTTGGAGTTCTGAAGGTAGAGGACATGCTGGTGATGCTTGTGGAGAAGAAATACCATGTAGCCACTGGCCCCTCCCATGGCACCCTGGAACACTGCATCTCTCAAGACCATGAGAGGGAGAACAATCCATTTAAGTTTCTGATTTGGTAAAATAAAATAGCAATAGTTGTCATCACTCTTAACCTGTGATATATTCAGTCTTGTACTTGTGATTGAATTGATCAGGTTCATATTTATTAAAGTATTGAGTATCCAAAAGAATAGGAAGAACGGAAGGATGTGCCATGGAGACTTTGGCCTGAGCCTCCCCCACCCAGATGCTCTGGGACTGATGATGATGGCTTGGACCATGGTGAGGAGACTGCTGGTGCAGAGGGAGAGGCCATGGGCTACCCTCTCCAGGTAAACAATGATCTTACAGCCTAAGTTATCTAGGAAGTTTCTCAAACCAAAAGCTACAATAGTCTTTTGCAATCCTTTTGCAAGAAGGATTATAATGTTTGTAAAAGCCAAGTGTGTGAGAATAAGGTGTATGGGTTTCTTCTCAGGGCTTCCCCACCAACTGAACATATAATTCACAGAAACAGACATGTTCCCCAGAATGCCAACCACAGTCATGAAGAGAAAAATTGTTTTCTTAAGTACCTTCCAAATCATTTCTTCCTTCCTTGTATATAAGATGCAAATACATTTTAAAGAAAGCATCAGTAATGATAGATATGGATCTGAACAGCACAATTTGCATAATAACACTTTCTGGTGTTCAAGAGGCAGTGGTAGGTGCATGTTGCAGATAAGGTCTCAGAAACTCCCTCCTCTTCTCCTGGGTTAACATGTGTTGACAAGTGTTTGGTAACTGGTTGATATGTAAATTTTAAAAGAGATTTTAATTTCATAGCTCTACCTTAGTAAAACTGACATGTTCAATTTTGTGTGTGTATGTGTGTGTGTGTGTGTGTGTGTGTGTGTATCTATCTACACTTATGTATTATCCTCTTAACTGTGTGCATAGTTGAAATGAACTTAAAGTTCCCCAAGCAAAATTACTTTCTTTTTCTCATTGTATTTCCTCACCTAATTCCCAAAGCCTGAGGCTCATGCTGAACCTGTCTGCCTTCCCCACATCACACACAGACACTGGGAAACCCTGCTGCTCAACACCTGTAGCATCTCTCACATTTAGTTACTTTACCTTTCACATCTCTCCTCCTTTGTTCTACATTCCATTCTTGTCTGCATCTTGATTAGCACACCAATGTCTAGATTTTCGTTTGGTTCCTAAGTTTGTATCTTGTATTTCTATTTTAATATTTTAAAATTTTTATATCGAGCATTTTGTGATTTCACTCCATACAAATGATTACTAGGTACTTTTAAAGGCAGTCCTCTCTGTCAAGTAAAGCAAATAATCCTTCTAGTTAGGGCCCAACAGTTAACCCTGAATCATCAAAAGGTATCTCGAAAAAATTCATGTAACCAACAGGTTGCAGCCAGGGAGGATGTCTAGCTGAGCTCTGGTGTGCTTCCTGAGATAATGGGTAACAGAGTGTTTTGACACCAGTGGATGCCTTTAATGCTGTGTCACCCACATGAATGAGTCACCTGTTCCATCTAAGAGGCATGGAACAGCTCTCGACCAGGGGATGATGAAGTAGATGGAAGAAGCAGATTGAGAAGGTGTAAGATGCTACCATGAGAAGAGTGAATGAGTGTATGAGTTATGAGTTCTCATTATGGCTACATGCATCACAGTAGGTTGGGAGACATCATTGTGAACAGAGACTCTCCCATCTAAGAGGTCATGGTGGCATTTGCTTTTGTAGGGCCTTGTGAGGAGCAGTTATGTCAGTTTGCTTTATAGCCAGCTTCTCCTCCTGCTTCTTTTCCAACCTGTGTGTCAGGCAAGCTGATTTGTTCTGTGTCAGCACAAGCTGATTCCAGAACTTAGACCTTGGCATGATGTTATTATTCATTTTGTGGAGCTCCATCCTGATATCGTGGATAATTTTAGTAAGATTTGGGCACCTTTCCTAGAATAAGAACAATCTGGATTGCTTCAGTGTCTCCATGGGTTTGTGTGTTCTGAGTACTTGGAATGTGTTTGTTCACTGCTGTCCTTCCTGTCGAACTCACAAGATTATTTAAAAGTCTCTATGCTGGTGATCTCACTCTTGGTATGTGTGAACCTGGTTTTTCCCTAGGTTTGTGTCCATATGGCTTCATGACTCTAAATATAAGTTATTGCCTTTCATCTGCTCCTCTACAGCATCTTGGAAATCACAGCATCATTCTAAATATCTGAACAGAGTGAATAATGCTCCAGACATTAATATCAAGGACATCAGCAGCACTAACAGATTTAACATAAAAATGAAGTGTTCAGTTAGTGACTGGAACCTGTAAAAAAAACCCTGCGTTCAACTCACTCCAACTCATAATGGGAAATACTAAAAGATGGATTGGTCTTGTGTTTAGACAGATGAGTGATATGCTGTGTGGGTCTAATCACCAAACCCTGGGAAGGTTATAACCATCCACTCTGGTTTTCTAAAAAGAACAAACAAAAGCAACACCAGTTTAGTGCTCTTTGCTGCCTAGCAGTGGGATAAATTGTTTCAGGATGTAGTTTGTTCACAGCCTAGATTCTTAAAGCAGGACTTCTCAATATGGTAATGTAACTGTTACTCTAGTAATTTATCTGTCTACATACCCAGGCAGGCAGGTGTACAGTGACTAAGTTGACAAGGATGCATAGTAGTATGTGATAATCTCCAAAGAATGGTAGGATGAATACAGAAGGAAATGTTTTAAATTAGGAATTCAATGTTATTGTAAAGAAAACCTATGTTAGTACATAAAGCATGGAAATACATGAAAGGCATAAACAAAAACAAAAAACCGAAACAAACAAATAAAAACAAATTTTACTATTGACACTGTTGGAGTCACAATACAGGCAAGCCTGAATGCTAAAATATAAAAATTTTGGCTTGTATTTCTTATTTTTGAGACAGAATCACCCTGTGTAATCCCTGCTAACATTCAATAGTTATCTTGCCTCAGTCCCTCTCATGTTGATATTACAGGAGTATATCATTATGCTTGTCTCAAATTTTTGATATGTTCTGCATCTTACTGATTCCTTCAAAAATAGTAAAGACATAACCTTAGGCAAAGACCCACTCAGAACTCTGTCCTGACTCCATCCTGAAGGTGAATAGTGATTCCTCAGCATTTCTCTTCATTTCTGTATCTCCAGTAAATAGTTTCCTTTGATCTTTCCTGTCCCAGGAATCAACCTTATCAGGGTCAGAGGAAATTGGAAGGCCCAAGGCTCACGGAGCCTCTCAACTACTCCCTGGCTTAGTCAGAGAGAGACTTCAGCTTTAATGAATCTCTCTATGGCACAGCTGAGGTGACTGAAGATCTTACCTCCATGTACTCACCTGGAATTCTGTGGTGCAGACAGACTCTGGAGCAGCTCTAGGAAGGTAACACTGGCTAGGTCATATTTGTACTGTCTGAATCTGTGTGGGGATCTTGGCTGCCATCAAGTATTGCAGACTTCAGATTTCATGTTGTCACATTGTCAGGGGGAAGGAAGGCCACTGCAGGGCTCAGTCCCTGAAGTACAGTTTCCCTATTTCCCACAGTTACAGCATCTGTTTTGCTCAGAAGTTATTTCCAGCGTAATTAGGGTTTAATCATTTTGAGAGTAAAGATGTGAGCTGAGAAAATGAACAAGTAACCAAGTTCTGTGTCCTGAGCTTCCCACATCTCCAGGGGACCTTCTGTATACTCACTTAGGTCTTATGCTTGCTGTTTCAGCCTCTCTGGGCTTATATGTCTTTGGCTTAGGTGATGCAGAGATCTTTTTTCTCCAGATTTTCTCCATCCTCTCTGGCTCTTTCAATCTTTCTGCCTCCTCTTCCAAAAGATTCCCTGTGCTCTGAGGGGAAGGATTTGTTCAAGACTTCCCAGATAGAATCCCTTTATGGGTTCTCTGCATCTGTTTTATCTGTTGCCAGAGGAAGCCTTTCTAATGAAGACTGGATAGCACACTGATCTGTGAGCACAGAAGAGTATCTTTAGGATGAATTTTATTGAAGTATATATTTTGAAGACTACTAGTATCTGGTTTTGCCTTAGGTCTGTGAGCTATCTATTCTCTAGTTCTTACTCACACAAGCCTTGTTGGGTATGGGTTCCTTCTGGTGGAGTGGAGACTTAAGTAACCTCACACATTTGTTGGCTAGTCCCATAAGTTCTGTGCCACCATTGTCCTGGGATATTATAATCTGGCAGGACAGATTATAAGTCAAAGGTTTTATGGTTGAGTTTGTTGTGAGGGCTGAAAGTGTACCTTCCCACATCAAATAGTTTAGAAGTAGGAGTGATATCTCTATGTAGATGCCAGCTCAGTGTCTCCTTCTTCCATGAGTTGTGTGGGTGTTGCCATTGCTAATGGGACCCTGATATCACTTATCAGAGGATTTTTTTTCTTAGCAAATGCTTGGTTGTTTTAGGATTTTTGTAGAACACCTTTCACAAACAACTCAAATGAACATAGCCCAGTCTGACTCCTGGAAAGCTCACCTGGATACAAGAGATGGCCAGTTCACAATTAATATTCCCCATTACTAGAAGTCCTCATAAGGATTACTTTTATAGATCCCAGGTATTTACTACTGCTCTGCATTTGCATCTCCAAAATACTCTCCAATTCCAGCCATCTCTCCCCAAAATCTCTTCCTATACCCCATCGCCCCCTCAACCCCACCGCCTTGTTCCTGTCACCGCATGCCCCCAGTTCATTTATAAATCTGTTGTTGTTTAATATTTATTTATTATGGAAAGACTGTTCTACCTGTATGCCTGCACACCTGCAAAGGGTACCAGACATTATTATAGATAGTTGTGAGCCACCATTGGGTTTCTGGGAATTGAACTCAGGGCCTCTGAGGGAGCAGCTAGTGCTTCTATACCTCTGAGCCATTTCTCCAGCCCTACCCCCATAAAATTTACTGAATTTTAACCACCAAGAGAGATCCACATGTCCTTTTTCAGACCCATCTTCTTTCCTTGCCCCACTAAGTCTACAGGATATAGCTTGATTGTTTACTTATGAAGAATAAATACCATATTTATCTTTCTGGGTCTGTGTTACTTAGACAGTTTTACTTGCAAATATTCATTGCAATGAGTCATTGGTCTGTTTCTAGGCTTCCGGCATTTGCTACACTATCAACACTAGCTCTTCCTGAGTACTCCTCTCAGGAATCTTGTTGTTACCCTGTCACAGATATCCTGCGGTTTTGAATCTGCATGACCAGCACCTTAATGTGCTCCTGTAGTTCATAGATAGTGTAGATATTGGAGTAGCCGTCCTCAGAGCCCTAGATCTGGGATTGGGTTGTTCAGCCTGCCATCTCTTCCCTGCCTCTCCCATCAAGCCAGCTCTCTTGATTTGTCCATGTGAGAGATAGGGCCACCTTATCTTTTCTCATGCCTTAAGGATCAGCTCTCCAAAGGTCACTCACCAAGGTCAGCTCTACTTTGCAGTCCAGGTGAGCAGGTGAGATACAGGCACACTCTAGCAGGTGCTGTGTCTGGAGTAGAGCTAGCTGTCTTCAGTTCTCAGACATTAATATGGACCCAGGTTGCAGCCCAGACCAGGGATGGTCATTGAGCTTTTCCTTCCTTCCTTCCTTCCTTCCTTCCTTCCTTCTTTCTTTTTTTGTTCTTTTTGAGATTTCAGGTATGTTGTTAAGTTGCTAGTATGAAATCTCTTAAATATTTAATATGCATGCAACTAATGCTATGAATTTTCATAGTATGACCACTTTCATTGTGTTCCATAAGTTTGAATATGCTGTATATGCATTTTCATTACATTCTGGAAAGTCTTTAATTTGTCTTATTTTTGTCTTGACTCATTTTTCATTCAATAGTTGCTTAACTTTCATGAATGTGTAAGCTTTTTGTTGTTACTGTTGATTTTGATATCAATCTATAATCTGTAGTGGTCTGACAGGATGCAGGGGATCATTTCAATTTTACTGTATCTGTTGAGACTTGCTTTGTGTCCCAGTATTGGTCAAGTTTAGAGAACTTTCTTTGAGGTGCTGAGAAGAAGGTACATTTTGTGTGTGTGTGTGTGTGTGTGTGTGTGTGTGTGTGTTTGAGTAAATCATCTGTCAATATCTGTCAAGTCCATTTGTTTTATAAAGTCTGTTAGCTCCAACATTTCTCTGTTTAGTTTTTGTCTACATGAACAGTTCATTGGTGAGAGTGGGATAGTGAAGTCTACCACTACATGTGTGGAGGGGCAATGTGTGATTTAAGCTGTAGTAGTGCTTCTTTTATAAAAGTAGCCACACTTGATATTAGTCATCGATGTTAAGAATTTAAATGTCTTCTTGGTGGATTTTTTTTCTTTGATGAGTATGTACTGTGTATCCCCATCACTTTTGATTTATTTTGCTTTAAATTCTATTTTTTAAAGATATTAAAATAGATACAGCAGCTTGGTTCAAATTGCATCTGATAGGAATATCGTTCCCCAATCTTTTACTCTGAGGTTACAGCTATCCTTGTTGATGAGGTAAGTTTTTTTGAATGCAGCAGAAGGTTGGGTCCTGTTTTTTTCTTTATTTTTTTTCCCACATTTTTTCTTTTATTGGATATTTTCTTTATTTGCATTTCAAATGTTATCCTTTCTGCAAATCTCCCTCTGTAAACCCCCTATCCACTGCCCTTCCCTGTGACTCTATTAGGGTGCTCTCCCACCCAACCACCAATTCCTTCCTTCCTGCTCTGGCATTCCCCTACACTGGGGCATCCAACTCCCACAGAACCAAGGGATGTTCCTCTCACTTAAGTCCAACCAGGCCATCCTGTGCTACATACAAGGCCAGAACTGCATGTTCACTTTGTTTGTGTACACTTTGGTTGGTGGTCCAGTACCCAGGAGCTCCGGGGGGTGGGGAGTGCAGCCAGTTGACACTGTTGCACACATCCCCAGGTCTGTGTACATAGTACATTATCATGGATTATCCTGTTTTATTCATCTATTGTGATTGATATTTTTGCAAGGCAAAGTAATATTGGCAGGCATCTCTGGTTTCTGAGAGTGTGCAGTACATCTATCCAAGCCCTTTTGCCTCTTAGAGTCTCCATTGGGAAGTCATTTTAATTGGTCTGCCTTTATATGCTACTTGCTCTTTTCCCCTTACATCTTCTAACATTCTTTCTTCTGTACTTTTAGTGTTTTATTTTGTGCATAGGAAATGTTCTTTTGGAGTCCAATCTATTTAATTATTTGTATGCTTCTTATACTGTTATAGGTGTCTCCTTCTATACGTTGGAAAATTTTACTTCTATGATTTTAGAAATATTTACTGAGCCTTTGAGCTGGGATTCTTCTCCTTCCTCTATTCTTACTATTCTTAGGTTTAGTCTTTTCCTAGTTTCCTAGGTTTCCTGGATATTTTGTGTCATGAGCTTTTTCAATGTAACATTTTCTTTGACCAATGTATTTATTTCTTCTATTGTATCTTTAATGCCTGAGATTCTCTCTTCCATGAACCTTTCCTCTGCAATTCTTGTTCAAATTTCTAAATTTTTCATTGGTGAAATTCCCTCAGTTTGTTCTTTCTTTATTGATTTTTATTTCTACTTTCAAATCTTGACATTCATTTGCTTCATTTGTTTGTGGGTTTTTTTGGATTTTTTGGGGGGGGACTTGTGGGGCGGACCAATATGTACCATTTTATTTTTTATTTTTTTCATTAATTTTTTATTGGATATTTTATTTATTTATATTTCATATGCAATCCCCTTTCCCCTCCCTAGAAAGCCCCTATCCTATCCCACCTCCTCCTTTTCGCTTTTATACCAATGTAATTACATGCAAGTATTAAGGTCAGTTCTAGGTTGAGGAACTAGCAATTCAATAAAAGCAAATAAATAGTCAAGGAACAAGCAAGACAATAAACACAAATAGTCCAAGAACAAGCAAGGCAATAAACAAAATTCTGTGAACGCTCCTGTGAACACTGTTTCTAAGAGTTTATCAGGATGTCCAAAATATATTTAGCCAACTTCCCTGTTCTAGCCCAAAGTCATTTTCATATCTGAAGCCTACTTCCTTGTTGTAGCCTAAAGTTTCGATTCCTGCCTGAAATTATTTCTTTGTTCTAGCCTAATGTCAGCTTCCTGCCTGAATCCTACTTCCTTGTCCTTGGCCATTGTCATTTTCCTGGTAAACAGTCCATTTCCTTGTCCTTGGCCCATGTCAGATTCTTGCCAAGCAGCCCCAAAAGCTCTCTGCCTTCCCCCCCTCTTTTTATTTCATTAACAAGACTGAGCCTGTCTTAGGTCATTCTGACAATAATGCCTTCCTTTCCTGTCATGGAATATGCGTTATCAAAAGCAATGCACTTATGTTTTAGGTTGGTAGGGCTCTGTGCAGAATCTTACCTGTTCTTGGCTTGGCAGCCTGTTAATTAAATAATTCTGTCTGGAGGTCCATTTTCAGTTTCAAGCCACGTACTTTGGCTGCTAACATGTTGATGTTGTTAGAGACAATTTTTTCTTGGATTTATTTACTTCCTGCAACATTTGTATATTTTCCTGGATTTCTTTAGTTCCTCTTTATGCATCTACATCATCTTCATTTAGGTTCTTTAAGTTCTTTTCCTTGTGCTTTAGCTATGTTGGGATACACAGGATTTGCTGTGGTTGGAGACATAGGATCTAGTGGAGACATATTTCACTTTATATTATCGATTGTATTTTCAGACTGGTGTCTAGATGTCTGAGATTGGGATGACTATAAGTCTAGGTGCTGATTTCTGGAATTATCTTTGTATTTTGTTCTCTGATTTCTGTTTCTTTTTTGGAGTTTTGGTGGGTGCAATGGCTGTGTGTTGCCTGTTTACTTATCCTGCTCAAATGGTGTGTTCACAGGGAATGCCTTCTGGTGTTGGGGTTTGGGCTACTGGGATGAGTATGGGACAAGGAAGATTAGAAAAGAAAGTATATGTGATTCCTTGTGGATTGCTTAAGAAAGGAAATAGAGATCATACTAGGTTTCTGCTTCAGAGCTGAGATAATATGGGATGGAGGAGGGATTGCCTCGTAGGAGTAATTTAAGGGTTGTGGGTCTGACTTGAGCCTACATTTTGCCCTGTGAGGAGTGGCACTCACACTGCTCAGAGCAGATAGGAGCCTCCCTGCTTTGACTGATGTGCAGTGTATTGAGGACCCATAATATGGATGATTTCTGGACTCTTGAGCCTCCTGGGTGCCCCAGTCCTTAGACCCTGGAGAAGTGGGGTGAAAGAATGAAGGGACAAAAGACACAAAGACACTAGTCTGAATGTCTGTTCAAGTGTGTAAACTTTATTGTTCAGGATACTGTTATAAACACAAGCAGGCGGGAAGGTCATCTAGTCAGTCAAAGTCCAGGTCCATCTGGTAATTGTTAAGTTCTTTATATCCTCCAGCATTCCTTAGCCCAAACCACTTATTTCAAACTTACACAAGCAAGAGGGCAATAAAACCTTTCTTGGCTCAAGTTGCTTATCTTGACTAATTTTTTCCTCCAGGCAGGAAGGCAATAAAGTCTTCCTTAACTCAGGCTGTTTACCTAACTGGCATTTTCCCTCAGTCAGGAAGGCAATAAGTCTTGGATCCTGGCACCTCCTCCCTTTTAACAATTTTAAAGAGACTGGTCTGTGAATGCGGACATTTGGAAATCTCATAGCTGTTTATGATGAGTGGGCATTAACCAGAGTGAGGAACTATTGACCTGATCCTCCAAGTATCATTTGAAATGGTGCCTTTTTGAGGAGGAGAGGGTTAATCATCTCATGGGCTTTGTAGGATATGGAGGGTCCAAGTTGGCTGCTTTGAGACACAAGAAATCTATACCAACCTCTATGTAATCAGATTTGCTTCACAGGGGACTCAGATGTGGACAATTTGGGTCCTCTCTGCTGTGCCTCGTTACACACCCCTTGCAGGTACACACACTATGTTCACACCATGCAGAACCCATGTGCACAGATCTGAGTTCTATGCAGCTCCTAAAGGAACTGTGTTATCTCAAGGCTCAGTCAAGCCTCTATCAGCCAGAACAAGTCTATGATAATGTACTTGTAGAGGTTTAGATGCCAAGGAGTCAATTTATTGTTTTATAAAGCCAGTGAGTCTGTTAATGGCCCAAGGGCTGAAAGCCAAAAGGAGAAGGAGACCATCCACAGGACCCAGGATGGAAAGGAGAAGTGTGGTAAGCCAAGGAGAGACAGAGAACCAGTTATTAAGCCACCCCTCTTCTTGTTCTCCCTGTTTCTTTTGCCATTCTAATCTCTCTCTGATATTGACTATACTATCTCTAACTACCTCGGTGTGCTCAGTATAAAAACAGCATTCCTCCTTGAGGGCAGCACAGAGCCCTCCCTTGCTGAAAGAAAAGCCCATTTTTGGAAGACCACTTCAGACAGTGAAACAAGGGATTTTTCCAGATTAGTGATACCAATCTCTAGCTGTTTGATGTCCTTGTCAATGGCCCATCAAAGTTCTGAGTAATGCAAGTCTTGAGGCTGGCATCAGGATTAGAACCTCCAACAGTAAATACCACAGGTGGCCCCTTTTTATCTGGAAAGGAAAAAAGAAGGGAATTCTCAGGGAGATCTCTCTTCCCTGGATCTCAATTGTTATTCATCTTATTTACAGTTGGGTCTGGCTTTGTGGAGGTATCTATTTGTTTCACTAGTCTTTCTGGCATCCATCTAACTGTGCCTTCTTTGGTATCGAACAGACATAGAGATCCTCAGCCCCATATGAGAACTGGGTCTGGGCTGTTCCATTTAAAGATAAGAGAGTCCTTCCACATAACTGTGGCATAGTTTTTATTGCTCTAGGTTGCCAGAGGCAATCAGCAGGAGATTTGCCATGAGCATCCATATTTAGAAAATTGAGAACAAACTAGGCATGATGGAGAGTATTTCTAGGGGACCCTTTCTGGGGTATAACTCTCCCCCCTTTTTTTAAAGCCAATTTTTAGCGTTCTTGCAAAACCAGGCAGAAACACCAATCGCTGCTCCTCCCACACTCAGATAGTTATGAGGATATTATTTTAAAGTCCATAGTATCTGTTTCACAATACCTTGTCCTTGAGGATTATAAGGGACCCTAGTAATGTGGGTAATATTAAATTGGCAACAAAAACATCTCAATGACCGACCGCAATAGCCAGTTCTATCTTAATCTGATATGGAACACCAAGCATAGAAAGATAATGTAGGCAACAACTAATTACATTTTTAGTTGTTTCTCCTGTTAAAGCAGTTGCAATTAGAAAGCCTGAAAAGGTGTTAAGTCACAAGTACATGTTTTAATTTTCGAAAATCAGAAATAAGTAACATCTACTTGCCATAATTGATTAGGTATAAGTCCTCAAGGATTAACACCATTATGAAAAAATTGAGGACACCGAGAACAAGTTTTGCAATTTGACTTGCACACTCTCTAGAAATACCAATTTATTGTCTCTAGCTATTATATTTTGATGATGTAAAGAATAAGATTGTATAGACAATTGTTTTTGTAAGGCCTATAATCTGCCTGGTATACAAACCTGCTGTGGCATTTCCGGGGTCCAAGCAATCTAGTGTGAGTTTTTAAATGTATTATAAAGTTAAGGAAAATTACATGTTTCTTAAGCTGTATTTGTAAAATTTGAGAATTAGCAATATCTAAAAAAGGAACAATTTCAAGGAATTATAAACCATGAGCTATCGGCTATGAGTATATAAATTGAAAGCTTGATTTTCAGTATTTCAAACAGTGACTTCAACATGTAATTCAATTATTTGTGCTGAAGCGAGGGAAACTCAAGAGAATGAACATGTGATCTAATTACTTATAGTGCCTTCCCATTAGATGAACTGTCTGTAAATACAGTAAACACATTTTCTATGGCTGCATGCATAAATTTATAAGAAATACAAAAGATGCATAGAGGAAAACTGTAACAACTTGTCTTTTGG